>CM053792.1:127030993-127630993 GCA_028749045.1 Cupressus sempervirens
TAAATTTCCTTTTGTGTCATATTGTAGACATCAAAGACTTGTTATGTTTCAAATTTCAGCTTATGAAAAATCCATTTGATTAGTTTTCAAATGTGATTCCAAATGCAATTTCTATCTTTTTATTGGTGTTAGTATTTGCAGATTGTTTGGTACCCCTGTTTGGGACGTCATATCTTGAGATCCATGATTGGTGAGATTGAATGGATTGTACCATCATTTTTTCCACTAAAAATAATTTAAGTGTGCCAGTTTGCAAGTCATGATGAATCCATTTGCACACATTTCTAGGTCCATTCCATTTGCAAAAATTGCTTTTTTGTTAGTACTTCCAGTCTGCAAAATCCAAGTAGCTTACTTTGACCGCTTGCCAAACATGCCCAATTATTCATCATGAGCCCAAATCACAGATCCATACTCTCCTCATGACAGTGAATCAATGCCTAGTTTTTGTCTTCCCAAGTATCCGTCTACCCAGTTTTCAAAGCCAAATCCGAACCCAATTTAGTGTTTTCTGACATTTTTGCTTGCAGGTAGTTCTAAGAGGTCAACTTTGATAGCAAATATCTTTGGAACCCTAAATTTTTCATGAGAGGAGATTTGACAGGGTGCAAGAGTGTAGAGAAGAGAATCAATGGGTTAGGTTTGAGAGCCTAGTCAAGTGTTTGGATTAGTTTTTAAATCTAGTCAAAGGATTTCTTGATGCAAAATTGACAGTTTGCAGAAAGATGTAAAATGAGCTTCAAATTCACTTTCACTAGTTGAATTTGTTTTAAATCAATATCAAATGTTCAATTGATCAATTTTCCAGGTTAGGTGTCCAAATTTTTTTTTAAAAATTAGTTGGACCCACTTTGGGGTTCGACTAATTCCATCAAACTGATAAGAGGAAAGGATGATTATTCATCGAGCAACATAGTCAAAATTGATATTCACAACTTCATGACATATAGCCATTTGGTATCTAGATCATGACCTATCTTAATCTTATGATTGGATCAAATGGAGTAGGAAAAAGCCTTTTAGTATGTGAAATTGCATTAAGCCTTGCTAGAGAACCCCAATTACTTGGAAAAGCATATCGTATTGGTGATTATGGAGAGGAATCAAGTGGAGTTGGCATTGTAGGATAAGAATGATATGGAGACTAGAGGCTATGATCCTGATCTTGCTACTTGCACATGGTGATTCACTAGCTCTATAAGTCAAACAAGCTAAATGAAGCTTATGAACTCCTTGATAAGATGGGCCATAGGAGCATCTATATTAATATAATCAAAAGTAGAGCATACTTGATCCAATTTCAAAACCTTGAGGCTTTGATCCAAAGCTCTATACAAAGATATCAAAGATATCACTTTCAAACAATCTTATTATGATCTTATGGGCTCAAGATCTGATGATTGTCTGAACATGCAGAGAGTGATGCAGAATAATGCAAAAAAAATTCGCACTCTAGAGACTTTGGAGGAAGGTTATTAATGAAATATGGAAGAGTTTCAAAGATGTCAAGATAAAAGACAGGAGCCTCATATGGAATTCAGATTTGATAGAAACAATTGAACTAGAAAACCTTCTAATCAATGCTTGCATCACCATGCACTCAATAGAGGCTAGAAAGGAAAACAAAGGGAAGTCTTTTGGAGTAGATGGATAGCTTTGTGTATAGGGTATAAATTCTTGGGAGAAGCAAAAAATGAATTCCTACAGCTTCTAGTGGCGACTTGGCCAATGAAACTGCCAATTGCAATGCAAATGCATAAAAGATTAAAATGAAGGAAGCCATTTTAAGATTGAGGAAGAAGAATTGGTCAAAGTTTGAGGACATAGGCCATGACCATCCATTTAAAAGATAGCATTCACGTAGATGAAGGGGAGGCCGGTTAGAATAAAGAAAAATAAAGCCACATTTTGAGATAAAACTCCCATGCTAAGAGGGAAGACCCAGCCGTTGAATTGGAAGACTCCACACAGCAAATGAAAATCCACCCATCACATAGCAAGAAAAAATCAAAAGGGCTTCATATTTTGTGAGGGAGGAGGTCACATTTAAAGGAGGAGCTTCAATAGCAAAGAAATCTCCAAAAAATGGGGCACCCTAAGCAAAAAATCCAAAGCCCACACATGAGGACCAAGAAGAAATTAGTGTTTGATGTTTGAAGGTAGCATTTGGAAGGAAAGAGATGTGTCCATAAGAAAAATGGGTAGAAGGGAAAATGTTGAAGCAGGGCAAGTAAAAACTCAAGTTATAAATCCCATATTGTTTGTGTGGAAGTGAGTTGTAATCCTTAAATATCTAGGCATTGCAACATTAAGTGTCTTTAGTGGCCTGTCCTCCCAAAGACATCATGGGGCTTACATGGAGGGGCCCATGAGCTCATAAGTAAAACATATTTTGACCCATTGAAAGCTCTGCCCAAGCATATGAGCATAAGAAGATTTGAGAAGCCCTTCGATGTTATGCTCACCCCATGCAATCATAAAAAAAATTTCAAAGTCCTCCCGTGTTATGTTCAACATAAGAGCGAAAGGTGGGAAATATGTGATTACAATCCTATGCAAACTAAAGCTCCCCATATGGTCATCAACCAAAATTTGGAAAGCTCCAGGGTTATGCTTAGGTGTGAAAATGTAAAAGGCACATTCAATGGATGAGTGTAAATGAAGATGTCAAGGGCTCCAAATTTACGTGATTGTTTGTGAGAGCGTAAAGGGAGCTCGCCCACGTATGCACGTAAGGTGAAAAATAAAAGCCTCTAGTCCTACGGGGAAATAATGAAGAAAATATATTGATATTAAAATATTAATTAATTTAAAATATCTCAAATGTTGCAGGGCAAATCAGGAGTTGACAAGTGGTGGGGGCAAAGATTGGAAATGAATGTAAAAATGAAATTCAAAGATTTCAACACCTGATAATTTAAAAATGAAAAATTTGAATGATTTTAAATTTTTATATAGTTTAGACTATATAATTTTTTAAAAAATTTCATTTCTAATGTTTTGTTCTTAGTCTGGGAGCTTGATTTTCAAGTAGCCATAACAGGGGTGATTTTTATCAGAAATAGGTAGTGCAATATACCATTGCAAGTGGGATGATCTAAATTTTCCAAATTTGGGGTCAGATAATGCACATCAATCCACTGGTTTGAGCTTTAAGAAGATTTTCAATTTTTGGGGCATTCTCAGTAAAATGAGCAAAATTCATCATGGGATGTTAAAATAAGTTTAGATGCAGATATAAAGTCTTTTTGAAACCTAGATGTAGAAAAAACAAGCTTGACAAGATTATAGTGCATTTTTGAAGTCATTTAACTAATTTTTTTCTTTGGTTTTTAGTTCTAGATCTGGAATCAAAATTAGTTATCTTGTTCAATCAAATATCTCAGATATTTTGTGCTTGTAGAGGCCTAATGATGAAGATTTGATTTTCTAATTGAGGGGAGAGATTCGATAGATGTTTTAACCTATTAGGAGAGGTTTTTCATGTGGACACTTGTCAATTATAGATCAGATCAAGGAATTCACTCTTTTCCTATATCTTTCTTTTCTTTCTCTAGTGTGGGAGTTGGTAGTTTTGCTCTAGGTAATACTAGCAGGGTTCTAGTTCTACTGTTAAAATCAAGATTTTAGATGGTTTTGCTTCCTGACTACCGAGCTGATCTCTAGTAGTGAAGGCCATAGATCCACCCTGTGCATATTTTTATTTCATATTCATGTGTTGTATTTCTGAGATAATGGATATTGATGCTAGATCATGTAAATTATCTTGAGTTTCATTTTGTGTTACCAGTTGTTATATTTAGTCTTTCCAAGAATAAATACAAAAGGGGATTTACATGATTTATCTGAGTTCTCTCATTCTATCTCCTTTTTCTTCATATGTCATTAACTTTGTGATTAAGTGAATAATGCTCATTTGGTTTAAGACATTTTGGATGAAGTGTGTATCAGATCTTTGTTGCTTTTGACTCAAGCAGTTAAGTAAATGCTTCATCGCTCTAATAGGGTTTCTAGGTGTATGAAGGGGATGTTGCATAAGCATGGGATTAAGGAATTTCAGTTGATAAACTTGATTGCAATGCAATCTAGTTAGGTCGTCCTACTAGTAATGACTCTATGTTTCAATTGATAAGGCACTGATCACTAAATCAGATGCAAGTTGATATGAATGGAATTTGTACAAATCTTTTATCCAAATAAATTTAGTTCTTCATGTTGTGTAGTGGGCATAAAAGTTTAACCCTCACTCAGCTTATGAATGTCATAAATCTACATTTAGCTACTGTAGGTCCATGTCATTTCATAAGTCTTTAGGAGAAATAAGGGGTTTTAATCTTCTTAATAGATTTAGAGATATGTTTTTGGCACTAGTATGGTATTATTTGAAGTTGAGGTCTACCCACCTAGGTTTAGCAGAGCCTGAAGTAGAAGAAGGGTCAAGCCTTATAGTTGGACCTGTGTCTGAAATGATATGTTGAGAATGGGAGTTAGCTGCCCCTAGATATGTCATATTCTCATGGGGATAATTGAAAATCCTCCATCATTTTCAAACACCAACATGTATCATCCCCACCCTAGTTTTACATTCTATATGGAAGGTTTTTGGGTTACCAAATCTTTGTTTCAAAGTGTTATGAATGCTTTCATGTTTTTAGTTTCTTATACATACAATTAGATCAGATTATATGGGAAGGATTAAATGCTGATTGAACTATTGGATTAAGAGTTAAAATTGTTGAAGTTTTAGAAGATACTGATTCACCTATCCCCTCTCAATAACTTAGCCTAGTTAAGATTATTTCCAACACATAGATTATCCTATGACCTCATTCAACCCATGTGATTGATTATCATATGTCCCTAGGGGTCCTAGGTCCCCTTGAGACACATGTCACAATGCAAAGGGTCAGATTGGGTTGTAGGTTAGCCTACAACACCATTCGACCCATGTGATTGATTGCCATATGTCCTTAGGGGTCCAAGGACCCCAAGGGACACATGTTGTAATGCAATGCCTTAAATGGGGTTGTAGATTATCCTACAACACAATTCCACCTATGTGATTGATTACCATATGTCCCTAGGGGTCCTAACACCCTTAGGGACACATATCATGATGCAATGGGTCAAATGGGGTCATAGGTTAGCCTATGACCAATATATCCCTAGGATTCCTAAGATCCCTAGGGAAAAATATCACAATGCAATGGATCAACTAGGGTAATAGGTTAGCATACTACCCCATTTAACCCATATGATCATTTACCATATGTCCTTAGGGGTCATGGGACCTCTAGGAACACATGTCACCATGTAGGGTCGAATGGTGTTATAGGTTAGCCTACAATCCCATTCAAAACATGTGATTGATTACCACATGTTCCTAGGGGTCGTAGGAGTGATAGAGACACATCTTATGATGCAATGGGTTGAATAGGGTCATAGGTTAGCCTATGACCCACTTCAACCCATATGATCAATTAAAATATGTCCCTAGAGATCCTAAGACACCTAGGGACACATGTCATGATGAAATGGGTTAAAGAGGGATGAAGGTTAGCCTATGATGCTATTAGACCCATGTCATCAATTACCATATATTGTTAGGGGCCCTAGCATCCCTACAGACACATGTCATGATGCAATAGATCAAATAATGTCATAGGTTAGTGTATGACCACATTTGACCCATATGATTGATTACCATATGGATCATACTACAATGGATTGAATGCAATCTTAGCTTAACCTACAACTTCTTACAAGCTAGAGTTGTCATTGTACCAATAGATTGACACATTAATACCTAGTAAAACCAATAGACTTCTAGAATACAAGGGGCAGTTAAGCCATGTCACAAATCCCAAAAGGGAAGGTTGGTAGTTACTCCAATAATTCCCTCCTCTGTGTTATCTGAGAGGATTTGAACTTGTGACCAAGCTCTGATACTAGTTGTTACAAGCTAGGATTTTTGTTGCACCAAAATATTGACCTAATAATGCACAATACAACCACTCGACTTATAGAACATTGAATGCAGTTAAGACATATCATGAATCTCAAAGGGGAAGGCTAGTATTTATTCCAACACAACCCTAATCAACCCATGTGATCAATTACCATATGTTCCTAGGGGTCCTAGGAACCCTAGGAACATATATCATAATCAAAAAGGTTGAATGGGGTCATCAATTAGCCTAGAATGCCATTTAATCTACCTAACCAATTATAATATGTCCCTAGGGGTCCTAGGACCCCTAGCGACATATATCATGATGCAATGGGTCAAATGGGATTTTGTTGGAGACTTTCATATTTTTATAAGAAGCTAACTGATGATGTGAAGCAAGAAATTACATAGTTTTGGCATTCTAGCTCAAGAGTCTCAACCAATGCTAAAGATGTGTTGAAGTTGAGAATTGGCATTAGAGACCACATGCCACATCCTAAAAATTATTTCAAGGTAAGTCAAACTATGTTTTTTAGAAATTTAGAGAGAGTCATCCAAGATTGAATATATCAAAAAGGGATTTTGAATCCTTGAAGTCATTTTATTATGTGCCACTTGAGTTTCAAAATACATGTTGTTGCAAATATCATGTGGAGTTCTCTATGAACCATGAACTATTGTGTTCCATCTGTTATAATTTTCATAGTAATGAAATGTTGAAGAATTGTGGTCCTAGTGGGCTTCCAAAATCATCAATAGACTTTTGAGATCAATTTCTATGTCCCAGAGTTGATCATTGTTTCTTTTATAGAAATGTGTTGTTTAACAAGAAGTGCTTAGAATGTGGTGGCTTATCAAATTTTGAAACATGTTTACATGAGGGGTGTGAATGATATCTTGGGAAGACAATAGTTAGAAAAGAAATATATGAAATGATGAAATACACATTGAAGAGTGGAGGTGAGGGCTCTAGATGTGAATTGGTTGCAAAAAAATTTAGTGTGGCTAGTTTTATTTCAGATTTTGGGAAAAATATTTTGTACAAGTATGCAAGGCATAGTCACTAGTCTTAGTGGTTGGATTAGATATTTAAAATTTTTAAGGAGACTTTTCAAATTAGCACTATTATATTAGTTGTTGAATTTGCAAAGAACTACACATTATAGCCCCAAAATAAGACACAGTCTCAATATTACAACTCCATTCAAGATGTTATTTTTGTCCACATAAAATTTAGGCATGCCCCTAATAGTGCAAAAGATGATTAGAAGATTATTAGAGAGTGCCACTTTTACATGAGTGATGATAACTCTCACCCTCACTAGTTTGTACAACATGTTTTGAGAGTTATTATAATTTCTTACAAGAGCATGACATTGCTATTGATAGACCTATCATTTGGTTAGATAATTACATAGGTCAATACAAGAATGCTTGTAAGTTTCATTGGTTGTGTAGGATGCACATAGAGTAGGGGAAGCTTCATATTTGGAGTTTCATTGAGTCTGGCCATAGGAATGGGCAACATGATGGAGCATGTGCATGTGTGATAATAGCTCTAGTTAAGGAGAAATTGAAGATTTTAGGAGCATACATTCTTCATGCTCATAGCATTATTGATTGACCTGTAGTATAATATTATCATGGTGGGGAACTCTTGATTCAAAAGTACGCAGGTTCTATTGGGTGATTGAGGAAGGCTCCATAGGTTATAGATTAGATTGTGCTACTATTAGAGATTCATAAAAAATGCATTCATTCTAGAGCTATGATTCTAGTACATGGACCATTTAGACACAAAAAATAGCTTTCTTTTTCCCTAATTTTTTTTGTTTGATTGGGATTGTGAGTCAAGTGAGTGGGAAAACACATGGGCTCCACATTATCTTACTGAATTCCCTATCATACCCTCTATCAGAGATAATGACATGGAAAGTTCAGTTGAGCATTACCATCTATCAGATCTTCTCCAACTAGGACATGTCTTTGCATTGGTTGCACCATAGGTGTAAGAGATAAACACAATCTTGCACAACCAATTATAGATGATGATGGATTCACATATCCTATTGGCTCATTTTTTGTTGCTAGAACATGACTGTGGACATACATGCTTAGATGGAATGGAATTCTCACATTTGAAGACTATCAAAAGAAAAAAAAATTTATCATATATTCACATCTCATTATAGCAACAAGTGTGAAGTTGTTGAAGCATCAAGGAAGACCAAAAGTAAAATAACTTATACTATTACTGATCCTAACCATGAATCCCTATTTGAGACTTTAAAGTAGAGAAAGGACCCGATAGGAACACTAGACTACATATATTTACTTCTTATATCCTTTTGTTCATAATGATTCAATGAAATGATTATAATCTTGTTTAATATGATTATTAACTGATTTTTTTATGATATTGGAATCTAGGTACATCATAAAGAGTAGCCATATATGAAGATAAAAATTAAATGAGAAGAAAAATGAAGTAAAATATATTCTACATTTTTTGACACTATGGTTTTTCTTAGTTGCATTTTGATTTAATGATGATGAAACACTTGAGATATTGTAAATAAAAGCTTGTTGATTTAATGTAAGAAAGAATGATGTTTTTACTTAATGTAATTAATATGGAGGGAAATTAAAATTTATGTTTCAACTTAATAATGACACCAAACTTGCACTGTGCCCAATGCCAAAAAATTGAGGGCTATTAGTGAAATGTAAACTCTAGTGACACCCTTGTTTTGGCCACAAACAACCTTCAATGTTCACTGCCACCCCATACTAAAGAGTCTCAAAGATTCACTAAATGCATTTGGAGGTTGATCCTCTAAGAGTCATAACTTAGAGCTTGTGGGGGCTATCAATGATATGTCAAATGCTACAGGATGGTCATTTCAAGGTCTACAATAACCTAATAACACCTCTATTTTTACCATAGAGCCCCTAGACCATTTATGACCAATACATACTGAAATGTCTCATAAGACCAAAGATGGGTTCTTAAGACCAAATTGGCCGTGGATTACACTAATTGTAGACATCTTAAGGGATTGCAAAGATTTTTTCAAATTAAAGATATATGATATAATTTGAAATTAAACATTGCATCAAAATTTGATAATAAAGGTTGTTAAAATTATCTGCACAAATTATTGAATTTAAAAGAAACATAAAAAACATGAACAATACACATGATCCACAATAAATTTAAGAATACTATACTAAATAAATATATATCCTTGTGCACATAAATGACAAAAATATATATCAAAATACATGTATACATAAACAAATCACACACACACACACACACACAAGCTCATGTATCCATAGAAAAATTATGCAAAAATATCTCAAAATACATAGATCCATATACAAAATGTGGTTCATCATGCCATCGAAATGTGTATAATATCAATGTTTTTGTATAGAATGTGGCATATGCCATCTCAAAATGATTCATGATGTATCTTATGAAAAATATACTATCCTATGATGTTGTTCAATCATCAAAATGTAGCCTCTTCACTGAACTAGGTGGATCAAACGACTCCTACATAAACAAAAAAGGAAGACCAAAAGTTAGACTGCTAAATTTATATGATTCTATGTATCTAACATTGAATTACTAAAATGCATAATGATCCTTTATTTAATGAATATTTATAGTTTTAAACTTTCATCATAAATACCTCTCTTGTTGACCTCCTATCATAGTTAGGATTCCTCTCATATGTCCTCAACAATGCTTGAACCTCATTGATTGTGGCTTGTGTATGTTCAAGTATGATTGTCATATGGATCTAAAAATTAAACTATAACATTATAACTCATAGAATACTAAATTTATAACACATAATCAAGAATTCAAACTAAAATATACCTCTATTGACTCCTCCTCTAGAGATATAGTGGTTGCATGAGAAAATATGCAAAACTCTAATATCTAGCCTCCTACACACTAGGTGTTAAATATGAGATAAAAAAGACTAGTTGCTAATATCATGGTAATCAATTTTGAATTTTTTTATTAAAATAAGGAGAATAAAAAATAAATGATATTATACATACAATGGGGCTCTCATTGTGAATTGAAATGCCAGAGGGTCTACAATGCCGAATCTGCCTGGACTCATCACCAATAGCCACACCCTATACAATAAAGAATGCAATTAAACTTTATTAGCACAAAATTTTTACAAAAATACATTGATATTTAATCACTTCAAAAGTACCTAATTAGCTTTCCCTTGTCAATGGGTTCTACCTCACTCCTGACACTCCACCTCCTACTAACTGGTGATAGCTGCAAGAGAAAAGAAAGATTAGAAACCACAAATATTCCAATATCAAATAGATAAACAAGGAGAACGAAACATAATTTACCATGGATTTTTTAAGAACAAATAAAATAGTACACATTGTGACATCATCAACCTATCTAAGCTCCTCCTTAGTCATCAAATAAACATGAATGAAGATCACATACATGTCTAAGTCAGCATGGGTTAAAATTACTCTATTATAAAGATTAACTTTAAATCACACATGTAGTAACAAAAAAATGTATACACATACCAACAAACAAGGATCCCATGGCTCTACGTGCCCCTCCCATCTCACGTTAGGGTGTGTAGTCTCTTTGGGCATGCCTAGTGTATCATCCTCCTCAAATAGAAAATGATATTCATAAACATCACCTATTAAACCCAAAGAAATATTCTCTCATGTTAGTCAAATGGGGCACACAAACATGTGATGAGCTCACTAATGATGAACTCATGCCAACATCATCAACACATGGAGGTAACACTAACCTGGACTGGCATATCAATAGGCTAATGAATCTATGGATGGCTCTAATAGTATGAGTGCTAGCCTCTGCAATGATATCAGGATGTTGCACTGGAGGAGGGGGGAGACATCAATAGGGGGAAAAAAGTACCAGCTTTCATCCATTTGGAAAAGGGTCTATCCCAAGGAGATCCTCCTCCTACACCCATGTTGGACCTGATGCTCCAATAGACCACCTTGAAGCCCAAAACAAATTAGGCATAAAATTTTCTAATGAAGTAGAATGGTAGCTTTAAATTTTTGTGTGGAGGTTTGTCAAAAACCGTCCACCAATGATCTCAAAAGTTCAAACATATAGCCTCATATGTGCACCATTTAATTGATAAGTTGGGATTTTTGTGGTCTACTATTTTACTAGTTTTAGGGTCCACAAGAAGCTTAACCATATCATCTTTAGTTATGTTTAGGGTGAAAACCTCATCATAGTCCAACCCATCACCAAACATGGCATGAATTTTTTTTCATCAGTAAGTGTTTGAATACTATCCACTATGGTGTTTAATATGGATAACATGAGAGTGAATGCATGTATAGTGTTATATGTGGTTTGCAAACCCCTTAGTTAGCTAATATTTTCTTTTATCAAATCTTCAATTCAAGGAGGGTTTTGAGGGGATAGGGGATCATTTGGTGGATGGTTTGAGGGGGTACTTGATCATTTCATGGAGGGTTTTGAGGAACATTATTTCATGGCTCAATGTAATCAATATTATTTGGGTCACCCCTACCTACTAAATTGCTAAATAATATTTTATGTTTTTAATTAAAATTAAAAATATCAATAATTTCTATTAAAGAAACCTTATTCTCAGCAATTTATATTTAAAAAACCTTCTTTAAATCAAATTATTCAAACTCATAAAAAAGTAAAAAAATTGAGTTACCTCAACTGGATACCCATTCTTAGATCTAAACCTAAAATAGAAGAAAAAAAACTATGGTAAAAAATGACCTTATTTTCTCTTGATTTTTTATTAAAATCTAAGTCACAGGTTTTAGGTATCCAATCTCATATCAGATACCTAATATTATATCAGAGAACTGATATGTTATTGGGTACTCGATAATGGATCAAATACCCAATAAGGTTTGGCCCACCATTTTTTCCTTGGTATCAAGATGGGTGGAAAAATTTTAGAGGAGATTTTGAAATGCTTTTAAAAATTTTAAAACTCCACATTTTTCATATTGCTACATTTGACACACCATGATCATGCACATTCCCTTTATGAAAAGTGATGCGAATAGTGTGATAGACAAGGAGTGATATTTGAATGGTGAAGTGAAGGATCAAGTTTAGATAAAAAGTTAGTAGAACTATTTTCTTATCTCTTAACAAAGTAAGTGACTTAATTAGAGTAGTGAAGGGGAAGAAAATTTTTATCCGATTGGAAGCTTGAGGATCAATTTCGAAGGAGAAGACTAAAAATCAGCTTACAAAGCATACCAAGAGTCAGGTGCTAAATCAATTTTAGCCAACTTGAATCAGGACAAATCTCTTAACATAGTGGTCTTGATAGATCTTTGTAAATATTCTAATAGTGTCCTCACTTAATTTTAAATGTTAAATCCTCTAACAAGGTGAGACCTAGTAGGTTCAAATTCTTTTAATAGGGCAAACCCCTCATAGGGTAGATCATATATTATAATCAAACATTGTAACCATAATAGGTTAACTTTATTACTGCAAAAGTAAATATTTGTGGGTGTCATCCCCACCCTAATTTTACCTTCACCTTGGAGGTTTTTTGGGTAACAAATATTGTATTATGTGTTTATTTTCATGAATGTGATAGATTTGATTTACATGTTACAACAAGTTTATTCTTACAAGATTTACATGCACAAGATATCTTGTGAATGCATGAATGAATTTTTGTAAAGTAGAAGTGCTTAAGATTTTGATTCACCCTCCTTATCTTAGTATTTTTTTTTTCTATTTACACTTCCATCTATTAAAAATAGATATCCTCGAGATCTCTGATTTAGGAATAAATTTGATATTCCCTTTTTTGATAATGTTTCCTAAGCATTTAGAATAGAAATATTTAAGGTAGACTCTATGCAAATCAAGCCATCACATCAAGGAAACTTGTCATCGACCATGGAGAAGAAAAAATCCTTAAGGTCACCGATGGTGATGATTTTTTACATAAAGCATGCTACTCAATCACAATCTAGTTTAGAGTAACAAAAGTGCAGTCCTTCAAAGATTGGTCCCTATCAATTGAATTTACATGTGTTATTAAAACCTTCTCATAGTGTGAGACAAAATCTTGAAGAATTTTAGGAAGCTCAGAGAGAATATATCCACCTTCCTTAATTATTTAAACAATCCACATTGAGATATGATGATCTCTAAGAGCCCTAAATATTTTTTTGAGAGCTTGGTCTCTAACTTCAATCTAGCAGAGGCAAGCCTTAATCTAGACACTCTTGGGGGCATAATTGTTAGAAATTTACTTATAATGGCAAAGATTAACAAGATGAAGTTGTAGGTCTATATCAAAAAGATTCATGGCCAAAGCCTCAAAAGTTGGAAACATGCCCTTGGTAGTGGTGTCATAGGACTACCTGTGGTATATGGAAGGTTGACTACCATAGAGGTAGAGAAATTTTATTGTGTGGGAGATGAAACATTCCACCATTGAATCCATTTAATGTGGGTGTGAAGTCAATGTTCCAAATTCCAAACACAGAATATGAGAGAAATAGTGGATTTATGATTAAGAAGTGATGTGTTGAGGAAAAATTGCATCTTGGAAGTATGTTAGTGAGTTTTTTGCCAAATATTAGTAAATAAAATGGGATAGTGGTATGTCAAAGTCACATCGAGTAGAGGAATGTTAGGAAATTCTCTTTCTTTATAAAAAGAGAAAAAATATTTAGAAAATATTGTCATACAATCAAGCCTATTGAAAATTCTATCAAATCCATCTCTAAAATTTGACTATGTCAAACTCCACCAATCTAGTGGTAGTGAGCATTGGGAACAACAAGGCCCAATTTATTATGTATATAGTACCAAGATTCTTGTTCTCTAGTTGTCCAGAAAAAATGTAAAATCCCTTCTTTAGCAAAAACCAAAACTACCAAATTAAAATCTCCACAAAAAACCTAAGTTGTAGGTGATAGATGATTTTCCATCCAATGTCATAGCTATGATCTTTCAATTACATCATTAGGGGCATAAACATTAAATATAGCAAAGGAATGATTATTGAAGGGAAACAAAATCCATATAATTTTTTGTATGGGGTAAGAACCAGGAGAAATAACTAAAGAATTAAAATGAAGGGAGATTAAAGTAACAACACCACCTCAAATAGCTTTATGCCAAGAAGAAAAAGAAACTCATTGGCCAAATAGCATGGCAAGAAATAATAAGCAAAAAACCCTAAAATTTCAACTTCCTTGAGACACAAAACATCTAGGAATCCAAGTCATTGTCTAGTGTCATGCAAATAGTATTTGTGATGAAGGTCTATGATATCCAACACATTTCATGATGGAAAATTCATGATAAAACCTCTTTTATTGCATCCCCATCCCAAAGAGAAGTAAAACTATTGTGCAAGAAAGAATTGGTTGTGAAGCTAGGGGAACAATCTCTTCTAAAGATAATTTTCCACTTCGTAGAACCACCATCTAGTTCTTCACTATGGCCATCAGGGTTGCAAGATTCTTGCAAAGGCTGGGAAACAATCATAAATCATTCCTATGGAGTGCGAGCCCAAGTGGTCTTTGAAACACTCATAGACACCATTCTCCCCTATCCAATAGAATTTGAAATGGGTGATTGTAGAAGAGGCACCATCATTATTACTAGTATGATAGTAGAAGCCATCATAATTAGCTCCAGTGGAGTTTGGGTAGAGGAAGATGTTGGTACCTTCGAAGGAAAGGAATTTTTTCCCTTGTGAGTGACCATAGTTTTGCATTTATCTATTTTACCATTATTGGTAGGAATTGCCTATGTTTCCTTGGTATAAGTCATCTTGTGGGGAAAAACCAATGGGTAGTCCTTAATTTTATGCTCAATATATTCACATCGATAGGAGGTATTTGGTAGGTTCAAATAAAGAACCTTATGGGTGAAGGCATGATCCCAAACCTAAATTTTAGTAGTTTCCTTGAAGTCATCAGAAAGGTCAACTTCAACACAAACCCTTCTTTATGGGCAAGCATTGAAAAAATTCTTTGGCTCCATGCACACCACCTTGCCAAGGGTTTGTACAATAGCATGAATAAATGACCAACAAGGAACAAAGACCTAGGAACTTGACCCACATAGGGACTTTCAATTTTTTATCATTTGACACAACGAAGTCTGAAGACCATCACTAAAAAAAAAGCAACACATACCTAAATGTCCAAGGCCCATGGTTAAAAATTGTGTCATCTTGTGAAGGGTTTACAAATCGGAAGAAAAAAGTTCCCAAGTGAGCCTTTGAACAGCTTAGAGCAAGACCCCATGAGGATTCATGACCTTGGCAACCCATTCTTTAAGAATTCTTTCAAGAGGAGTTCTACCCACAAAATACCTTGTCAAAGTATGCTTCTCCAACCAATCACAAGAATTATAAAAATCTTGAATATTTAGAACAATATAAGGGGAAAGCCTTACCTCGTGAAATACTTTTAAAAAAACTAGCAAGAGTCTTTGTTTAGAGGAGGTTCCATGAGAATCTATCACAACAACTTCATCACCAACATCAAATACTGCACTAAAGTTGACTGGAGCCATATTAAAAACCCCTTATGCTCTTACAATAAATGTGGTATGAAAGGTGCAAAACAAATAGATGGTCTTAGAAAGAAAGTTGTACCACATGAGAAACCTTAACAAAGAAATTGTTTGCATCTTTCTATACCATAATGCCTCAAAATAGGTATTTGACTATTTACCCTTTTTAAAACTGTGAGTTTATTTTTTGTGTGATTTTTGATTTTGGATGTTGGTGAGTTTTCTTATGTTATGTTTATGTGATTTACTTGGTAAATGGATTAATTATATAATATTTATTTTAATCATATAATATTAAATATTATTAATTTTTTTTTTATTAAAAAGAGATATTAAAATATGTAAATATTTAATTTATTAGAAAGTAGTTGAATATGTACTTTAAATTAAAAGACTAAATGTAAAAGTCTAATTTGAAAATCTGAGTAAGAAAAATAGAATTAAATTATTAGAAAATCAATATTGATTTTTGGTAACTATTTTAATTAATAATTACTAAATCGAATATGGATTTAGACAATGAGACTTTATTATTATTATTATTATCTCAAATAATAGATTACTCTTTTAAAAAGTATTTGCACAAATACATAAAGTGGAGAAAAGAAAATAAAAGATTATTTTAATTAAAAGTGCATGGAATAATTAATAAAATAAAGTTACTTAATATTTTTGATAATTTGAGTTGCTTTTTAATATATTAGAAATTATGAAAGCATAGTTATGATTAAACTCTTTATTAGAGGCTTTTTGGTCATTTTAGAGACAAACATGTTTTAGGAGAGCAATTGCATGGAGTAAAGTTATATAATTTCTTTAAAGCTTAGGAGTATTTTGGATCATGATTTTTCACCACATTGTTCAAGGGTTTTAGCTATCAAATTAAGGTAGGATTTAAGAGTTTGTTGTAAAAATTTCATTCAGAAATATTTGTCTACTACATTTCCATTAGGTGTTTTCAATTGTTTCTTGAAATATTGCATTACTTTGGATTAAATACCTTGTCATGATATTTAGAGAAAGAAAACTTATTTGATTTTATTTCTGGGAATTTGGTAGAGCGTCACTACATTAGGGGGAAAAGTGTAGAAAATTTTAGAAAAATATTAATAATTAAATTGGTATTTTTTTCAATCCTTATTCGGATTTACTTATTTTTTAATACAAAATTAGAGATATAATAAATTAAATCAGCTAGGATATCAACTTTAAATTTTTCCAATAGAACCATAAGGTTATTTTGAATCTTTCATATTAAGATAAGTATTCTTCTTAGGGTATGTGCAGGATCATGGTGTGCCAAAAAGTGGCGATGTGAAAAAAAAGAGAGTTTGAAGACGCCTAAAAGCGCTTCAAAATCCGCTCTAACTTTTTTTTACCTATCCAGGAACCAAACCTAGAAGGTTAAGCCGAGCCTTATCGGATATCCGATTTTAAATCCAATATCTGACTAATAATTAAAATCATATAATAGTATGATATATTATTTAATATTATTATTATTATTATTATTATACTATAATATAATAATATTATTATAATTATTATTATACTATAATATAATAATATTATTATTATAATAATTATTATACTATAATATAATAATAATATTATTATTATACTATAATATAATAATATTATTATTATTATATTATAATCGTATAATATTATACTATAATAATAATATTATAATAACATATTATATTATAATAATATAATATAATATTTCATATATTATAATATATAGTAATGTAATATAATATATATATATGTATAATATAATATAATAATAAAAAGTAATATCTTATAATATAATATATAATAAAAAAGTATAATATATTATAAATTATAATAATATAGTATAATAATAATATTTTATATTATAATATATAGTAAATTAATATAATAAATATAAAATATAATATAAAAATATATAAAATGTAATATATATGTTATATTATATATATTATAATATCGGATATCCGATACCTGTGCATGGATTAAACACAAAATCACAGACCCGCGGCCCTTATTTTCACGTGAATTTGGGCCTGTCAGATCGGATATCAGATAATAAATTGGATATCAGATAGCAAATCGGATATCAGATATCAGGTATGTTCCCCCCCCCCCCCCCCCTGACTCATTTTTAACCTAAATTTAATAGATTTTAACAAAATTTTGTTTGTTTTAGTTGAATCTAGGGTTTTTTTGACAAAAATGGTTAAAATTTAGATTTTTTTTTAATATATATTACGTTTTGTAATTCAATAGGAATGGCTGATCAAAATGATGACACTGAGGCAGGGAATAATATTCCTCGCAACCCACCACCAAACAATCCAGTATCCCCACAAAACCGTCCACCAAATGATCCTCTACCTCCTCAAAACCCTCCTCGAATCGAGGATTTGATAAATGAAAATCTCACTGAGTTGAGAGGTTTGCATAGAACATACAATAATGTACCTGCACTGGCTCCTATGTTATCCACGTTAAACACCATAGTGGATAACATTGAAACTCTTACAAACCAAAAAAATGCCGCTCTTCGTTGGCGTGATGAAATGCACCAGATGTTTGATGATGGTTTGGATTATGATGAGGTCGCGGCCCTCAACATAACCAAAGACGATTTGGCAAGCCTTTTTGCTAACCCAAAAATGGGTATACCAGTTGACCCAAAAAAAACCAAACTATCGATTAAATGGTGCACAAATGACACCATGCAAATTTTTGGGACCATTGGTGGATGGTCTTTGATATCCCTCCACATGGCAATTTAGACATACCATTTTATTTCCTTAAAAAATTATATGCAGAATTTGTGTTGAAACTTAAAGTGAACTATTGGAGCATGAAGCCCAACATGGGCTTAGGACTAGGAGCTCCTCAGGATAGACCCTCTTCCCAGCGGAAGAAACTTGGCACTTTTTTCGCCCCCCCTGATATCTCCCCCCCTCCTTGAGTGCAGCATCTAGATATTATGGCAGAGGCTAGCTCTTAGACCATCAGAGCCATTCATAGGCTGAGTAGCCTAATGATATCTCAAGCTAGGTCAGTCTTGCCTCCTCGTGTTGATGATGTTGGTGCCAGTTCATCATCGGCTAGCTCATCACATGTTTGTGTGCCTCACACTTGCATTACATGCAAGAATATTTTCCGGGGTCCCATAGGTGATCTTCCTGAGTATCATTTTGTATTAGACGAGGATACACCAGACGCACATGCAGAGGCTACAGACCCTGATGCGAGAGAGGAGGGGAATGTAGAGGCATGGACTCCTTCGGTGTTGGTACATGTATACATTTTTTTGTTATGACATATGTGATTTAAAATTAATTTTTATAATAGAGTAATTTTAATTTTTAAGCCATACTGACTTTTACATGTGTGTGATCTTCATTCATGTTTAGTTGATGACCGAGGAGGAGCTCAGACAGATAGATGATGCTACACTCTCGGCCATTTCATTTGGCCTTGAGACATCTATGGTACATTATGTTGTGTTCGCATTTATTTTTTCTATTTGATATTGTAGCATATATGGTTTCTAATCTTTCTTTTATCTTGCAGATACCACCTGCCCCAGGGGGACAAAGTGCGGAGGGTGAGCCAGCATGCATTGACAAAGGAAAGGTAATTAGATGTTTTCTAATTGATTAAATATTGATGAATTCTTGTAAAATGTTTGTGGTAATCTCATTTAATTACATTATTTATTGTATATAGGGTGTGGCTACTGGTGATGAGCCTGTACAGATTTGGCGTCCTAGATCATCAGGGATTTTCATTCGCACAAAGAGCCCCATTGTATGTATAAGTATCATTTATTTTTTATTTTTTTAATTGATGTAGAGGAAAGTATGATTGTTGTTCTATACAATTTCTATGATTTTTTCCGTACCAATAATGATTCATGTCTTTCATATGTTCATTACAACTTAAATAGGCTCATATGAACCTGTCCAACCGACCAAGTTGGTTACAAAGGTTTATTTAATCAAACAAATACCAAATTACTACTTTCCCTCCAAAACTAATATGACCATTTCAATTTGAAATTCAAATTTCAAACTATAGTTTTTATACATTCCCTAACTTTCTAAACTATTCCATTGACTCAAAATTGGTCATATGGATTTATTAAATGCAACTAAGTAAATTTCTAGAAAATTGAAGTTTTTATTATTTTTTCTCCAAACCACCTTACACTCTGATCTCCCCCTTTCAACTGAGATCACATATGACATATATAAAGGTCTACATGACCGTTGGAACAACCATATAGGCGTTCCCAACCATAAAACAAACAAACAACCACTTTTTGCTAATACTATTTAGACTCTAAATACCCTATTCTAAGGCCTTTTGGTCCCATGGAGTCACTTGGTTTATAACCACACCAAAATGCTTGTGGGCCTTACATGTGCCTTTATTACAAAACATAGACCAACTTGTAAAATATGGACCAAACCTTTATTCCAACTTCCTAATCTACTTGAATCCTCACTTTCATGGAGTGGCAAGGTGTCCGGAAACAGAGATACTTGTTCCCCCCTGCCACATAGGTTAGGTGCCTTGCACCACCTTTCCTCTCTCTCATTCTGAACACTAGTCCACCAAGTGAGTGATGTTCCTCTCAGTCTTGTTGTTGCTACTTTTACCTTCTTATCTGCCTCTATGTCTTCAAGATCAAAGTAGTTCTCAAGGGCCTCTATCCACCCTAGCACTTCTTCACTATCCATTTTACCCTGGTATATTGGAAAATCAATATGGTTCTTCCCACCATTACCTTGTACTGCCTTAATGATTCTCATAAATCTCCTTTCTTCAAGATCATCTGTTGTCTCATGCTCTTGCCTTGCATTACCAACCTCTTCTTCTTCATGGTTCTCTCCATGATTTCTTCCTCTAACCTCTTCTCCTCTAGGTTCTTGCCTTTCCTTTTCTAAGGATTCTATCCTTGCAATAAGCTTCAGCCTCTCTCTTCTCATCTATCTTTCTTCCCCCACTCTAGATGCTTCAAGTTCTCTCCTCTCTCTTTTCTCTTTTTCCAACTCTTCTCTCAATTCTTCAAGTTCTCTAGCCATTTGATTTTTAGGAGGCATTTTCACAACAAGTTTTCTTCCTTCCCAAGGGCCAACTCACTGATTCTCTTTCTTTCCTCACCAAGAAATCTCTGGACACCACTTATGTACCTTTCAACTCTGGGACACACAAGGAGGAATTAGACACACCAAGGCTTCAACAAAGGGACCAACACACTAAGGATTTTCAAGATTATAGGTCTTGTTCACACTCCTAAACACCCAAACTTCAAAACCCTCCTTAAAATGGCTTAAAAACTAGGGCCTGCTTGTTCAAACCCCAAAACTCAATTCTAGAACGTTTTGACTTGTCTAATGACAAGATATGATCATGACAACCTACATGAACCTATCAAATGACACATCTACCATATGAAATCCTAAAATCCTATCTCATGCCCAATTACAACTTTCTTCCACATATAAGTCCAACATTATAACTTTTTATGCTTCCATGAGCCATAATTGGTGCAAGGATTGCCCAATTGACTTCAAGAGATGTTCCACGACCTCTGTAATGCCTTGGATCTTCAATGTTCCCTTGATGAGCATGGTATGATCTTGCATCACTTATCTTCATAAATAAATTCAAAACTAATTTTCGTGATATTAACAACTACTATTTTGTATCTCATAGGAGATTCCTAGTGCACATGAGGTTCGACGGGACAGTTATGTAGATTTGATGACGCGGCCACTCACTCCTGAGGAGGAGCCTACAATAGTAAGTTGTAGTTTGAATTCATGATTAAATATGTTATAAATTTAGCATGCTATGAATTATAATGTTATAGTTTAAATTGTAGATTCATCTGACAAAGGTATTTGAACATATACAGCCCACAATCACAGAGGTACCAGCATTGCCGAGGGCATACGAGAGGACTCCTGACTGATGCAGGAGGTCGACGAGAGAGGTATTTATTATGAAATTTTGATAGTATTAATCTCCAATACGGAAAAGATCATTATGCATTTGAGTAATTCAATGTTAGATACGTAGAATCATATAAATTTAGTAGTCTAACTTTGGGTTTTCCTTTTTTGTTTATGTAGGAGGCATCCGATCCACCTAGTGCAGCAAAGAGGCTGCATTTTGATCATCCACCAGCACCCTAGGATAGTATAGTTTTCGTAGGATGCATCATGAGACATTTTGAGATGGCATATGCCACATTGTATATAGAAACATTGATATTATACACATTCTGATGGCAGGATCAGCCACATTTTGTATATGGTTCTATGTATTTTGATATATATATATATTTGAGTACTTTGTCTATGGATACATGATCTTTGATATATATTTATGTAAAATTTTGTCTATGGATACATGTATTTTGATATATATTTTTATCATTTACGTGCACAATGATATACATATTAATTTAGTATCTAGTATTGTTCAATTTATCGTGGATCATGTGTCATGCCCTAAATTTTACTAGTAAAAACACAACAATTTTTTATTTATTTTTAGCTTATGAAGTCGCATAAGAAATTACATATTGTAAAACAAGGTTATCATTGAATAGGAGTTCAAGACTCATGTGAATAGTGTGAAGGTGTTAACATTTTAGTCACAGGTGGTTTTCAAATAGATTGGATGACAGTCTAGTTCAAGTTAGCGTCACGAGTCAAACGAGCAAGTTGAAGATACAACACTCATAAATTAGTGAGGTAATTCATATCCTAACAAGCCTTTGATACTAATATTCTATTAGGGTCTATCAGTTGTATCATATGGACTAGGTCATGATTCTAGCATGTAAGGGAAGGGGATCAGAATTACTTATTATCCTCATTACCAATGTACACACATTCATTAATCATTACAATATATATTAATGTGACAATTAGTATATTACTATATCCTCATTATCTATCAACATTGCTTCCTCACCAAATTATTGAGTGCACAACAAGATTGTAAGCAATCTACTAAGTTTTAAATTTATACAATCAATGGTATCACATAACATCTATGGATTGTTATTATCAACTAGTCATTTACAATACCATAAGGAGAAAACTTTCTTTCACATTTTCAAATGATAAAAATGATGTCAAAGCAAATCTGTGACTCGTACCAATGCTTTCATAACAATATAAACTCCAAATGAAACATGCATATACAACCTTATCAATATTTTCTTCTACACATACATTAGGTAACAATGATACAATCTCCTTCCATCACAATGGGGCAACATAAGAGACTTTTAAAAATCATAAGGAACATGGACATTGAAAGATATGGACAATGAGTAGCATGAACATTGTCCAACATGATCGTTGAGAACATGAACAAGCTGGTGAATCCTCCTTCACAAATGAGGGCACAATGTCAAGTTTTCTCATCCAACATCAATCTACAAGATGATCATTCCAAACCATTTCCATTGCTCCCTTGGACACAAATCTGCATATGCAACACAACAAAATAACAAGGACCATGGGTGCTTTCCACCCAACCATAGGCCTCAAAGAGACCACCCCCGCACTAGGGAACAAGGCTCAAACTGGGATACACATACAATCTTTCAATGCATAAACATTACATTTCAAACTTGAACAATTTCCCCCCAAGACTATTTCACAATGGCTTCACAAATGGAACCATAAACATAGGGTGAAGGTGTGTTCTAAAATAGAGACTTGCCATACCAAACCATATTTGCAATATACAATTTTCATGCCCTCTCGGGGCTATCATAATTCACCAAATTTCATGCCCTCTCGGGGCTATCATAAATGAACCATTTAATGCCCTCTCGGGGCCTCCACATTTCCTCCTCCAAACCCACTACCATCAGCTGTAACTCCTCAAACTTCCTTTCTACACCATACTTTCCTTATCACCCCCAGCAAGATATGAAATGTTATGGCATAAAATGGAGCCCATACTCCAAGGTTCTCAATACATTTTTTGAACCCAACTTAAGCCCTTCACCCTAGACTTCTCTTCCCTTCCCACAAGGGTGAGTGTAAGTCACAATCCCATAACAATTCTCAAGCACAAAACAAGAAAACAAAACCAAGTAGAAATAAAACAAGAAATTTTGGCAAACACCCCACTAGTTTGGCCAAGACCCTCTAATAAAGCCTTCCCACTAACTTATTTTAGCAAAAACACTAAGCCACTCCATCCTTACAAACTTGTCTCCTCTAACGGTTCATCGATAGCCCTCACAAGCTCTGAGTTATGACCCTCGAAGGATTGACCTCAAAATGCACTTAGAGCACCTTGAAGACTCCTCGGTATGGGGTGGCCGCAAATGATGGATGGTTTTTGTGGCCAGAACAAAGGTGTGACTAGGGTTCACCCGCTCATCTGGAGCTAATGGGATTGATGATTCGATGCCAAGATCAGCGGTTTCAAAGTTACGCTGTGGTGCACCTATGAACTGAGGCACACTGCGAGTTTTGGCATCGAGCGAGATCATTGTTCTGAATCCAAATGGAATGTGATCTCTCAAAAATGAGATAGGTTATTTTAGGCCTCAAGATCACCATCCTATAGCATTTGACAGTTCGTCGATAGCCCTCACGAGCTCTGAGTTATGACCCTCGAAGGATCGACCTCAAAATGCACTTAGAGCACCTTGAAGACTCCTCGGTACGGGGTGGCCGCAAATGATGGATGGTCTTCGTGGCCAGAACAAGGGTTTAACTAGGGTTCAACCGCCCATCTGGAGTTAATGGCACTGACGATTCGATGCCAAGATCAGCGGTTTCAAAGTTACGCTATGGTGCACCTATGAACTGAGGCACACTGCGGGTTTTGGCATCGAGCGAGATCGCTGTGCTAAATCCAAACGAAATGTGATATCTTGAAAATGAGATAGGTTATTTTAGGCCTCAGGATCACCATCCTATAGCATTTGACAGTTCATCGATAGCCCTCACGAGCTCTGAGTTATGACCTCGAAAGATCGACCTCAAAATGCACTTAGAGCACCTTGGAGACTCCTCGGTACGGGGTGGCCGCAAATGATGGATGGTCTTCGTGGCCAGAACAAGGGTGTGACTAGGGTTCACCCGCCCATTCAGAGCTAATGGAACTGACGATTCGATGCCAAGATCAACGGTTTCAAAGTTATGCTGTGGTGCACCTATGAACTGAGGCACACTGCGAGTTTTGGCATCGAGCGAGATCGCTGTGCTGAATCCAAACAGAATGTGATCTCTCAAAAATGAGATAGGTTATTTTAGGCCTCAGGATCATCATCCTATAGCATTTAATAGTTCATCAATAGCCCTCACGAGCTCTAAGTTATGACCCTCGAAAGATCGACCTCCAAATGCACTTAGAGCACCTTGGAGACTCCTCGGTACAGGGTGGCCGCAAATGATGGATGATTGTTTGAAGACTACTCCATGTGTCACTATCTTTCTTGGAAAAAAAATTGCTTTTGAACATCAAGCTTGCAATATTATCAATTATTGTCAAACTTTTTCAACCAAGTCAAAATGTCAAATGCAAATATTTGTTTGCATTTTTTGCTACGGGAGTTTCATAAATTAACTTTGATTTTCTATGTCTCTAGTGCTTGAACATACTTAAAATGGCTCTTTGGTCTTAGAGCTATTGGTATTTTCTAACTTCATGGTCTATGATACGCATACTAAGAATTTCTTTCACTAAATGGTTTCCTTGATCTATTGACTACACTTAAATTTGTTCACTTGTCATCTTTCTTTCTATATGTTCAATACAAAGAGCTAGAAGAGACAAATAATCTTTCTTACCTTCATCTCTCTAAGCACATGATAGAAATCAATTCTAAACTTGAGAAAAGGTTAGAGGAGAATATTGCATTCTTAAATTAATCTCCCTTAAGACCTTTACATACACACGGGGCATTCTTAAATTAATCTCCATGGAAGAAAATTTCATAAAACTAAAGATTCCATAGTGTTGAAACATAAAATCCAAGATCTCATTTATGATGGGATTGTTGATACCTCTAATGACTCATCCACTCATAGCCTTCATATCCAACTTCATATCATGTCAGTATGCATGTGCTATCTTGCTTATTGGCTTTAATTGCTTATCCTACATGCTATCTTCTTTCATGGATTTTATGGCTTATCCCAAATGTGCTTCATACAACTTTTCAATATGAAAGTCTTTCAAAAAATTATACAATATTATGACTCTTTATGCTTTCAAATGCTATGATTGGTTGTAAAATGGAAGAAATCAAGTATTCTAATTGTTCATTTGTACTTTATGGATTTTTCTTATTTGATTAGTTTGATAAAAATAGTTTTAATAATCATAATGTCAGCTTTATGTCAAATAAGGAAAAAACCAAATTTGTAATAAGATATCCGCATGCAATTATCTTTCATATAGGTATAAATGCTCTTAAAATTGTCATTATAGCCTTGTATCACATGCAAATATGATTTGGAAGAACTTGTTCAATATCTTCCTCTTATAATTCCTTACAAAGAACCTACCAAAATACAAAAACCATATACAAAAAACTACACATTTTACATCATAATACATCATAAATTTTATAAATTCTCCCCAATACCACCCCCCTCCAACTCTTCATGATGTACCTACATTCCAATATCATACAAAAATTAGTAACTTATTGTATTAAACAAGATAATCATCAATTCATTAAATCATTATGAAGAAAATAACATAGGAAGTATATATACCTAGTCAAGTATTCCAATAGGGTCCTCTCTCTGTTTTAGGGTCTCCAACAAGGCTTCATGATCAGCATTAGCAATAGTAAAAAGTTCTTTTACTTTTGGTCTTTCTTGATGCTTCAATAACTTTACATTTGTTGCTATAATAAGATTCGAATATATGATAATTACTTTGTGCTTCTGATAGTCTTCGAATGTAGGAATTCCATTCCTTCTAAGCATATATGTTCGCAGCCATGTTCCAGCAACAACCACTGAACCAGTAGGATACATGAATCCATCATCATCTGTGATCGGTTATGCAAGTTTTTGTTTTCCTCTTACACAACGTGCTAACCAATAATCAGATTTCTCATCATTCCCTTGTGGTGCAACCAATGCAAAGACATGTCCTGGCTGAAGTAGATATGATAGATGATTATGCTCAAGTGAACTTTCCATGTCATCATTTTTGATAGAGGGTATGATAGACAATGGAGTAAGATAATGTGGAGCCCATGTGTCCACCCACTCACTTGACTCACAGTGATCCCAATCACACTGAAAACAAGTACGACAAAAACAAGCTAGTTGTTGTGTCCAAATGGTCCATGTACTAGAATTAGAGCTCCGAAATGAATGCATTTTTGATGAGTCTGTCACTGTAGCACAATCTGATCTATCACCTATGGACCCTTCCTCAACCAACCAAAAGAACCTGCATACCACTGAATTAAGATTCCCCCCCTGTGATAATGCTAAACTACACCAATCAACAATGCTACGAGCATCAAGAAGCTCTGTTGTTGAAATCTTCAGTTGCTCCTTAACTAGAGCTCTCTTCACACATGCCCCTGCTCCATCATGTTCCCCTTTTCCATGGCTGGACTCAAAAAAACTCCAAATATGAGGCACCCCTCTCTCTACGTGCATCCTACACAACCAATAAAACATGCAAGCATTCTTGAATTGACCTGTACAGTTATCTAACCAAATGATATGTCTCCCACCAAATGCTCATGTTTCATTTTGAAGAGGATCATCAATTTTCTCTCGTTGACTAAGTGCTCTTCTCAAAGTAGTACGATTTATATTCAAATCAATACAAGTTTGTCTCATATATCTACCCTTTCTCGAATGATGACTTACCAAAGAGGTTGTAATAACCCTTCGAGCAGCTCTATTATCTTTCTCTCTGCTATTTTTCCCAACGCTATTGAGAGAACTGAAAAGATTCTTCACAATAATGGCATTTCTTTCCAACTTTTTATTGACATGAATTTTCAATTTAGAAAGCATAGGTCTCATCTTTTGCATCTTTAATAACTGCATGAAAAGTTGACATTGCTCTACCACTGTCTTGTTGCCGAAAAACATCTAATATAGTCTTGAAGCCCATAACTGAATGGTTCTTTCTAATTTTTTCCTTCCAAACTAGTCATAATCATTTCATCAATTTCAATTATCCATTTTGGTGTTTTAGAACCTTCATGTCGATTATAATTAGGAGATATGTAAGGTTCTTGTGCATTAAGTTCCTGTGCATTGTCATCTTCGACATGGTCAATTATGCAATTTGGATTATGACTTGGTGGCATTTCTTCTTCAAAATTTTCAATCTCTACATTTTCAATTTCCGCATTATCATTTTCAATAGCTACATTTTCATTCCCCAACTATACATTTTCATTAGCTGACTCTATGATTTCACCTTCTATTAATTCATCGTCAACTTGATTGATATTTAGCATACCTTGTCTTTTTTTTCGGTGTTTCATTTTGTCCTTTTCCCTATATGCTGCAATGTCTTCATTGGATATCTTCCTTTTACGTTTATTCTTTCGACGACTGCTGCTCCCCATTCAGATGACAAATTCAAACACCTAAGGTTATATTTTTTAATTCTTTTCGATTGGTTGGGCCCCAAAACATGACTTTTTACAAATCCTGTGAAAAAAGAGGTAAAAAAGTAATGTTGTCAAGTTTGTAGGGACAGTCAAATATTTGAAATTGATGCCAGTATAATCGGATATCCGATAATAGATCGGATATCCGATCCAAGATCAGATATTCGATATAGGAAAAGAACTTTTGGGGGGAAAACTTGCTAAGGTTTCCCTCCTTTGCCACTATAATATTAATATTATGAAAATATTTGGAGGCAAACGACTTTAATTTATAACTAAGTTAATAGTATATTAGTATTAGTATAAAATATCAATAATATTAATATAAAATAGTATTAATATACCTATAGTATCAATATTATTATTATACCTATAATAGTAATAATATTATTAATATAGATATAATAGTGTAAATATTAAGCTACAATATATAGTATTAATATATATTATTATTATAGCTATAATAGTATTATTATTATTACTATACATATAATAATATTAATATTTACTGTTTATTTATATTATAATTATTATCCTAAAATACTATATAATACAAAGAGGGTCGTCATTTAATGGGTCAAAGGGGGTCATAGGTCACCCTATGACCCCCTTTGACCCATATGAACGACTCGACTATGTCCCTAGGGGTCCTAGGACCCCTAGGGACATACGTCGTCGTTTAATGGATCAAAGGGGGTCATAGGTCACCAGATGACCCTCTTTGACTCATATGAACGATTCAAATATGTCCCTAGGGGTCCTAGGACCCCTAGGGACATATGTTGTCATTTAATGGGTCAAAGAGGGTCATAGGTCACCCTATGACCCCCTTTGACCCATATTACCCATTCGAATATGTCCCTTGGGGTCCAAGGACCCCTAGGGACATATGCTATTGTTTAATGGGTCAAAGAGGGTCATAGGTCACCCTTTGACCCCCTTTGACCCATAATACCCATTCGAATATGTCCCTAGGGGTCTTAGGACCCCTAGAGACATATGTCATCGTTTAATGGGTCAAAGACCTATGACCCCCTTTGAGCCATATTACCCATTCGAATATGTCCCTAGGGGTCCTAGGACCCCTAGCGACATATCTCGTCGTTTAATGAGTCAAAGAGGGTCATAGGTCACCTTATGACCCCCTTTGACCCATATTACCCATTCGAATATGTCCTTAGGGTTCCTAGGACCCCTAGAGACATATATCGTTATTTAATGGGTCAAAGAGGGTCATAGGTCACCCTATGACCCCCTTTGACCCATATTACCCATTTGAATATGTCCCTAGGGGTCCTAGGACCCCTAGAGACATATATCATCGTTTAATGGGTGAAGAGGGTCATAGGTCACCCTATGACCCCCTTTGACCCATACGTACGATTCGAATATGTCCCTAGGGGTCCTAGGACCCCTAGAGACATATGTCATCATTTAAAGGGTCAAAGAGGGTCATAGGTTACCCTATGACCCCATTTGACCCATATTACCCATTGGAATATGTCCCTAGGGGTCCTAGGACCCCTAGAGACATATATCGTCGTTTAATGCGTCAAGAGGGTCATAGGTCACCCTATTACCCCCTTTGACCCATATGAATGATTCGAATATGTCCCTAGGGGTCCTAGGACCCCTAGAGACATATGTCATCGTTTAATGGGTCAAAGAGGGTCATAGGTTACCCTATGACCCCATTTGACCCATATTACCCATTCGAATATGTCCCTAGGGGTCCTAAGACCCTTAGTGACATATGTCATCGTTTAATGGGTCAAAGTGACCTATGACCGCCTTTGAGCCATATTACCCATTCGAATATGTCCCTAGGGGTCCGAGGACCCCTAGAGACATATATCATCGTTTAATGGGTGAGGAGGGTCATAGGTCACCCTATGACCCCCTTTGACCCATATGAATGATTCAAATATGTCCCTAGGGGTCCTAGGACCCCTAGAGACATATGTCGTCATTTAATGGGTCAAAGAGGGTCATAGGTTACCCTATGACCCCATTTGACCCATATTACCCATTAGAATATGTCCTTAGGGGTCCTAGGACCCCTAGGGACATATGTCGTCGTTTAATGGGTCAAAGGGGGTCATAGGTCACCCTATGACCCCCTTTGACTCATACGAATGATTCAAATATGTCCCTAGGGTTCCTAGGACCCCTTGGGACATATGTCATCGTTTAATGGGTCAAAGGGGATCATAGGTCACCTTATGACCCCCTTTGACCCATATGAACCATTCGAATATGTCCCTAGGGTCCTAGGACCCCTAGGGACATATGTCTTCATTTAATGGGTCAAAAAGGGTAAAAGGTCACCCTATGACCCCCTTTGACCCATATTACCCATTCGAATATGTCCTTAGGGGTCCTAGGGCCCCTAGGGACATATGTCATCGTTTAATGGGTCAAAGAGGGTCATAGGTCACCCTACGACCCCCTTTGACCCATATTACCCATTCGAATATGTCCCTAGGGGTCTTCAGACCCCTAGAGACATATATCGTCGTTTAATGGGTCAAGAGGGTCATAGGTCACCCTATGACCCCCTTTGACCCATATGAATGATTCGAATATGTCCCTAGGGGTCCTGAGACCCCTAGAGATATATGTCGTTATTTAATGGGTCAAAGAGGGTCATAGGTTACCCTATGACCCCATTTGACCCATATTACCCATTTGAATATGTCCCTAGGGGTTGTAGGACCCCTAGGGACATATGTCATCATTTAATGGGTCAAAGGGGGTCATAGGTCACCCTACGACCCCCTTTGACTCATATGAACAATTCAAATATGTCCCTAGGGGTCCTAGGACCCCTAAGGACATATGTCATCATTTAATGAGTTAAAGGGGGTCATAGGTCTCCCTATGACCCCCTTTGACCCATATGAACAATTCGAATATGTCCTTAGGGTCCTAGGACCCCTAGGGACATATGTCATCGTTTAATGGATCAAAGAGGGTCACAGGTCACCCTATGACCCCCTTTTACCCATATTACCCATTCAAATATGTCTCTTGGGGTCCGAGGACCCCTAGGGACATATGTCATCATTTAATGGGTCAAACAGGGTCATCCCTTTGACCGATATTACCCATTCGAATATGTCCCTAGGGGTCCTAGGACCCCTAGAGACATATATCATTGTTTAACGGGTCAAGAGGGTCATAGGTCACCCTATGACCCCCTTTGACACATATGAACAATTCGAATATGTCCCTAGGGGTCCTAGGACCTCTAGAGACATATGTCATCGTTTAATGAGTCAAAGAGGCTCATAGGTTACCCTATGACCCATATTACCCATTCGAATATGTCCCTAGGACCCCTAGGGACATATGTCGTCGTTTAATGGGTCAGAGAGGGTCATAGGTCACCCTATGACCCCCTTTGATCCATATTACCCATTCGAATATGTCTCTTGGGGTCCAAGGACCCCTAGGGACATATGTAATCGTTTAATGGGTCAAAAAGGGTCATAGGTCACCCTATGACCCCTTTTGACCCATATTACCCATTCGAATATGTCCCTAGGGGTCCTAGGACCCCTAGAGACATATATCGTCGTTTAATGGGTCAAGAGGGTCATAGGTCACCCTATGACCTCCTTTGACCCATATGTACGATTCAAATATGTCCCTACAGGTACTAGGACCCCTAGGGACATATGTTGTCGTTTAATGGATCAAAGAGGGTCATAGGTTACCCTATGACCCCCTTTGACCTATATGAACAATTCAAATATGTCCCTAGGGGTCCGAGGACCCCTAGAGACATATGTCATCGTTTAATGGGTCAAAGAGGGTCATAGGTCACCCTATGACCCTCTTTGACCCATATGAACGATTCGAATATGTCCCTAGGGGTCTGAGGACCTCTAGGGACATATGTTGTCGTTTAATGGGTCAAAGAGGGTCATAGGTTACCCTATGACCACATTTGACCCATATTACCCATTCGAATATGTCCCTAGGGGTCCTAGGACCCCTAGGGACATATTTTGTCGTTTAATGGGTCAAAGGGGGTCATAGGTCACCCTATGACCCTCTTTGACCCATATGAACAATTCGAATATGTCACCAGGGGTCCAAGGACCCCTAGAGAAATATGTCATCGTTTAATGAGCCAGAGAGGGTCATAGGTCACCCTATGACCCCCTTTGACCCAGATTACCCATTCGAATATGTTCGAATTCGGGTAGCCATCTGACAATGTTATTTTGATCAAAATTGAATGAAACGAAATGGATTTTTTAATATCGCTCTCTAGATTCCATCAATATAATTTCTGTCAAATTCTGAGTTCGATAAGTATTTATTAGTTAATTATCAATGAAGATTATTGTAAAGTGTTGATTGACATACTGAATGAAAAATAGTTATAACTTTCAAACGGTATAACATTTTTTAAATCTAAAAGTTGCGTCACATTCTATACTTCGCCTAGTATAAGAAAAAAATAAAAAAAGAAAAATTTGATCAAATTTTCTATTAGTTAGGGTGGTCAAACACGGGACTTTTTTTAATCCGAAAAACTTTTGGTACAAAATTCATATTTAATTATTTATTTGGAATAAAAATATCAAAAAATATGCGTCACATCTGAGCATGAGTCTAGTTTTCATATGTATAATTATATTAAAAAGATAATATGATTTGATTTTGATTAAGGTAGTCAGACATACACCTACTTTTTATTTTCGCCCTGAAATTTTTTTAGTACTGCATTAAAATTCAAACTTTTGACCAATCAATTATTTTTTTCTCCTGATAAGGCCTAGTAGTTTAGAAACTACATTCAATTTTCTACAAATTATTTTCTTACAACTTTTTGATATAAAGTCCATAACCACTTCAAAATTATGTGTCAAGTTGACATAAACCTAATTTGATGATTTTTCACTGCCACTTAAGGCCATAGTTTGGTACACCATGATCTTGCACATACCCCTTATATTTAAAATAAATTTAGTTGTAGAATTTTTTTATAAACAAAAGAATAATTATAAATATTATTAATATGTTGTAACTAAATAAATATATGCATGCAAAATAAATACATTCAAGAGAGAAAACTTGTATATTTCAAAAGGATCATAGGCAAGTCAAATTAACAATTGCATGATTATTTTATTTTGAAATAAGTGTGTGTGTGTGTGTGTGTGTGTGTGTGTGTGTGTGTGTGTGTGTGTGTGTGTGTGTGTGTGTAATTTGATTTTTAAATTTATCAAAGAAAATATTATTAATTCAAAAATATGTATTTATAAAAAATACAAAAAATATTTTTAAATTTATTATTATTTATTTATTTTAAAATTAATTAAAAATTACCCTTTTTCTTTTTAAAGTGAATTCTAATGGTTATGCTTTCTTAAGTCTAGTTGAACTCTTAGTTGGATATGCGTTAATAAATATATATTTTTGATTTATTTATATTTTAAGAGAAGTTGTAGTGGATATTTCTTGTTAGTCATCTAGTTATAATTACTTGATATTATGAGTATAATTATAAACAAATAAATAAATTGTAATTAAAATTTTATGTTTGAGTAATTTATAGTTGTATTATGAATTAAAGAAAAATCAAATAGTAATGTTGCGCTTAAATGGAAGTCAAATTAATATTAATATTTAATCTAATAATTAGTATATTCATGTTATTGATTTTTTCATTTATGAATTATGATCATTTAAATCAAAAAAAATGAGAAGAATATATGAAATGTAATATTCACAAGAGGATTTCTTATTTAAATACTTATTCATTTAAATAAGCATATTGTCATGAAAAATTGTATGAACATATGCCAAGTCAAATTTGATGTTAGAATTAATGAATTTTTTTTATTGTTGATGAGGGCTTTTGTCTCTACTAGGATTTCATGTGTCTCTTGCATATAACTCTTTGTTTGAGATTTTCTTCTGAGTTTACCATCTATCAAACCATATTTAGGGTGGCAATTTTTAGGGCTAGTTTATAATGGCCCTAACTAGCTGCAACCTAGTAGTTGATACTAGTGCTTGCATTGTTGCCTCAAATAGCCATGGAACCTCCATTGAACAAACATCCTCACTAGTTCATCCTGAAGGTCTTCCATGAGGGAATCTTGATATTATCCTTCCTCTGCAAGTATTTTATGTTTTATATGAATGGTTAGAACAACATAAATTGATAGGGTATTTTGTGGGTAGGACTCCTCCTAAAACCATACTTAGAGAATGGGTTACCTAGAACTCAACTCCTCGTAGAGTCTGCCTCAAAGATATGAAAAACCTTACCAAAGGCTTTTTTTATTCTACTTTGTTAACCCATCAAAGGCTGATGTGGTCTTTGGTAATGACCCTTGGTTGGTTTGTTCCTCCTTGCTTGTGTTCCAAAGGTGAGATGGAGACTTTGTAGTCTCTGATGACAAAAATATTAGGGTTCCTATTTGGGTTGAGTTTCCTAGTCTCCCCCTACCTTGTTGGTTATTTATTGAGTCCATTGCCAATACTTCTGGCAAAGTTGTTACTAAGAAACATGATAATTTTTTCAATGCTCACCTTTGAAAACATCTATACATTGAGGTTGATCTCTCCAAGGATCTCAAGGATTTTGTGGAGATTTAGGTTGGTTCCTACACCTTCTCTCAAAAGGTGCTTTATTTGAACCTACCAAACACCTATTATAGGTGTTAGTCAATGGAACACACGATCAAGGTTTTCTCTTTGGTAGTGCCTACAATTAAACCACCACCCAAGGATCATCCTATTAAGCTAGTAGAAGGAAAAAAAGAGAGGAATGGACCACTATTGGGCATAGGGGCAAGGCTTCCTTAGTCCCCAAATAGTCAAATGTTGCATCAACTTTTGCTCCTTCTGTGCAGAATGGAGCGCAAACCCCAACCATTACAAGCTTGATAATAGTTTCACATGAGTCAATTTTCACATTTCAAACTCTATTGTTTCACAAGGGATCAAGGTGGCTATCAGGGCTACAACTCCTCTAATGGTTTACACTTTGCTTGCTACATCCTCCATTGAGACATAGAATTTGTGGCATTCTCACAGTCCTCCATGCATGTTGAGAAACTAGAAGAGAAGTGGTAGATCATCACTCCTGGAGGGTTTCCCTCTGGTTTCAACCTAGTTTCTACCTTTTTTCAAAATGGTTACTCCTCCCTTGAGGAAAATCCAAATATGGAAGAGTTTTCATGATTTTTTTAATAATGGAATGTGTGAGGTCTTATAGACCTCTCTAGAAAGTACTATGTTTGGGATACCCATCATAGACTTGGTAATCTAGATTTCCTTTGTATGCAAGAGGTAAAAATATCTAGTTTCATGCTTTCTTTTACTTGTGTCATTTGGTCATAGATGTTATATTTTCTTCTCATCATGAAATTGGTAGAGGTGGTGTAGTTACTCTCCTATCATCTTGTCTTCATTATGTTATTATTTTACATTATTCTGACCCCATGCACATAATTATATGGATTTTTCTTTCTATCAATAATCATTCATTTGGTATAGTTAATGTTTATGCTCCCAATGATGCTATGGAAAGATCTCAACTTTGGTGTTGGATGGTTGACAAATTGCCTCTAGCTACTTGGGTTATGTGTTGCAATTTTAATATGGTTGAGCTAGCTTATGACAAGGAAGATATTTTTTCCTTTTTGGTAGATAGATGGGGAAAGGGAAGAATGGTACTATATTCACAATAAATTGGGCCTTTTTTATCCCAATGCTAACCACTGCTAGCAAAGTGGGGTTTGGCACACTTGGTCTAATTTTTGAGTTGGCTCTAACCCTATATTAAAACATCTCAATTGTCCCATGATTTTTGCACAATATTTTTTCTCCTTTTCTAAATATTGAGAGTTACCTATCATTCCTCTTCTAGATGTGATGTTATCAAACCACTAACCCATTTAGTTATTTCTTGGCCAACTATTGTCCAATGATCTATCAAAATGAAATTTTTCTTCAACATGGTAGTGCTAATGCATACTTCCACTATTGCTCACACCCTACGTGTCTAGAATTTGGAGCCACCACCCATTCTAAAACATGTTGGATTCAATGGTGGAATGATTTTGTTACCAAAACTACAAAGTTTTTTCACATCAATGGGAGACAATTGGTTGTTTTTAGAAAAAGGTCTTATGAAGCCAATACCAAGGCTCTTAGGAAGGCTTCTAAAGCTCTTACCCTTAACCTATTTGATTCTTACTTGCAATTCTAGCTTGCCAATCTTCACCATGATAAATAGATTGCTGATAACTATGCTACTTAGGGTGGCCAAATCAAAGTTCAGCTCCATTGGTTGGAGGTTGGTGATAAAGCTTCTAAATAATTCTTCCAGGCTCTCAAAGCCTATCATACCAAATTTGGGATTAAAAAGATTAAACATGGCAATACAATTCTTTCCAATCTCCTTAACATCTTGTAGGATTTTTTGCATAATTATGAAAATGTTTTTTCTTCATAGGGAAATTTGGTTTCCTAGGAGGAAGCTCTTAGAAAGTGTATTTTTGTTGCTCTAAAGTTCCTAGCAGTCAAGCAACAAGCTTTCTTTGAGTAACTTCTCACCATTAGGGACCTCAAGGAGGCTATATTTTCTATGGCAGATGACAAGTCCCCTTGGTGTGATTGGTTCTCATGCAACTTTTACAAGCACTTCTAGGAGTATATTGGTCAAGACCTACACAAAGTGTATCTTGAAAAATATCACACTAAGATTCTAGAAGCCCTTAAATCCATACTTAGAGCTAGTGACCCTTAGGATATTTGCAATTGGTAGCCCATCACCTTGCTTAATTTGTCATAAAAGATCATTGCTAAGGCCTTATCTCTCAAGATTCAACATTTTCTTCCCTTAATTGTTTGACTAGGCAAAAATAGTTTTTATCAAGTATAGGTATATTCTTGACAACACCACTATTGTTTGGGAAGGCATGGAGTGGGCTTGTAAGTCCAATCAAGAGATTCTATTCTTGAATATTTATTTTGCCAAAGTTTGATAAAATTGAATGGCCCTTCATTTTGAATATGCTCTAGGCTTTGGGTTTCAGCCCCAGCTTTCTTCAGTGTGTGGAAAAGCTTTTTGAAGATGATAATGCTTGAATTATCATTAACTATTCTCAATCTAAATCCTTCGGTCTCTTTTGATCTATTTGACAGTGTTTCCCTCTAGCTCTGACTTTGTATGTTGTTGCTATTGAAGGATTTGATTACTTACTTTCCCACTTTGTTTCTTTTGGTTTGGTTTGTGGCATTTCCTTACCTAAGTCTTCTTCCTCACTTGTCAATGGTCACTTTGTTGATGACTCTTTTCTCACTCTCTTAGAGGAGGATGAAAATACTACTAATGCCTTGCAATGCTTGGACACCTTTTGTCAAGCTTATTGTTTGGCTATTCAATTGCACAAGATGCTCTGTTACATGAAATCTTTTCTTTCTATGCCAACCTAGCTTGCTCAATTTGAGTGGAAATGGGTTACTCATAGGGATATGTTCAACTTTTGCAGCATCCTCTTTTCCTTTCAAGCTCCTATAGTGGAATTATGGAATGTTGTGTTCATAAAAATTGAGAAAAAGCTTGATTACTAGATTACTAAACCCCTTTCTCTTGCAGTGAAATTCCATATTTTCTCGAAGGTGCTAGTGGCTACTCATGTGTATTACTCCTCTTGCTAGGCTCCTTCAAAAGCCTCCTACCTCAAGCTAGAATTTTTGCTCCATGATTTTCCTTGGGTTTCTAGTTCTAATCATCATGGCTTTCATAGGGTTGCCTAGAATTTTTTTGTCTCTACAAACACCCCAAAGGTCTTTTCCTTCTTTTCACACAAAAGAAATTATTCTCTCTTTGTGGTAAGTGGATTATTTGTGCTCTCACCAATGTAGAATCTTGGAAAGTGTTGCTTTGACATTGTGTCTTTTCTATATTTCCTACTAATAGGCCTATGAGGAAGAGAATTAGTCCTTAGACCCTTCTCATCATGTGGGAACCTATTCATGTTTGAGGTACTTTTATTATCAAGAGCATTTGGAAATTTTAGGAAGCCTTGAAGCCTTGGCTTCATTGGGAAGGTGATGGGTTTCATGATGGGCTTTCTTTAAATCAACATAACTTTGGTGGTCCCTGTGATTTTCTATTTAGGGTATTCCTCTAGCCAAGACTCAAGGTGCTAGTGTTCTACATTTTTTCAAATGTGACATCAAGATTTCCAAGGACCCTTTTTTAGGATCTCTATGAGTCTTAGATCTTGGGAGGATATGCAAGTCCTCTATCATTTTCATCTAGATCAATAGACTTTTTATCTTCTACTCTCTACCATTCCAGATCATTTGATTCACATGGTGGGAATCTAATTTGTGTGACCTTGGTGGAAAGATTGGAAGTGGTACCTTCCCACACCCTTCACAAGTTACAAGCATGGCTTAGGATATCATTGGCTTTCTCCCCATCTCCCTATGGTGGATACTCTCAACCAACACTAAAATATTTGGTCTTCTCCTTATCATTGGAGGGTGCAATTTGATACTATTTGGAATGTTATCACTAATCCAAAGATTGTCCATTTTTCCTTGTGCCTACTTTTTCAAGGACTTGCCATTGGGCTGCAACTCAAGCATATTGGTGTTCTGGATCCTTGATGTCCTTTTTGTGGGCAGCATGAGTCATTTTTGCATATTTTTTGGTTATGTAGGTGTGCTCATAATTATTGGAAATTCTTACATGACTTTTTCAATCCCTTTAGGCTAGAACCCTTTTCTTGGCACATGATTATGCTGGGTGATTTCCCTAGGATTCCTAGGCAATTTTCCCAAATCTAACATACTTTCAGGATGGTGACCTTTTTTACTTTGTGGAACTATAGGAATGTTGTTCTTTTCACTCACAATTTTTTTGATATCAAAATTTCAATGTAAACTAAAGAATGCATTTTTAATAATGTCATGTCATAGATACAAGTCTAAAGTAGCAAGGTTGCGCTGTAGGTGACCCACCTTTAGGAATTTCTTAATCATTATGGTAACATACCTTGTACAATCACTAGAGTTCCTCCTGACTCCTTAGCTGACCATACTCCACCCCAAGGCCATCGTTGGGGTCACAATTCTTCTTTTTGCCACTCACATACACTACACTCACAAGCTCCCTACCACCACTCTCCTAGTGGTGGTGATGCTAGTTGGCAGTGCCACTTGGCTTCTCTACATTGCCATGGCTCTAGCTAGTCCATTATTCCTATGGCTCCCTCTCCCTTTTCTCCTCCTGGCTCTAGTGGCACCAAGTGGTCTTTCCCTCACCTAGATCTAGTTATTTCTCTATCATAGGTGGAGGAGAAAGACAAAGAAAAAGTTGTTGATGATGACACTACTAATGATTAGAATGTTCCTAGACCTCCTACCAATCCTAGGGATCCGTGGGGTTATAATGCTCATGATGATTTACCTCCCTTGACTTGCACTACTCTGGCAGCCTGAGGGAGTTTCTTATATATTTTTTGATGAATAATTGTTGATTCTAGCTTTGGCCATGTGGACTTGCAAGGTGATCTTGTATCCTCTGACCCCATTTTTGTGAATTTGTAACTAGTATATTAATTTATTAATGGAAAGGAAATATTCATCAAAAATAAATTAAAAATTGGACATTAGTAAACACTTAATTTATTTTATGCACATGATATTAATTTTTTTATTGTTTTGTTGGGTAAATTATTTATTTCTTTAGTTGGGTGATTTTCATTTGGGATTTATGTTATCTTTAGGAGTGATACACTAGAGGCTTGAGATTTTTTGTTATCTATGTGACGTGTTCTTTTGCTACTTTCAAGATGTTGAGTTGGTAATGATTTTTCTTCTCCAACTAGATTTCTAAAGCTTATTATTTTTTGAACTCTTGAAGAGAGCATATTTAATCATATTATGGTTTGAGCATCAACATGTACTATATGATATATGTTAAAAATAAAATTCTTATTTATGATATTTATTTAGATCAACTTTTATGATGATTGATTTCTGAGAATCAACTATTATTTTGGGTTCTCTATCATGTAACCAAATTTGAATATTATTTAATTTGTGGTATGGGACACAATTGTGATTTTTGAGATTACTAGAGGTTGTCTAGGGGTATGGCTATGAGGGTGGATTGTAATAGGGTTCAGAGATCTAAAGTGTTCAATGCCATGAAAACCTATCATAAGTTTTTTAATAAGTCAAAATCTATTAATTTATATTTGGGAAACACTTTAAAATGATAAATAGAGATTTTGTGTCACCCATGCCATGAGTTATTTTATAGACTAAGGATGGGAATAAGAGGATACCTACATAGAGGTATGACTAGTTTTCTTCTTCTCCATGAGAGGTATTCTAGTTTCACATGGGTCACATTGAGGGTCTGGGGTCTAGAGTGGAAAATTGAATGTAACTCAATGCTTGAGGGTTTGACGTCTAGTGAGAGACCAATCTAGGGTAAATGAAGTATTTTAACCATGTGATGATGCTATTTTGTATGTAGACTAAGTATCTCCATAGATTTTATAGTTTCCTTTAGTGTTGTACTTGTTGGATGGTGTATATATTGTGAGTTTATATTTACTATTGGATCCTATTTATTGTTTATGGTTGACCTTACTTGGTGATTGTAAGTTTTTCATTGGTTTTTATTATTTGGGACTTGGTTTTTACTTTGGTAGTGGGTATCTTTTAGTATTGTATCTCTTGATTTTTTATGCTTGTTTTGGACTTGGTATGTTATTGTTGATTTTGGCATGTAGTGGCTTCAAGTTGGTTTATGGGCATATGAACCGAGTTGTGGTGCCAAAAAGGTGACAACGAAATTTTTTTTTCCTATTTTAAACAGCGCGTACGCACTATGGCTTGGGAAACCCAAGCCATAGCACGTGCGCGCTATAGTGCGTACGCGCTTTCTAAAAAATAAAAAGTATGTATGATGGGCTACAAACCCACAACCCATCATTTTCATTACCATTTTCTTGTACTCCTACAGTGAGCAACGCGTATGCGAGTTGAAGACTCAACATTTGCACCACCATTTGCCAAAATGCCTCCTCGTCGACGAAATCCAAGACCACAAGCGCACCCACGACGATGCCGTAAGTTATATAAACCTAACTTTGCATTTTTTGATATATTTTTTATATTCTTTTGTAGGGTTTTTACAAATTTCATTTAGATTTGTTTATTTATTTGAATTTCAATTGATTTTTTATCAGGAAATGTTCATAATCAACCAGAAAATCCACAAGAACATCAAAACCCTCAAGAACCCCAAAACCAAAACCCTCCTCAAGAAGAAGAACAAATTCCACAACCCGAACCAATTGCAAGACCTCCACCAAGCACACAAGAAAATCTAAGAAATGAAATAGAGAGAGGCAAAACTGAATTAGAAGGAATCATTGCTCAGTTGAAAGAATCCGGACAAACCAATCCAATGAGGGCTCAATTGGCATCATCCCTCAAATTCATTAACACTCAGATAGCCTCAGTTAGTGGTCAGTTAGATATTTGGCGGGCTAAGAGGGATGAACAAAAAAGATTTTATGCAAATAAATTGTCATATGAAGATGTTAAAAAAAAGGAAATACCAAAAGGTAGTATATGTGTATTATTTAGAAAACCCGGTGAGCAAAATACTGTTAGAGAGGGTACTAAATGATTCCCCATCCATTGGTGCATACATGATGCTATTAGAAATAATTTTTGGGATAGATGGTGGATGGTTTTTGATGCCCCTCCTTGCAACAATCACGAGGTCCCCATGTATTTTTTGAAGAAATTATATTGTGATTTTGTCCTTGGGGAGATCCCCAATTATTTTGATATGTTAGAGTCCTAGGGTAGAGGTGGGGGGTAATCATTTGAGAGGCCTGGAGCACGTCATGACTCTAATGTAGTTAGGGCACCCGTGGTCCATCCACATCGTGAGCATGTGATTATTCCTTTAGTTGTGAAGGAACATGTAGAGGCCAGCACTCTAGGGACCATTAATGCTTTGACATAGACCCTCATCCATTCCATGAGCCCATTAGTTGAGGGGGAGCCTTCTATACGTCGTGGTCACATGTGTACTTCATGTGGATCCCTATGCACATTTGGCACTCATGTCGAAGATGGTGCAGATGATGGGCTTGTCATCGATCAGTTCTTGAATGAGACATTTGGCATTGACACACAGGTAAATTACTAATTTGATCACATTTCATACATATAGTGAATGATTAATTAATTAGGATTTATTGACATTGTTCAAAATTTAGGTTCAAAGTGTTCCTAGGCCTAGTAGTGATCCTCCAGGCCCATTTTTTGTCCCTTCGACGAGTCCTAAGGTATGTATCAATTTAATCATTTTAATTAATACATATATTTATTATGTAATCATATTAAGGATTGACCAAAAAAAATATGCATGTGCATCAGTTCTCCACAGGACCCTCAACCTTTACCACAGACGCAGAGCAAAGACATCATACGAGCTTCACACAGGTGCAGATGTTTCATGTTAATTTAATTCATTTGATTATATTTATTCCATGTTTCATGTTAGATATAATGTGTATTGTATGATGTGCAGCTCATGATGTCGGACACACCTCCTCATTTGCGACAGTCTGTTGATAGTGGAGTGGCCGCAGCTGTGGCTAGCTCACAGCCATTGACGGAGGTATGAAAGAATTTTCTTTGTTTTAGTTGTTGTTTATAATAGTTAATCTCAAAATTTCTAATGTTATTTATAAGTGATTATATTTATTGAATTTTTGTAGGGTCTTGTCACGCCTGATCATCCACGAGCATTTGAGGTGGACTTACAGAGTGACTATTTGTTGGTGGTAAGAAAATAATTGATTTTGTGAGTACATATATTTGATTTCAACGTATAATAAATATTGATTCATATCTAATTTCTTTGTATTAGTTGGACTTGGAGAAGAGCCTCAACAAGAGGTCAAGTGAGCGTTTCAGGAAGGCCCCATCATCTCCACTATCTCCCTCCACACGACGACATAGGACATCAAGAGACTTGTTTCCTTCCCCTCGTGGGAAGGAAAAGATGTAGTTGAGATATTTGATACATATATATAGAGACTTGTTTCCTTCCCCATGTATATATATAGGCATCTGAGAGACATATATGATACACATTTGATGTACATATGACATTCTATATTTGATGTATGACATATTTGATGTATGACATTATTGGTTAATATATGATATGTTTGTTCATATACGACATTATTGGTTATCATAATATATTATGTGTTTGTTAATGTATATGACATTATTGGTTATCATTTTATATTATATGTTTGTTCATGTATGACGTTAAATTAGATATGTTCGTGTATGACATTAAATTAGATATGTGCATGTATGAAATTAAATTCAATTGCTAGAGAGTTGCCATTATTTCTACCAACTAGTAGATGTTCTTTTTTTCTTTATTAGTATTTCTCAAAAACTGCAAAGAAGCTGTTTCTGGTAGTATCTACTATAGTCCTACTCAAATATGTTTTCAAAAATACTTAGTATGGCAAAGAAATGTCTATGGAAAGCTTGTCAAATAGGATATTAAAGAACTAAATGTGGATAGTAATTAGTACCCATCAATAAGAACACAAACATCTTTCTCAAGCAAGCCATATGACATTAGCAAGTAATTTATAAATTTCCTTTGCAAATAAATAGAAGATGCTATGAATCTTAATACAGAGTTAATCATGAACTCATTATTCCATCCAAGAAGCATATATCACCCTAAGCCAATTAACCGACAGGATAAAAATTAATTCAATTTCAACAAAATTTTGAGTATAACAAGCATCTTAGGGATTCTTACAAGAATTAACACGATGTTCACAAGAGCATTACAAGTTCTTGTAATGCTATTTGACATATTGTAATCATATTCAGTTTTGAATGGCCATTTGTGTTACAAGCATAAATGTTCTTTAAGGTCTTTTAATTCTAGACATGAATTTTATTATGAAGCTTTTTTATGACAACCCACTCAATGCATATATTGTTGTTCCACATTATGCTAATTTGACTTTCATTGGTTGATTTGGGTCTAGACTGGATGTTATTCACTACCTTTTTTATATATTATTTTTTTGTAGTGAGGTTCTAGCCTGAATGAATGTATCAATCATTGAAGTTGTGAACCTTGGTCGAGATCCTTACAAATATGTTTTCAAATTGGACCTCAAATAGTTTTCTTAGTCACCCCCTGTACACAGATACTGAAATTGTAGTTAATTGCAAAATTAATACTGAATTAACACAAGTTTAATTGAGAAGTATTATGTACCTCAATAGGCTAGATTATTATTGACTGGGAAGCTTTATCTTAGAGCAGTTGGTTTCCTAAATCTTTAGCACAATGACAGTCTTATGGAATGTGGAATTAGGTCTGCTAGCTAAGGAACGTTCTTTAAAAGGTAGAGGAAACTCAAGACTCACATGTTTCCAATCAATATAAATGTTAAATCACTTCTCTAATTTTTTCTATTTATGATCTTCTTCAAACTTAACTTTCTAAATGCATTGATGGGGAAATAAAGATCTTCTAGGAACTAAAGGCTAATCATGTTTAATACTTACAATTCTCTGTTTTTATCTAATAATTTAAAATAGATTGTACAAGTGTTTTCAAAGAGCAACACTTGTCACTAACATCATAAGAAGGAATATCCAAGGAGTCTTACCACTGATCCCCCACCACCAAATTCAAGAGAAAAAAAAATTCCACTACTAAAGAGATAGTAACAATGATCTTCCCTAGTCTCTCCCTTATCACAAAATGATTACCATCAAAATTTGCATTTCCAATTGTGTCATGTGCATTGAAGTGATAGTAACATTTTCACTCTCTTACCTAATGTCTTCCATTTCTGAAACTCCTGGGGAAGGGCAAGGCCATCTTCTCAGTACTTCAAAATACAACGAGTTCCATTTTTTCACATATTGTAATGGTTGACTTAAAGTATAGTTGAAGTATTGACAGCCCATAGATATGCCCCGTCAAAGATCGCAGCCCTGTGCCATTTAGTGACCCCTAGGGACATTATGGTTCAGCATGCCTGAGAACGTTTGAGCACTGAAGGGGACAGGAAGAGGTTGGGGATAGGGTTTACCTGGCCACCCAGAGCTAATGGAGTAGACAGTTTGATCCCATGATGAAAGATGAGAGAGATTTGGCAATTGGTAACTTTGTACTGGCCAACACTACAAGTTTCAGCATCACCCGAGATGGCATTGTAGAATGAAAATGGAATGTGATCTCCAAAAAGTGAGAGAGTTTATTATAGGTCTCTGCAACACAGTCCTATAGGAATTGGAATCTCATCCATATCTTGCACGAGCTCCGAGATATACCCCGTCAAAGATTGCAGCCTTGTGGCATTTAGTGACCCTTAGGGACATTCTGGTTCGGCGTGCCTGAGAACATTCAGACATTGAAGGGGACAAGACAAGGTTGGGGATAGGGTTTACCTGGCCACCTGGAGCTAATGGAGCAGACAGTTTGATCCCACGATGAAAGATGAGAGAGATTTGGCAGTTGGCAATTTTGTACTGGCCAACACTACAAGTTTCAACATCACCCGAGATGGTGTTGTAAAATGAAAATAGAATGTGATCTCCAAAAAGCAAGAGAGGTTATTGCAGGTCTCCGCAACATGGTCCTATAGGAACTAGAATTGCATCCATACCTTGCACAAGCTCCAAGATATGCCCCGTCAAAGATCATAGCCCTATGGCATTTAGTGACCCTTGGGGACATTCCGGATTGGCATGCCTGAGAACGTTTGAGCACTAAAGGGGATAGGATGAGGTTGGGGATAGGGTTTACCCAGCCACTCGGAGCTAACAGAGTAGACAGTTCGATCCCATGACGAAAGGTGAGAGAGATTTGGCAGTTTGCAACTTTGTACTGGCCTACACTTCAAGTTTCAGCATCACCCGAGATGGCATTGTAAATACAAAATGAAGTGTGATCTCCAAAAAGTGAGAGAGGTTATTGTAGGTCTCTGCAACATGGTCCTATAGGAACTAGAATCACATCCATACCTCGCACGAGCTCCAAGATATGCCCTGTCAAAGATCGCAGCCCTGTGGCATTTAGTGACCCTTAGGGACATTCTCGTTCAGCGTGCCTGAGAATGTTCGAGCACTGAACGGGATAGGAAGAGGTTGGGGATAAGGTTTACTCGGCCACTCTGAGCTAATGGAGTAGACAGTTTGATCCCACGATGAAAGATGAGAGAGATTTGGCAGTTGGTAACTTTGTACTGGCCAACACTACAAGTTTCAGCATCACCCAAGATGGCATAGTAGAATGAAAATAGAATGTGATCTCCAAAAAGTAAGAGAGGTTATTGTAGGTCTCTGCAACACAGTCCTGTAGGAATTGGAATCTCATCCATATCTTGCACAAGCTCCGAGATATGCCCTATTAAAGATCGCAGCCCTATGGCATTTAGTGACCCTTAGGGACATTCTGGTTCGGCATGCCTGAGAACATTCAAGCATTGAAGGGGACAAGACAAGGTTGGGGATAGGTTTTACCCAGCCACCTGGAGCTAATGGAGCAGACAGTTTGATCCCATGACGAAAGATGAGAGAGATTTGGCAGTTGGCAACTTTGTACTAGCCAACACTACAAGTTTTAGCATCACCCGAGATGGCATTGTAGAATGAAAATGGAATGTGATCTCCAAAAAGAGAGAGAGGTTATTATAGGTCTCTGAAACATAGTCCTATAGGAATTGGAATCTCATCCATATCTTGCACGAGCTTTGAGATATGCCCCATCAAAGATCGCAGCCCTGTGGCATTTAGTGACCCTTAGGGACATTCTAGTTCGGCGTTCCTGAGAACATTCAAGCATTGAAGGGGACAAGACAAGGTTGGGGATAGGTTTTACCCGGCCACCCGAAGCTAATGGAGTAGACAGTTTGATCCCATGACGAAAGATGAGAGAGATTTGGCAGTTGGCAACTTTGTACTGGCCAACACTACAAGTTTCAGCATCACCCGAGATGGTGTTGTAAAATGAAAAAAGAATGTGATCTCCAAAAGTGAGAGAGGTTATTGTAGGTCTTTGCAACATGGTCCTATAAGAACTAGAATCGCATCCATACCTTGCATGAGCTCCGAGATATGACCTGTCAAAGATCGCAGCCCTATGGCATTTAGTGACCCTTGGGGACATTCCGGATTGGCGTGCCTAAGAACGTTCGAGCACTAAAGGGGATAGGACAAGGTTGGGGATAAGGTTTACCCAGCCACTCAAAGCTAACGAATCAGACAGTTTGATCCCACGACGAAAGGTGAGAGAGATTTGGCAGTTGGCAACTTTGTACTGGCCCACACTGCAAGTTTCAGCATCACCCGAGATGGCGTTGTAAAACAAAAATTGAGTGTGATCTCCAAAAAGTGAGAGAGGTTATTGTAGGTCTCCGTAACACGGTCCTATAGGAACTAGAATTGCATCCATACCTCACACGAACTTTGAGATATGCCCCGTCAAAGATCACAGCCATGTGGCATTTAGTGACCCTTAGGGACATTCTGGTTCAGTGTGCCTGAGAACGTTCAAGCACTAAAGGGGATAGGAAGAGGTTGGGGATAAGGTTTACCTGGCCACCTGGAGCTAATGGAGGAGACAGTTTGATCCCACGATGAAAGATGAGAGAGATTTGGCAGTTGGCAACTTTGTACTGGCCAACACTACAAGTTTCAGCATCACCCGAGATGGCGTTGTAAAATGAAAATAGAATGTGATCTCCAAAAAGTGAGAGATTTTATTGTAGGTCTCTGCAACATGGTCCTGTAGGAACTAGAATCCCATCCATACCTCACACGAGCTCCAAGATATGCCCCGTCAAAGATCGCAGCCCTATGGCATTTAGTGACCCTTGGGGACATTTCGGATTGGCATGCCTGAGAATGTTTGAGCACTGAAGGGGATAGGACGAGGTTGGGGATAGGGTTTACCCGGCCACCCGGAGCTAACGGAGTAGACAGTTCGATCCCACGACGAAAGGTGAGAGAGATTTGGGAGTTGGCAACTTTGAACTGGCCCACACTGCAAGTTTCAGCATCACCCGAGATGGCGTTGTAAAACAAAAATGGAGTGTGAGCTCCAAAAAGTGAGAGAGTTTATTGTAGGTCTTCGCAACACAGTCCTGTAGGAACTAGAATCGCATCCATACCTTGCACGAGCTCCAAGATATGCCCTATCAAAGATCACAACCCTATGACATTTAGTGACCCTTGGGGACATTCTGGATTGGCGTGCCTGAGAACGTTCGAGCAATGAAGTGGATAGGAAGAGGTTGGGGATAGGGTTTACCCAACCACATGGAGCTAACAGAGTAGACAGTTTGATCCCACGAGGAAAGGTGAGAGAGATTTGGCAGTTGGCAACTTTGTACTAGCCGACATTGCAAGTTTCAACATCACCCGAGATGGCATCGTAAAATGAAAATAGAGTGTGATCTCCAAAAAGTGAGAGAGGTTATTGTAGGTCTCCAAAAAGAGTGTTTAAAAATGCAAAAATAGCGGGGGGTCCTTTGTATGATTTGGGAGTTTGACCATTAAAACTAGAAATTGTCCTAGTAGTAAGTGCTGGTAATAGTTTTGAAATTTGATTGTTGACTATTGAGAAACCTCAAGTTTGGGATTTTTCTTGTTGGTTTGAGTCTATAATAACCATTTCCATCTGAAAAGTTGAGTGTTGAAACCATTTAAGAAGTATTTGCATAGTTTTCCCTAAAATTTGAGTGCATAAAAAGGGGTATGTGATTGCTCCCAATGTGGATTTAGTGTTTTCTCCAAACAAGAGTTGCATTTTATGTTTGAAGTCATCTAATATAACCAAAGTGAAGGTGGTTGAACCATTTTGGGGTTCTAGAGACATTGCAAAGTAAGAGTTCTAGAAAGCCCTAGGGTAAAGGGGCTAGAAAGGAGGGTTTTGTAAAAACCATTGTAAAGTTGATCATGAGACCAAAAAAATAAAAGAATACTTGCATTTGAGTCATGTTTTAAGACTTTTTTGGGTCATGGGAGTTCCAAAAGTCAAGGGATTGTGAGTTGCTTTGTAAATGGCCTCAAACTAGGCCTAGTTGGCAAACTGAAATAGCCAGTTTTGAGTGATATTTTACAAAAAAAGTGTAGTTGGTTTTGGAGTATTTTTAGAGTGAGGAAAAGGGTATTTTAATCACCAAATAGTTTAGGACTGGCAAGGGCTAGCTGGAACAAGCCTAGAAGAGGCAAAATTGAGAAAGTGTAAGAGATGAGTTGCAAGAAACAACTACTGTAGATGATGCAAATATTGATGAGTTGTAAAGTGAGGGGGAGGAAATCACTATTGAATCCTTCCTAAAAATCAATGGCTTATTAGATGAACCAATTAACACTTTGTTGAGGAGTTATGGACAAAATATGAAGGGACTAGGTACAATTGCACCTAAAAATACCCAACTAGAAAACCTGAACTAGCCAGTGGACTATTATAGGAGATAAAACCTTGAGCATACAACAAACATTGATATTAGATTAAGCTTGCTAATGCAAGATTCACAACCAGATTGGTTGTAGGAGGTTGTCACAAACCTTGGGTAACCAAATACTTGTGGGGATGAAAATGTTTCGCTTTTAATTCCATCCCCACCACACGTTGACCCCAAGGATGTCATCTAATGCTTTGAAAATGGTGGCAACCATGATGAAATAAATAGTTAACAATTTTTTGATACCCAGGCCCAAAATGACTATGATGGAGATGATGATTTTATACATTACATGCCACTAGACAGAAAATAACATAGTGGTTTACCCAGTAGATTCCTATAGCTACCAAAGAAAAGGATACAAAATTCTAAGGAACAAGAGAGACTAAGAAGTTATTTGAGGCTAATGCACTTTACATGAAGGAGAAGATCAGGGATAGAAAAGATGGGAGAGAGGAAAAGATTGCAAGAAATGAGATCTTATATGCTATAGAGAGGGGAAAATGAGTTGCGGAGAAGGTTGCACTAAAGGAATAGAAGAGGAAAGAAAGAGAGGATAATCTAAATGTTTGAAAGAGATATAGACCAAATATTGGAGGTGCACCTTCAACAACTATAGAAATTATATTTACAACACTAGTGGAAGGAGATGTAATTGCACTAGCCCTAGAATCAATTATAATGCCCAACATACCTCTTCTCCCATAGCATAAATCATATTTTGATATGTTCAATGCTCTAATCCCTAGATTAGGAAATATTCTTACTTAATAAGTGTAACCCCAAGCATTGTCACCATAGTTGGCAACAAATGGTGAGATTCCCAATCAACTAGTGAAAAAAATGACTAAGTTGATGGAGCTGAATCCTACATTACACACATCTCCTAGTAGTGGACAGGAGGATGTTGGGATTGGGAGCATAGCACCTATTCCCTTTCCTAGTTTTATGGACAATTGATGGGAACTCAAGTAGATGGGAGAAATTTGAATTTTTTTGAAGCGATAAAGTTTTGTGATGTATTTAGAATATCTAAGATAGACTTATTTTTTATGTGAACTAAACCATTCTTACATTACTATTTAAATGTATTTGTATTGTTATAATAGTTTGATTGTTGGTCATGGCATAAAATATGTAAAGTTTAGAAATATAAATAGTTCATCATAGAGATATTATAGAATTAATTTATTTTAAATAATAAAAATAATCATAACAAATAGATAGAAATAAAAAATAATAATTTTATACAAAATTTTTTAATTTATTTTAAATAATTAAATAATAGAAACATAGTAGAATTAATAATTCAGTATAATCATAACAAATAGACACTAAACAATCCCAAATTCAAACATACGAAGGTCCAACTAGAATAATGACTTTAAATAACCAAATACCAAAGCCAAACAAAGGAAATGGGACTTTTACCTTAAATGAATAAATTACATGAAGAAGGGTGGCTGGCTGTTTGAAAATCTACTTATTTTTCTTCTCTCCCTCCTGTCATCCAAGAGAACATGCAATGAAAGAAAAATATCATCACAATGAGAAAATATGAAAAATATTGTTCTAGCTTTAAAAAAATTGGAGACATCAAAACATAAAATCTAGATTCTAAACAAATCAAAACATAAAACCTATGATTTAAACTAAATCTCATCACTTACGCATCATAACAATACGGTCCACCTTATTCATGTGGACAGTCTTGGGGAAGAGGTTGCAACAATGTATTTGGATCCAGTTGATCACTCTTTCTCTCTCTCCCTCTCTCTGTATTCAATCTAATGAGCCAACTAGATCTGCTCGACATTTTAATGTCTCAAGTATTGCCTTGTGGTCTGACTCGCGAACTCTCTAAAGATTCTTATTATGTGGTTTTCCACCATATTTTATCAAGTGGACATTTGATGCGACAAAAAGATTTGAATAATGAAGAATCTTCCTCTCTGTTTGCCAATCCTCAAATAACCACAAGTTAGGGTTCTTCATAGAATATCGTCTAAGCCATGTGCCGGTTACAACCACCGCACTGACATGGTACTCTAAACCTTCACCATCTATAACTGAGTGATCCAATTTTTGTTTGGCTTGAACACAATGACACAAATAATAATCTATCCCTTCTTTATTGTCTTCAGGTGCAATAACAGCAAAAACATTGCCTGCAGTGACAAATGTACAAAATACGGTCATTAATTCAAAAAATACTTGCGTAAAAAGTTATAAAGTTACATATTGAAATTACAAAGATATATAAATATATATATTACTAGGTTGCACTAGATCAGACAAGCGGTCAAAGTCAATAGACGATTCCATCTGTACCATTTCTAGTGCTTGTGGGGGATGATAGGTGTCAATTGGGTCCAAAACCTTTATATCCCATTTGTCCAGCCATTCAGTCGACTCACAGTCATCCCAATTTTCCTCTGCACATGATGGACAATAGCATGCCATTTTTCGTGTGTGGATACTCCATGAACCTGCATCAAAGCTTCTAAAAGAGTGCAACTCACTGGATCCTGTTAGTGTGCAACAATCCTAATATGGTGCAATGTTAGTATTATCTATCAACCAAAAAAATCTATGAACCATAGACTCACCTTCCTTACCTGGACCCATTGTAGCGTTACACCACTGGACGATGGATTTTACATCTATCAATATTGCTCCATCTTTGTACTTTAGTTCTTCACGAGCTAAGGCTCTTTTGATGCATGTGCCTACACCATCGTGCTCTCCCTTTCCATGACCAGCCTCTGTGAAATTTCACATGTATTGAATTCTACACAACTTGTGCATCCTGCTGAACCAATAGAACATCCATGCATTCTTGAATTAAGATGCACAATTGTTTGACCAAATAATGTGCTGACGATATATGATGCCCCTGTTAGCCAAATCTCCATAAAATAGTTGAAAATAACCATGTATGAACTCCGTAGAATGTGATCGATCATTGCTGATGTAAAAATGGTACTCCCTCAAAATCTTCCTGTCATCCTCTATACTTGTAGGTGAATGCATGAATGTTATGTGAACAAATATGGAAACCTATTGAGAAGTATAATACTTTGCTTGCACCTCATTTTGTGGTTGTAGTGTGTAGTTCTCTGCAAAATCTACAACTGAAATAATGGTATCCAGTGGAAATGTATCCTTGCACAACTTGAATTGCAAATCCAGCCATCGAGCTCTATGGGTATGCCTTGCATACTCATAAATAATGTTTTCACAAAAAATCTTCATGAACTCATACACTGGAATCTTTTCAATGACTAAATCACATCTTTTACCATGTTTTCCATCTTTTAGAGCATATGCCACTTTCTTAAATTTTCCATAATCTACTATTTCATTTCCAATTGCATGTGTACTATCCATATGTTGACAAGTTGATAAAAGTTGCAAAGAACCACAAAATAAGCATGTACCATCCAAGAATGATGTCTTGTAAAATTGTTGGCCATCCCTTATTTCACATAAAATGTTGGATATGAATTCCCTTGAAGATCTTGGTGGCTCATTTATGTCACAATCCTGCAAAACAAACTGAGAATGCAAAATTATGCATATATGCCTAAAAATATCAAAATAGTTAGAAAATTCAATATGTATCCTACAACAACAAGTTGTGCGTGTGTGATTTATCTTCACATAAAAAGGTTTACCCATCTCAAAAAATCTTTGACTTATTTGAATTTGAGGATACATACCAATAAATTTTGCAAAAAATTGTGTCTGAGTTGTGTCCAAAAAATGTTTTGCATGTGGCTCGCGATTTTGGCTACCAATCCTCCTTCTTACAACATCTCTTTGATTAGGGGAAACACGTGTGTTATTTTTCCAAAAATCTTTGATCAATGATTTCAAGGCTTCACTAATTTCTTTATCCTTTCATGGTAGTCTACCACTAAATGTCCATAACTCATTTTTTGTTGGATCTTCCAATCTCTCACGCCTTAGCATGGCTCTCCTTAGAGTACCTCTACCAATTTTTAATATTTTTCTTGTTTTTCTCATGAGTCGAGCTTTCTTCATTTGGCTACTTACTATTGTTTATGTAAGTACTCATATTGCGATATTACTATCTTTGGTGCATGATTTAGAACCCACTTTGTCATAAGCATTCATTAGATTCTTTACAATGTTTTTTTCATTTGAATCATCCATCGTTCTTAGCCCAAGAATCTTCATGATAGGCCTAAATTTTAAATTCCTCATCATTTCAAAAAATAATTGGCATTGACCTGTAATATTTAATTCATCAAAAAATAATCTCCACATACGATTAACTTTTCTTTGACAAGTACGCTTGCTAATCTTGTCAGGCATTGATTTCAAAATGTTACTATCAATATCAATCAAATATTTTGGTCTTCTAAAATGAATTCTAGAAGGTGTTATAATCTCTTCAATTCTCTCAACATTTTGAACATCAACATAAGGTTGAGTGTATTGCATACCTTGAACCAAAGATGATGTGCCTTGGCAATAAGATGCAAAAGATGGAATATCACCTACTTGATGTGTTGATGTTGTTCCTTCAACATGACATGATGGAGTGTGTATATCATCGGATCTACAAATTGGTGTCTCTTCAACATGAGAGGACGATATGACTTCAACATTGGAAGATGGTGTAGTGGATGATATGACTCCAACATTAGAAGATGGTGTAGCTTCACAATTCAATTGTCTTCTTGAGCATAATAGTCTCATTCGTTCTCTTTGTCTTTCCAATTCTTCCTCTTTGTTTCTTGGTACCGTGGTTCTTGATCCTCTTCGAAAGTCAATTCTTCATTATTGCTTTGCAATTTTCTTTGCTCACGTAGTAATTTCATTTTATCTCTTTTAATTGCCAAATCTCTCTCCCTATCTTCATTTGTTTGATTTTTTGGTTTCTTCCTTGGCATGATGATGATTTCTACATGTCAAATTATTCAAACATTTGAATTACTTAAAATGTGTAAATTAAAAATTATTCAAATACATATAAAAATTATAATTATTTGAATAAATACAAAATATATATATAAAAGGACTTGTCAAATTTCTAACCATTTCGAAATAACATTTCATTGAAACATACAAATTTCAATGAATTCACTATATATTAAACAACATGTCAAATTATAATCAAATTTGTATCTATATATCAACAAACAATATTAAAAATAGATTGCACTAACCTTTTCTATACAAGGAATATTCAAAAAGTCTTCAAATCATGTATCCAATGATTGAATTTGGTGTTTGTTAGCTTCCAAAAGTGTTTGCCACCTTGAAATAGTGTTTGTTAGCTTGAAATAGTGTTTGCCACTTTGAAAGAATGTTTGCTGTGTTGAAACCCGCGATTTTTGTCGGGATAACAGAGTGCAAAATAGAACAAAAGCAGAGAATGAATGAAACAGGCCCCAAAGTTGCTTCTTGACCATTTTTAGGTGATTTCACATAGTGCATATGCGCTATAGTGCGTACGCACTATATTAGAACACATCACTCTCCACCCTCCCTACTCTCTCTCTCCCTACTCTCTCTCTCTTCCTACTCTCTCTCCCCTCTCCCATCCCCTACACACACTGTCTCTCCCCTCTCCCATCCTTTACTCTTTAGATCTCTCACACACACTCCCATCCTCCCTCTCCCACTTCTTACTCTCTCTCTCTGCCACCTCCTACTCTCTCTCACACTCTCTCCCATCCCCTACTCTTTCTTACACACACTCCGATCTGCTACTCTCTCTCTCCCCTCTCCCATCCCCTAAACTCTCTCTTTTGCAGATACACACTCCCATCCCCCTCTCTCTCTCCCCTCTCCCATCCCTTACTCTCTAGATCACTCACACGCACTCCCATCCCTCTCTCTCCTCCTCTCCCACTCCCTCTCCCACTACCTACTATCTCTCTCTCTCTCTCAAGTTCTCTCTCTCCCTCTCTACTCTCTCTCTCTCTATCTCTCTCTCTCTCTCTCTCTCTCCCATCCCCTACTCTTACTCTCTCTCTCTCTCTCTCCAATCCCCAACTCTCTCCCACACTCTCTCCCATCCCCTACTCTCTCTGACACTCTCTCTCATCCTTTCACTCTGTCTCTCTCATCTCATACTCTCTCTCTCTTTGTCACCTCCTACTCTCTCTCACACTCTTTCCCATCCTTTCACTCTATCTCTCCCATCTCGTACTCTCTCTTTGCCACCCCCTACTCTCTCTCACACTCTCACACTCTCTCCTATCCCCTACTCTCTCTCTCTTTCACAGACACACACACACACATACACTCCCATCCCCCCTCTCTCTTCTCTCCCATCCCCTACTCTCTAGATTTGTCACACATACTCCCATCTCTCTCTCTCCTCCTCTCCCAATCCCTCTCCCAGGTCACCTACTATTTCTCTCTCTCAAGTTCTCTCTCTCCCTCTCTACTCTCTCTCTCCCATCCCCTACTCTTACTCTCTCTCTCTCCCATTCCCAACTCTCTCTCACACTCTCTCCCATCCCCTACTCTCTCTCACACTCTCTCCCATCCTTTCACTCTGTCTCTCCCATCTCGTACTCTCTCTTTGCCACCCCCTACTCTCTCTCTCACTTTCACACTCTCTCCTATCCCCTACTCTCTCTCTTTCACAGACACACACACACTCACACTCCCATCCCCCCTCTCTCTTCTCTCCCATCCCTTACTCTCTAGATTTGTCACACGCACTTCCATCCCTCTCTCTCCTCCTCTCCCACTCCCTCTCCCAGGTCACCTACTATTTCTCTCTCTCAAGTTCTCTCTCTCCCTCTCTACTCTCTCTCTCCCATTCCCTACTCTTACTATCTCTCTCTCACACTCTCTCCCATCCCCTAATATCTCTCACACTCTCTCCCATTCTTTCACTCTGTCTCTCCCATCTCGTACTCTCTCTTTGCCACCCCCTACTCTCTCTCACACTCTCACACTCTCTCTTTCACAGCCACAGACACACACTCACACTCCCATCCCCCCTCTCTCTTCTCTCCCATCCCCTACTCTCTAGATTTGTCACACGCACTCCCATCCCTCTCTCTCCTCCTCTCCCACTCCCTCTCCCAAGTCACCTACTATTTATCTCTCTCAAGTTCTCTCTCTCCTTCTCTACTCTCTCTCTCCCATCCCCTACTCTTACTCTCTCTCTCTCTCTCTCCCATTCCCAACTCTCTCTCACACTCTCTCCCATCCCCTACTCTCTCTCACACTCTCTCCCATCCTTTCACTCTGTCTCTCCCATCTCGTACTCTCTCTTTGCCAACCCCCTATTCTCTCTCACACTCTCACACTCTCTCCTATCCCCTACTCTCTCTCTTTCATAGACACACACAAACACACTCACACTCCCATCCCCCCTCTCTCTTCTCTCCCATCCCTTACTCTCTATATTTGTCACATGCACTCCCATACCTCTCTCTCCTCCTCTCCCACTCCCTCTCCCAGGTCACCTACTATTTCTCTCTCTCAAGTTCTCTCTCTCCCATTCCCAACTCTCTCTCACACTCTCTCCCATCCCCTACTCTCTCTCACACTCTCTCCCATTCTTTCACTCTGTCTCTCCCATCTCGTACTCTCTCTTTGCCACCCCCTACTCTCTCTCACACTCTCACACTCTCTCCTATCCCCTACTCTCTCTCTTTCACAGACACACACACACACTCACACTCCCATCCCCCCTCTCTCTTCTCTACCATCCCTTACTCTCTAGATTTGTCACACACACTCCCATCCCTCTCTCTCCTCCTCACCCACTCCCTCTCCCAAGTTACCTACTATTTCTCTCTCTCAAGTTCTCTCTCTCCCTCTCTACTCTCTCTCTCTCCCATCCCCTACTCTTACTCTCTCTCTCTCTCCCATTCCCAACTCTCTCTCACACTCTCTCCCATCCCCTACTCTCTCTCACACTCTCTCCCATCCTTTCACTCTATCTCTCCCATCTCGTACTCTCTCTTTGCCACCCCCTACTCTCTCTCACACTCTCACACTCTCTCCTATCCCCTACTCTCTCTCTTTCACAGACACACACACACACTCACACTCCCATCCCCCCTCTCTCTTCTCTCCCATCCCTTACTCTCTATATTTGTCACACGCACTCCCATCCCTATCTCCCCTCCTCTCCCATTCCCTCTCCCAGGTCACCTACTATTTCTCTCTGTCAAGTTCTCTCTCTCCCTCTCTACTCTCTCTCTCCCATCCCCTACTCTTACTCTCTCTCTCTCCCATTCCCAACTCTCTCTCACACTCTCTCCCATCCCCTAATATCTCTCATACTCTCTCCCATCCTTTCACTCTGTCTCTCCCATCTCGTACTCTCTCTTTGCCACCCCCTACTCTCTCTCACACTCTCACACTCTCTCCTATCCCCTACTCTCTCTCTTTCACAGACACACACACACACTCACACTCCCATCCCCCCTCTCTCTTCTCTCCCATTCCCTACTCTCTAGATTTGTCACACGCACTCCCATCCCTCTCTCTCCTCCTCTCCCACTCCCTCTCCCAGGTCACCTACTATTTCTCTCTCTCAAGTTCTCTCTCTCCCTCTCTACTCTCTCTCTCCCATCCCCTACTCTTACTCTCTCTCTCTCCCATTCCCAACTCTCTCTCACACTCTCTCCCATCCCCTAATATCTCTCACACTCTCTCCCATCCTTTCACTCTGTCTCTCCCATCCCGTACTCTCTCTCTCTCTGCCACCCCCTACTCTCTCTCTCACTCTCTCCCATCCTTTCACTCTATCTCTCCCATCCTTTCACTCTGTCTCTCCCATCTCGTACTCCCTCTCTTCCTCCCCCTACTCTCTCTCACACTCTCACACTCTCTCCCATCCCCTACTCTCTCTCTTTCATAGACACACATTCTTATCCCCCCACTCTCTTCTCTCCCATCCCCTACTCTCTACATCTGTCATGCACACTCCCATCCCACCTATCTCTCTCCCTCTCCCTCTCCTACCACCTACTAGATCTCTCTCTCTCAGGTTCTCTCTCTTCCTCTCTACTCTCTCTCTCTCTCTCCCATCCCATCCCTTACTCTCACTCTCTCTCTCCCATCCCCTACTCTCTCTCACACTCCCATCCCCTAATCTCACTCTCTCTCTCCCATCCCATACGAGCTCTCTCTACCACCACCTACTCTCTCTCACACTCTCACACTCTCTCCCAGCCCCTACTCTATCTCTCTTACATACATTCCCATTCCCCATCTCTCCCACTCCCTCTCCCCCATCCCCTACTCTCTCTCTCCCCTCTCCAATCCCCTACTCTCTCTCTTTCATAGACACGCACTCCCATCCCCTACTCTTTAGATTTGTCACACACACTCCCATCCCCCCTCTCTCTCCCTCTCCCACTCCCTCTTGCACCACCTACTATCTCTCTCTCTCTCTCTCAAGTACTCTCTTTCCCTCTTTACTTTCTCTCTCCCATCCCCTACTCTCACTCTCTATCTTCCATCCCCTACTCTCTCTCATACTCTCTCTCTCTCTCACCCCCATCCTGTCCAAGCTCTCTCTACCACCCCCTACTCTCTCTCAAACTCTCACACTCTCTCCCATCCCCTACTCTATCTCTCTTATACACATTCCCATTCCCCCCCTCTCTCTCTCTCACTCCCTCTCCCATTGCCTACTGTCTCCCATCCCCAACTCTATCTCTCTTACACACTTCCATTCCCCCTCTCCCTCTCCCTCCCACTGCCTCTCCCATTGCCTACTATATCTCTCTCTCTCTCTCCCTCTCTCTCCCATCCCCTACTCTCACTCTCTCTCTTTGCCACCCCTACTCTCTCTCTCACTCTCTCCCATCCCCTACTTTCTCTCTTACACACACTTCCATCCCCCCTCTCTCTCCCTCTCCCACTCCCTCTACCATTGCCTAATCTCTTTCTCCTCCATCCACCCTCTCTCTCCCTCTCCCACTCCCTCTGCCATTGCCTACTCTCTTTCTATCCGATCCCCTGCTCTCTCTATCTCTCTCTCCCCTCTCTCATTCCCTACTCTCTCTCTTTCACACATACCCATCCCCCCTCTCTCCTCTCCCATCCTCTACTTTTTCTCTCACTCGCTCTCCCTCTCCCACTGCCTACTCTCACACTCTCTCACTCTCTCTCTCTCTCTCTCTCTCTCTCGCTCTCTCCCTCTCTACTCTCTCTCTGCTACCCCCTACCCTCTCTCACATTTTCACACTCTCTCTCCTTCTCTCTTACACACATTTCCATCCCCCCTCTCTCTCTCCCTCTCCCACTCCCTCTCCCATTGCCTACTCTCTCTTCCATCCCCTACTCTCTCTCAAGCTACTATATCTTCCCCCTCTCCCATTCCCTACTCTCTCTCTTTCACACACATGCACTCCCATCCTCCTCTCTCTCGCTCTTCCTCTCCCACTCCGTCTCCCACCACCTACTCTCTCTCTCCCCCATCCCCTACTCTCAATCTCTCTCTCCCAACTTGTACTCTCTCTCACACTTCCTCTCTCTCCCATCCCCTACTTTCAATCTCTCTCCCCCATCCCATACTCTCTCTTTGCCACCTCTAATCTCTCTCTCACACTTCCTCTCTCTTGCATCTTGTACTCTCTTTGCCACTCCTACTCTCTCACATTTCCTCTATCTCCTATCCTATACTCTCTCTGCCACCCCTACTCTTTCTCACTTCCTCTCTCCCCTCTCCCATCCCCTACTTTCTCTCTATCTCTCTCACACACACAAATAGCCATTCCCTCACCCCACCCCCCCAGCTCTCTCTTGGTTTTGGTTTGCAATTTAGGTCTCAATAGTGCATGCGCACTACCTCGAATTCAATAGCATTTTAATAGGGCGTGTGCGCTATAGGGCACACATGCTATTCAAAGCTTTGCATTAAAACCAAGCCTAAGGCTTGGTTTTGCCTTGGAGATCCAACCCAAAGGTTTGGAGTTTATAAACAGGTCTGAGACATGTTTTCCAGCAAACATACAAAAATGATTGATTTTTCTTGTGTGCTCCCCTTCAAGATTCTTTGTGGTTGGGTATCGATAAGATCAGGTTACATAACATTATAAGTCTCTGTGTTAGCTATCTAACCATATAATTTATTTTTAATTTGAACTATTTTAAGTCTTTCATCTATAATTTCTTTTGAATGTATGTTCATATTTTGTCAAAAACCACCATGTACTAATTGGGCTGTCGATTTTAGCTCATTCATCAAATTTTGTAACAACTTAGTTTTTTAGAAACTAGACTCCATTCTACACACTTTGAAAAAAAGAAGTTTTGATTTTAGATTAGTTTTCAATCATTTCTAGGGGGAGCACATAGATATTTCACATTTTTGGGATGGGTCTAATTTAAAAAGTCATTAAAAAAAAATACACATTATAAAATTACTCAAAAAATCTGATATAAACTACATAGTGTTAGGTAACTTTTGACCAGAGCGATTAAAGAATTTCAAAAAAAAAGTTAAAATTTTAGGGGGGCCACACTTTGTACTATGTTATGTTTTTTTGGAATAAACAGTACCACTTTCTGTGGCCCCCTTTTTTGAGGACCTAAAACTAAACCATTTTGAAAAAAAATTAGTAGTTTAGAAACTAGATTCAAAGGACTACGAATTTTTTTTTTGTCATATCTTAAAATTTTGAGCATAACTATCTTCAAATTCTTGTTGAAGTCCAGAATTTGCTAATTTCAGGAAAAAGGTGTCCACTTATACCTCCCCTTTTGGCACCACAACTTTGTGCACTTACCCTTATTATCTTCTCAACTTTGGTTATATATTCTTCATCAATAGTTGTGCATTGTTGAGGTGGATTGTTCCATTGAGATCCCTTTCCTAGGATTTTTCTTTTGTATTTTGATTTGCATAAGTGAATCATGAATTATCTCTCCTTCACATTGGAAGTACGAACCTAATTCTTATCCAATAGATTTCTATTCAAATGTTGTATCTATGTATTAGGTATTTTGTATTTGAAGATCATGTAGGATGACATATTGTATATTAGTGCACTCGAGTATTTATTGTTACATACCCTGTGATATGTGCAGTGGATGTTGTTTATTGGATGTGCTTGATTACATTAGTTGTACTTATGTATTGGCTTATGAGATCATATATATGTTATTACATCATGGCTATGGATATTATACTTAGGACTTAATTTTAATTAATAAAACTTTATTAAACAATACTCAATGTAAAGGAACCCTTGAGGAATTGAAACTGCATATACATTTCTTATGTGTGTTTGAATTTTTAAATTTATTTTGTGTTGTATAGACATTAAAAAATTGTTCAGTAAACTTTGTAACATATTAGCTTAATTTCTCTTACATTCTCGAGCGTGGTGTTACAATTATGGTGTTGAAAACAACTATAGAGGTGGGGAAAAAATTCTTATTCTCATTAAATTCATGATAATAATTTAAAAATATTTTGTGTTTCCTTGCGATAAGCCACACTAAATTATTTTGGTATCTTGATGTTAAAATTCTAGTAGGAAAGTGAGATATTGAGAGGGGCAGAGGTGTAAGTCAGGATCTATAAAACTTTAACCTTCTAAACAATTATCAAACTAATGTCTTTCACCACTAACCCTTATCTCATCAATATGAAAAATCACATAAATATGCATTCCATTGATGTAAAAAATCTAATCTATTGATCACAACCATAAACATAAAAGTAAATAATGAATACATAACACAAATATTTGGTTATCCAAAAACCCTCCAAGGTGGAAGTAAAACTGGGTGGGGATTACAACAAAAAATCTTCACTATTGCGTTAATAAAGTTAGCTTGTTAAGGCTACAATTTTGATCACTTTAATAATATACCCTATGAGGGGTCTTACTTGCTAAGATCTTAAAAGACTTATTTAGTCTACCTTATTTAAATGATTTAAAACTTAAAACAAAGTAAGTACTCTTTTAGGAGATTTACATAGGCCTCTTAGGACCATTTTGCTAAAAGACTTACCCTTATTCACATTTTTAAAATTGTATTAATACCCAATCTTTCAATTAGTAATATAATTCTTGATTATGAATCTTCTCTTTCCACTATTGATCCTTCTCCAATATAATATAACTTTTTTTTTCATTACACTACTCTACTTGGTCACTATGCCTTGCTTCACCTTCAAACTATGCTTAGGCATCGAAACTTTTCTTTCTATACATACACTCTCCTCTATGAAATTAGTGTTTATATCCTCCTTAAATAACCAACTAGAGAAGGTTTTAGATCAAGATCAACAATCCATATTACTCCCTTTTTTTGCATAAACCTTCCATTTGTTGATCTCAGATTGGTTTTGACTAATGAGTGTCTATACACTTAAGTCGTTTACTTAGTTAATGCCAAACAAGTAGTATATGTTGAGCACAACATGTATAAAACAAAGCATGTCAAGTCTATAGTGAGTGTTGAGTCACTCATGTGCCAAGTCACTTGAGTGCTGAGTGATATAGGAGTCGAGTAAACAATGCATGCCAAGTCATTCAGATGTTGACTCATAGTATATAAATCAGTATATGTCGAGCATCAAAGACTTTAGATGTCAAGTAAGATAGTTTTTTCATTGTTATTTGTAATGGCACAAACAACTATGTAAACCATTTTTGATCCACCTTATAGATTTAGTTATGATATTTTGGAGATAAGGACAAATATTAAGCTAGAATTCCTATGAAGGACATGTATCCAATCAGGTAAAGGGAAGGTTTAAGTGGAAAAATGGATGAATCACAGCCATTGATTCATACCTAACCCTAAGTCACCTAGGTCTTCTTAAAGAAAAAAAACCCTAAATTTTCTAAGGTGTGTGAAAGGAATGAAGAGAGAAGTATGTATGCACAAATAGAGAATTCATGGTCACTGAGGAATTTGTGAATTGAAATTGCATTGCAGAAATAGTTAAAGGAGAACAAAGGAAAGAAATAGTACACAACAAAGAGACATTTGATCAAGAAGGATCAAGAATACATTAGTTAAGAGGTGATATGTCATTAAGCAACAAAGTGCTAACTACAAGATCGATGTTGAGTCATTCTAATAGGTGAATCAGTTAAATATCTTAATAGAATAGTCCTAATAGGCTGTATTGAAATCCTTTAACAAGGTGCTTACTTAATTTTGAGTTAAAGTCCTTTACCAAGGCATACTTCTAACAAGGTGTTGAAATCCTTTAACAGGGTAAGACCTAATAGTCTTTGTAAGCCTTTAATTGGGCAAATCTTTCACAAGATAGCTCATGTTTCATGATCAAAGATTGTAACCTTCATTTGATACACTTTATTACTGCAGTAGTGAAGATTTGTGGGTGTCATCTCCACCCCAATTTTACCTTCTCATTAGAGGTTTTCAGGGGTAATCATATCTGGTGTCATATATGTATAAATCCTTACTTGTTTACATGATTTAGATGTAAATGCTCTACATGGTATTTTAGTTACTTATTGAATGTATGAGATGGATGTGTGGTGAATTTTTTATGAGTCAAAATTTAAAGCACTGATTCACCCCCCCTCCCCCCTAGAAGTTCACCTTTCCTATTGTAATTCCAACACCATTTTTATGATTGGTTAACTACATTGCATAGGGATTAATGATCTATCTCAAAATACATAATCAACTCCTTTTCTCCTCGATCAATATTAAAACATGTAATAAGTTTTCCAAAAAAATTGACCTTATCATTTGGAAAATTCCAATCAAATATATCAAAACAAGTTCGCTGGACACATGAACACTCTGATGCTTGGTCATGACTAGTTCTTCATGCTTTCCCTTGGCTTGTGAATACTTAGAATTCACTCAATAAGTCAACATGTACTAACTCTATTTTTCTCAGAATAATCTAACTTCTCTCTTATTCACCATATATAGGAACACTTGGTGACCATATAATTTCTTGGCCTTAACTGAAATATGAAAATTCTAAATATAATTCTTAGCCTTTGGAGGATGGCTTGGTCGCAGTGATGGTTGACAAACCCTACCAAATAAATGACTAATTCTTTGACACTAATAGACAACAAACTATAGGAATCAATAATCTCCCCTTTTTACATTAATGACAAAATTCCTTTTTTACAATTCAATATTACATGTCGAATCTCAAAAAAAATAGTGCTCCCTCTTAGATTATGACTCGGTCTTCATAAAGAATTCAAAATGTACAATATATATACATGAATTTTACATATTCTTTCTATAAATATATTCAAATAATAATACCTCTAATCATATGCCCATACATATATCTGACAAAAAATAATAATACCTATACTTTTGTGTGTTCATATCCACATAATGACACATTCCCCCTTGTTTTTGTCACTTTTGGCTACTTGGGTGTAGGTATAAAATGATACTTATCAAAAAAAAGTTTTTGAGGCTAGATTATCATGGTGAGTGCATGATCCCAACAATTTCTAACTAATTCTAAGAACTAAATGTTGATCTCTAGCATAACATCTAGATTAATTAAACTTTCAATCATTAAGAGATTCATATCTCTTTGATATGCCTCCTAGGTTGTTATAAGCTCCCTCTGCATAACCTCTAAATGAGGTAATAATATTGTCAAAATTTAGAAAATATTAGTCCTTATAGTTCCATTACTATCCACTATCTTAGGTAATCTACCTTGGGTAACTGTTAATTTATTGACATAATTTAAACTGGAACTAGAGTCCATGTTCAACGAATGTGTTGATGCTTGCAAATCTTATGGTTGCCTATTAATAAAACCATGATTCTCCTTTGTAAAGAATTCAACATCACACAAATTTTTGTACAAAGAAAGAATTTTATTTACCAAATCTTCTACAATATTTATTAAACTTGACAAATGTACTTGCCTTATTGCAATTTCAATGGATACCTTTTAAATGACTTCCTTCTTAAAATGTTTGGAAATCCACTCCATCTTCTTTTCATTTACATTCACATCATCTTTATTTATCCTCTCTACAATATGAACTAAATATGATATTATAGGAGCATTCTCATTAATATTTTCCACATCAAATGCTTCAAGGAAAATATCTGTTATCTCTTGTAGCACTTGCCTTTTCTATAGCTCTCTCCTCATTTCTATCTATTTAGTTTGTCTTGCCAAAAAATATTGAAAATTATTAATCTATTCAAATATTTGACTGTCACTATAAAAATTTGGTATGAAAATGAGCTCATCTAAGGTTATTGGCTTTGCAGGTGACCTGGCTTTTTTCTTCAGAGTGTTGTTACTTGGTAGTACTAGTTGAAGTGAGTGTGATTAAATATTAACACTTGGTCTCTATGTCTATCTTTCTCTATTAACATCCATCTTGCTAAGATTAAATCCTTCTGAGTCATAACACCTACTATTTAGGATACTTTCATTACTATGAGATTTTCTTGAGAGTTCTACACTCGATCATTGTAACATTGTCTTTCTCTATCTCCCTATTTTCCTCTAGAACACATCCTAAGATTTGTACTTGGATCTCACCAATAGTAGAATTATCTACTTGTTCATTATGCTCATCATTTTAAACCTTTTGTGGTCTGATAAGCTTTAGTAGGCTCTTCACCTTTCTTCTCTTCAATTGTTGATCCACTCTATTCTTTGGAATCTATGACCAAAGTTGTTTGTTCCATTTTTCTTAATTAGTTATTGAAGTCAGTAGTAAAAATAGGCATTTCACTAATTTTTATAGTTAACTATTTCTCCATTCCTTTCTCTCCAATATGAGGATATTCTATAATTTTTACTAGTACTAGGTTAGATGTATCAATCAATGTGTCTTTGATAGATTTTGGAGCTCGATCTCCATGTTTTAACTCAATAGATGCTACCTCTTCTGGCTCGATTGAGACTAGAGTCACTTCAAGAGTTTCATCCTTAGTGGTGACTACCTATGTCAGATTTTCTTTGTCTTGATCCATCTTCTTTACAATCTATACACACTATTCAACATTACTATAAAGATCTTCTACTCTATTTTCTCATTTTATTTTTCCTCATCAACTGTAGTTGGTGTTACCAATGCAAATGCTTCCTTCCATACCAACTTACTTTCTTGAACTAAATTCTCAATCTTATTTCTCAAAAATTTTAAGCCCTTGTGTTGGGCACAAACTTCTTTGCATAATCCACTAGGGCTATAGACATATGTGTCTTCCCTAGGTCTAGAATTGTTTAGGCTGGTGTTGGTTCTCTTATTTGTCTCTCAATAGACAATTCCCATTTCATTTTGGAATCTATTTTATTATATAATTCCCTTGGTATTTCTTTGCCTAGTTCTATAGGAGTATACTTATAACTGATCATCATGTCCAAAACTACTTGTTCTACTTTCTCCTTATCATCTTTATCTAAAGAATTAGATTTTACATGTTTAAATCTAGAAAGGCCTACTAAACTTTCAATGTTTTCACATACTTTTTCTATATCTTGAGGAGTTTGTCTAGGTACAATCTAAAAATTTCCTAGATCATCAAATTTGGTTCTTTCTCCTTCATCATTAGGATTTATAATCAATTTTCTCCTTGGCCTCTTCTTTTGACCTTTATTGGTCTCTTTAGCCCTCAATTTCCATTTCTTAGTAGAATTTCCCTTTTCTATCTTGGTAATCTTTACAATTCCTTTCTTGGGCTTCGTAGCTATAGGATATGCCACCATTGATCCTTGTTTAGTGACTCTCCTTTGAGATGTAGGTTGTGTAACTATTACCATGGATTCTAATGATATACATTTGGGTGAGTATGCTAATCATTGGAGAGCATATACGAGTATTAACATGCTGCATTCATGACTTTTTTTTCATTGATGTCAACATAGCAATAATTATGTGAAGATTAGCAGAGTAGAAAAATTATATCATGGTCATATGATTAGAGGTTTGATGATTATTTGATGTGAAACTAAGGACATATTCTTGAATGTTTCTTGATGATGAGGTCGAGTTTGTGCAGCCTAATTCAAAGACATACAAAAGTTATAAGTGATTTATAGAGAGAAGCACAAAAACATAGTACCTAAAAAGTAGTATCTTATGATCATATTACACCTTCTAATAGAGATATAAAATAGAAATAAAAAGTTAGACAATGATGGAGGATAGTCTGATGATTATGTCAGGGAGTGTGCAAGTCCTAGAGTCACACATGTGAGAGGTTGTATAGAATGTGAGCTGACAATGCAATATGATTGTGAAATAATTAGTTATCTTATTGTGATCCTATTATAATTAATTGGGAAAGCCCCAAGGCTGACTCAAGGAATTATTTTGAGGACTTGGTATAAAGGAAAGTATTTTCCTTATTTGTAAGAATGTATGGAGTATGTGAAGTGATCAAGGAGGTGAAAAAAAGAGAAGAGCATTTGGTAATTGTGAGTAACAAATCCAAGGGATTATTGTGTGCAAAGTTTGTGATCTAGTATCAAGATGACAAGGAGCTAAAGTCTAGTTTGCAGGACATAGAAATAGGAAGGACCAATACATTTCAATTCTTTATTTTGCAAGGAATAATACAAAGAGCATTTGGACAGTGGGTTCATTGGTATTTCCCATGAATTTTCTTGGACAATGGATCCATTTTCCTTCTCCAACTCCTAATAGGATTGGCACAACTACTATCAGGGTTGGAATTTCCTCACAGGGATTTGAAGTCTCCTAACAGGGACTGATATGTACTAAATCTTTTTATAGAATCTTAACAAGGTCCATCCTCTAACAAGGAAGCCTTATATTAGTAAATCATCTTGTGAGAACCATCCCCACCAAGGTTTTCCTTCTGATCAAGGATTTCCCTAGTTAACATATCTAGTGTTATTATGGATAAGTATCTTGTTATGGTTTCTAATTATATTTCTCATATGGTTAATATTAAATAATGTTGATAATTGTGATAATAGTTAGATAGCTGATTCACCCCTCTCCCCCTCTTAGTTATATTGGTGTACTATACATTCTAATAATTGGTAGTAGAGCTTCATGTACTTGAATGGAAAGGTTAACAACTTTGGGAAATCAAGGGCAAGTCATTTCAAAAAGGATAGTCCTAATTTTGATGGAGTTAACAATGAAAACTATAATGATAAGATGAACACTCATCTACTATGTATGAGTCCACATTATTGGATATTTGAAAATAGTAGAAAAATAATTGTGGAAGAAGAAATGCTTGAACAATGTACTAAAGTATAATTAGATTTTTTTATACATGTAATATGAGAGCTAGATAATCCTTACTATTAGCTCTTTTAGAGAATGAATATAGTCAAGTAAAATCACTACTAACATCTCATGAGATTTGGAAAGATTTAGTATCTAATTTTGAAGGTGATACAGATACAAAAAGGATAAGATTACAAAATTGGATATGCTTGTTTCAAGATGCTAAAATGATGGACAATGAATAGGTAAGAAGTTATGTTGGTAGGATATCTGAGATTTTTGAAGGAATCAAATTATATGGTGGAACCAAAGAAGAAGATGAAGTTCTATGGAAGCTCTTGAAAAGTCTGACACCACCATTCGAGAAAGTAGCACATATGATTAAACTTTTGATACCATATACTGAGAAGTTGACCAAGGAAACTCTTCTTAAAATATTGGAAGTAGTAAATGAAAGTTTAAGACAATCTAGAGAATTGACAAGAGTGGAGAAAACTTTCAATGCTTTAAGAGTTCATCCATGTCTATCTAGAAGTGCAAGCACTTAGGGAGATTTTTCTAGCAATAGTAGAACCAGATCTAATGAAGATAGGAAGATTGAAGAAGGTATATCCCTTCTTGTAAGAAGAGAAAATGATGGTAAGAATATTTTTAAGCATGGACTTGTAATGAATTTGATCATTATGCATCCAAATATCCTAAAAGAGAGAAAAAATATAAAGGAAAGTTTAAGTCTAGAAGACCTAGAAATTTTTTATTATGGAAGAAGGAAAGATTGAACAATGTACTTGTTTGCTCCTAATTTAACAGTTTTGAAAACAACCAAAAAAATAGACTAATGCATCTAAGGCTAGCAAATTCCTATGATGAATGCACCTAACTGCAGTCTTGGACCAACTATAAGTCATAACTCCTTCTTCACTCCAAGCTCTGCAAGACCTAGGTGGGTTAACCTTGAGGTTCTGAGATATGGTACTAGTGCATTTAAAACATAAATCTAAACCTATTTACTGCAAATCAAAAACCCTTATATCTCCTAATAGCTCATGCAATAACATAGATCTATAGTAGCAAATTGTAATCTTTGAAATCCATAATTTGAGTGAGGGTTAATTCCTTTCAGCCCACTACAAGACATGAAAAAATGAATTTATTTGAGAAAAAGATTTTGTGCAAATGAAATTTATATCAGCTTGCATCTAATTTAGTGATCAGTGCCTTATCCATTGAAACATAGAGTCATTACCAGTAGGATGACCTAACTTGTTTGCATTACAATCAAGTTTATCTACTAAAATCCCCAAATCCCATTCTTATGCAATATCCCCTTCATACACCCAAAAACCCTATCAAAACACTGAAGCATTTACCTAACTCCTTGAGTCAGAAGCAACAAAAGATTTGATACACAACTCATACAAGCTTCCTTAAATCAAATGAAACTTATCCATTTAATCAAAAAGTTAATGACATATGAAGAATTAGGAGATAGAACAAGGAAACTCAGATAATTCTTGGAAATCCATTTTTATATTCATCCATGGAAAGACTGAATACATGAACTAGTAATACTAAATGAAAGTCTAAATAATTCACATAATCCAGCATCAATATCCATTTATCTCAGAAAACAACACATGAGAATGAACTAAAAATTTGCACAAGAGTTGGATGTGTGGCCTTCATTGCTAGAGCACAGCTCAATACAAAGGAAGCAAAACCATCTACAATCCCTAGTTTCAACAATAAAACACTGGAACCCTGCTGGTATTACCTAGAGAAAACTGCTAACAACCTTGCCAAAGAGAGGAAGGAAGCAATTCTCGGATTGAATCTGCAACTAACATGTGTACCCTCAGAATTCCTTCCCAAGAAAATGAAAAGCCTCTCTCTACCTTCTTTCTATAACTGCAAATCAAATCCCCCTGATTCTGGCTCTCAAAGGCATAAAGTATATGAAAAATTTGATTCATCATCATAATTGATTTTTTATGTTACAATGAACACAAGGTAAAAAGTGAAATTCAATTAACTAGCCTTCAGAAGCAAAGAAAATATTTCAGAATTGATTTTCTTCACATCTAGACTTTGAGAAGCCTTCATATCTACCTTTTATCTGATCCCAATGCTTCATGCTAAATTTTTCTTCTTTTACTAAGAATGCCTCAAAAATTAGAAAACTGCTTATAACATGAACTGGTGAATTGCTATGCAAAAACTAATCCCAAATCTAGAAAATTCAGCTTCTCCTGGTTCCAACAGTATATTACACTGTATATTTCTAATAAAAATCACCCCTATTATGGCCATTTGAAAAAATTAGGTCTAGACTATATCAGAGCTTTAAAAATGAAAAATTTAATAAATTATATAGTCTGAACTATAAAAATTCAAAATATTTCAATTTTTCATTCTGTGGGTTTGAAGGATCTCAATTTCCATTTGAAATTCAATTCTCCTTATCTCATCAATCTGTTATTACCATGTGTCAAACTCTAATTGACTATGACATTTGAATTTTTTTTAAATAATTAATATTTTAATATTAATTTAATCTTCTTAACTTCTTAACTTCAACCTTTACACTCATACATTCAAATCTCCCTCTACGCCTTTACACCTTTACGCTCACAAGTGTATCCTTGGACCCCTTAAAACTTTGATTTATGTGCTTACGGTCATGTGAGCATTTTAAATTTTCCTTTTATGCCCATATGGGCACCAGTGTACCATCAAAAGCCTTTATTTTTAAACATTCGCTCTTATGTTGAAATCTTTCTCCACCGCATAAGAACGTAACATTCATATTTTGAGTCTCCCACCCTATAGTGAGTGAATCATTTTATATGCACCACATGGGTAAAAATATGTTTAACTCTAGACCCCATGGGCCCCACCACATGGCCATGGCTTTTAAAAGCCCATGTCCTTGAGACAACTCTCATATCGAGTGTTGTAATATTTAAACCATATAATATCCTGAATTGTGATCAATGTAGGACAAACTAGTGAAGGTGATTTCTTTTCAATGCCTACATGGGTTTCTTCTATAATGCATGTTTTATTTGGCTAAGATGGCTTCTTCCTTCCTATGCACTTCTTTATGTGCTTATCTTGCTCTATTCTATTTTGTCTTTTATGGTTTTTAAATTGTCTTTGTATGTTGTTGACTCTCATTCTTTGCTCAACATGAATCTCCTTTGCCTGCGGCTGCCTCTAAATGTAGGGTCTACCTTTTTAAATGCGTGGGTGCTCTTTTCGAGTGGCTTCTTCTATTTACTTGTGTGGGAGAAAACTCTTCTTACTTCTATGGCTTCACTATCTTTTGATGCATGTAGCTGCTTGTTTATAGGCATGGAGCTCCCTTTGTTATAACATTAATCTCCTTTAACATGTGCGGATCCCTCCTTTTCTCAATGCTACTACTCCCCTCCTACACATGGTCTTCCCTTCATACTGCAGCTGCTACGGATGGCTCTTTCCTCATGTGGAGTGCAGGTGTGGAGACATTTTTGATGTGGAGTTCCCCTACCACATTCTCCTCTCTTTGCGTCATTCATTTCATGTAATGCAATATCTTTTTGATTTGCCTCCTCATCCAGCCTTGCTTGTGTTTTGAAACGTGCTCTGCTCTACCATGCTTGGGTAGTTTCCTTTTAAATCTATAGCTTCAACTCTTCAAACACCTACTACAGTCTTAATTGCACTTTCAATCCTTTTTAGAGATCATTTCACTTTGTTGATCTTCAAGCTACCTTTCGCATCTTATATGATTTTCAAAAAAAGCAAATTGTGCTCCAATTGTTGCAATGATGTTTTAAAAGCTGATTGCATCCATGTTGACTACTGCTTCTAATGTAGGTTTAGTGTTTTCAAAATCATTCTTCAAACATTGAAGCTTGTTTTGTACTATATTTGAATCCTTATTTTGAGAGTTGTGATGGTCGCAAGAGTCCACTTGGTCAACATTCACAACACCCAAATTTTGCATGGCCAAAGAAAGTGACTATGGACAACCAATGCCTGTAATGTACAATACAACCTTATTCTGCACTGTATTCAAAGGTACCTTTGAAAACTAGCATTGCATTCTAAAAAAGTAGCATGGGACCATTTTGCTAAGAAAATGGGGATCTTTTTCTTTAACATATCTTTTAATGCAACTCTGATATATTGACATTTATCATTTGTAATCAAATCATCATGATATAAGACAATCAAATTTTCCCACCTCAACTCTTTAAGAAATTCCCTCAAGGGGCCATGTGGAATCATGTACCTATTGCCCCACAAATTAATACAATTTAGCATTACTATTTCCATAATAGGGATTCATTAAGCCTCCAAAAGAGGTACAAGGATTAAGATTCAAAATTCCTTGAAGTTGGCTGAATACCTCATCATTCATATACTCTTGACTTGCAAATTCAGATGGCAATTCTTGAGTCTCTGGCTCCATGTTATCATTTTTATTGACAAAAGTAAGGTGAAAATAATCTTGATTAGATCTTCCCTCCAAAGAATCCATTGACCCATCAAAGGCAACATTATCATCAATATTACCAATCTGGTATAATTACTTAGGCCCCAAAGTGGGTCTGGCCAAAAAAAAATTGTTTCCAAATGACTGAACTGCAAAATGCCACAGGGTCCTTTGACTGGCCTTAAAAATTGATCAAAACACCTGATCAGGCTCTGAAATCAAACACACTAATTCTCTCTTCTGCATATTTTTACCCTATCAGATCTTGTCTCATGATGAATCCAGGGTCAGAAGATATTGACCATCAAAGTGACCCTTTCAAAAATTCCTGCAAGTAAACAAGTCAGAAAACAATAAATCTCATTTGGATTTGGCTTTGAACACTAGGTAGACAGACACCTAGGAGGATGAAAATTGGGATGTTGGTTCATTGTCATGAGGAAAATATGGATCTATGATTTGGGCTCATGATGAATAATAGTACACGAACAGCGAGTGGTCAAAGTAGGCTACTTGACATTTGTAGATTGGGAACAAGGGCACAAAGTATTTTTTGTAAATGGAATTGACCTAGAAAAGTGTGCAAATGGATTGGTCAAGACTTGAAACTGGGCATACTTAAAGCATTTTTAGAGTACTACATAGTGGTACAATCTAATCAATCTCACGCATCACAGATCTCAAGATATGATGTCATGAACAGGAGTACCAAACAATCTGCAAATGCTTACACCAATAAAAAGATAGAAATTCCATTTGGAATCGCATTCAAAAACCGATCAAATAGATTCATCATGAGATGAAACTTGAAATATAACAAGTCTCTAACATTTACAATGCAACACAAAAGAAATTTCAACATATGGGTGAACTGGGTCAAAATTATAGCACATCAAACAGGGCTTCCCAGAATTCAAAATTAATTTCAAAAGCATGAAAATAGTGAACTACCAAGTTTGAGGGATTCAAAACCTAGCCAAATGGATTCAAAATGACTCAAAATTTGAAACGTAGGTTCTTGGGTATGGACACTAGACAATCCTAAAGAGGTAAATCATGAAACATATTTCGGTGCAAGATATTCAGATACAAACAAAGCCTCCTGTCGTTGTTTGACACGTCGAGTAAAAATGCAGAATTGACATTAGTTCAAAATGGGACTTCACGAAATGGCTCAAAATATCAATTTAACTTCATGGAACATGTAGACACACTAAATGGAAGGTTTTAAAAACATTAAAAACCTCTTGGGGCTCAAAGGTACAGCTAGGTACAATCTCATTAAAAGTGCCAATAGAGCTTAATTTTCTCGAAAGTGCTCAAAATTTGGGCTACAATTTTGAGCACCAAAAATGGCTCTGTTTGGGGATGCATGCCCCTTGTGGGCATGGAAAGGATTCAAATCTATGGAAGAAGTAGACCACACACCAAAACTTCAAAACTTTCTCTCGAACAGCTTTATTGAAAGCAAGAAAACTACTACAACTATTATGTACATATGATGACCTCGGGCCATCAAACTTCAGTGAAATTGTTTAGCTCTATCATATACCTGATTTTCATTCATTTTACCATGAGATAAACTAAAATTACTTCTCATATTAGTTTCACCAATCAGATCTACATCATTAACCAAATCACTTGGCAAAATGAAATTAGCACCTTCACTTTCAAAATGCATGTAAAAACTTGGCATAAATTTAACCTCTTGCTCACTATGAAAAAGAACATCAGCATCAAATATTAATTGATCTTTATAGACTGATTCATACATGCTATCTACTAGAAAGACAAAGTGCTCATATTTAGATTCATGGAAAGAGTTAAATATATTATAAATTTTCAACTCACCTTAACTTTTCATTTCCTAAAGTGTTGTTGGCTGAATGTCAAATGAGCAATCAAATTTGTATTCACATATAACATCATCATCACAATCTGAAAACATTTCATAACTTTTTGATGTATTTTCATAATCGAAGTGTTTTATTGGCTTTTACCTCATTTGAATCAACATAAAACTTACTATGAATTGTTGATTTCTCTTCAAAGAAAACTCCATCGAACACTTCATCTTCAAACTCACAAAATGTAGCATCATTAGAAGATTCAATCTCAAAAATTGAAGAGCAATATTCTAATTTATTACAACAGTATGACAATGTATCACCATTTGCATCTAATCTCGCTAAACCTAAAACCTCCATGTCCTCTTCAAACAATGGGTTAATGAATCCATGTAGTGATCCTTTTTGAACATTAGCAAAAACTATGAGCTGCTCATCCTCACAAGCATCATCATATAAAGCATTATCATATACTTTAAATTCACTACCCATTTTATTCTCATGGAAACTTTCAGCGCATGAAGAAAAGTCAGAACTATATGAAGAATCCCTTTCCATTTCTTCTACCAAACATATAGTGTCCATAATTACATCCTCTTCATTAGCTTGTTTAAGATAACCATTACAAACATACATTAAATCATTCCTAAACCCCACACTACATGCTAGAATTTGATTGTCTAATGTAAAATCACTTGACAACCCTTTAATGAAGTCTTCGAAATCATTAACATTAAATAAACTCAACATTTCTTTATCTTCATACCTTGAGGACAAATTAATCTTAAATTCTTCATTGGCTAATTGATTTGTATGATGCAAAAATTGAGATGCACTACCCTTTTTAGATTCAAAAAAAGAAGTCGTACCTTCACCTTTGGATGAATGTTCACTGCCATCATTGATTTCTTCTTCTCAATCAACATTAGACTCATATGAAGGTGAACATATTGTGTCATTTTCCTCACTATGATTTCAGTAACCACTCTGATCATCTCCTTCATATGATGCTTCTTGATTATACATCAGATCAGCAACTTCATTGTCATCACTTGCGACATGAGCTTCAGCTTGTTCATACTCATATTGAGATGAATATCTTTCAAATTCAGATTTAATAACGTTCTCAACATAATGCAATCTCTCAATAAGAGAATTCATTTCTTGCACATCTAACTAATCAAGTGAATCCATATTACTATTTAATGTTGCAACATTAGAAATATATGCACTTTACTCTTCTAATTGTGGCTAAGATGAATGTGACTTACATTCTTCTTCTTGTGCTATCTCTTCATGACATGTTGGATCAGCAACATTAAACTCATGATTAGAGAAATAATTTTTAGCCTCCTCACTTGCACAAGACTAAGACCTAGGTGCAACAACTTCAAAATTTGAAACAATAGTAACATCATCATACACATAACTATCATGAGAAGAACTTGCTATTGTAACTAGTGTTTGATCTGTAAAATCAACATAATGCTGAACCTGATCAAAGTTTGAAATATTACTCACTGTTGTAGCATCATGAACATATGTGTTTCTATGTGCAACTGGACTAACCTTCCTTATATACACATTTTGATTTAAATTCTCAATCTAATTAAAACCTACAACAAGGGCATTGACATTATGATTATTTTAAACTAAAGCATCAACATTATATTCCACTTTTCTTTCATGACCATTATATTGGCAATCATTCATAGACAAATGACCTCTCATCAGTCCATACTTCAAATTATTTTCAATATCTCTAGCTATTACAAAAGCTTGATATAATGCTTGTGGTTCTTTATCCCTTAGTAGATAATTCATTTTCTTGTCAACTGCATCAAAATATACAACTAAACACATTTGATCATCGGGTCTATAACTCTTAGGGATTTCATTCAGAACCTTTGCAAATTTGATATTAAATTAAGGAACCAATTCATCATCCTCAATGTGAATCTTCAAGAACTTATCATAAGAATCAGATATGCTTACCCGTTCTCCAAATTGCTCCATGAAGGTTGAATGCAACTCACCCCAAGATGAAATGGAACGTTTTGGTAGGAAAGAAAACCAATCTCTAGCATCACCTTCTAATGTTTGGACAAATAACTTCATGTGCACGTCCTCATGAGAAATCTCATAGTCACCCATCAAATCAATGAACAATTCAACATGATGAGTAGCTGAACAAGATGGTTCCCACTAACTTAGGAAAACTTTTTCTAACATCATTAGGAATGACATTTGAGAAACCATTAATACCATCAAAACATAATGGCATATACCGCTTGGTAGAAATGGATCTAGGAATTTCACTAACTAGTTGCATCTTAGGTGAAATGAATCTTGATATTCTTGAAAGACACAAAACTCATTCACTAATAATTTTGATTTGTAATTTGCAGCAGATCTATACAACCTTCTACCAATTTCAACTCTTGAAATACACTTCACAAACTTAATACAAAAATTTGAAACTTATTCTAATGAAATGCATAAAACTTTTCAAACTATTCTCCTCCTCTTAGTGCTAGAAATACGACTTGATGGAAAACACATATGTAGAATTCACTTTCATGGAAAAGGAATCACATGAAAATATTAAATACCTTTTGTGTTGCTGCTAAAACCTTGATCTACTGATTGGCCTGGTGTTGATCTCAATTCCTCACACCACTGATCATATCCTTTGTAGAGTCACCATCTCCTTAAGAAGAACTAAATGAAATCACTACTATGATTCATTTTTATCATTCAAAAACTCTTATGACAACAAATCAAACAACACTTTAAAATTCATTAGTCAAGAACTTCATATATCTCTCTTCTTGTCTGAGACTTCACATAACTTTCAGATCTACACGATTCACTTGAAAACTCTTTGAAAGAATTTATACATAATTGATCTACACTGGTATAGAGATCCTTTAGAGAGTCACCACTCACAACTGTGAGAAAGATTTAGAAAACATAACTCCTAACACAATAGACCTGAACTGGATTTTCAACTTGTAGAACTTTTAAAAACTTTAAACACCTTGAAGAGAGAAAATATCTTTCACCAATTCTGACTCTGAATTTACAGCAGTATTTTGAAAACCAAAACCGATTGAATTGAGTGAAAATAAAACCTAGGAGCACTCAATCCTTCAAATATACTACTATCCTAAACAAAGCATCACTGGGGTGCATGACAATTAAGTAAGAAAATTGGAAAAAATACATTAGAGAACTTACTCTTGCAACTTTTCCATGTACATCTTCCTACTATATTGAATCCCTTTTTAAAATTTTAAGGTTTGTCTGTCATTCTGATTCAATACAGTCCCTAGTAGAGTCATCATTTTGTTGGCTCCTGATTTAACAGTTTTGAAAACAACCAAGACACAAGACAAATGCATCTAAGGCTAGAAAATTCCTATGATGAATGCACCTGACTGCAGTCTTGGGCCAACTATAAGGCATAACTCCTTCTTCACTTCAGGCTCTATAAGACCTAAGCGGGTTAACCTTGAGGTTCTAAGATATGGTACTAGTGCATTTAAAACATAAATCTGAACCTATTTACTACGGATAAAAACCCCTTATATCTCCTAATAACTCATGCAATAACATAGATCTACAATAGAAAATTCCAATCTATGAAATCCATAAGTTGAGTAAGGGTTAATTCCTTTCAACCCACTACAAGACATGAAAAATTTAATTTATTTGAATAAAATATTTTGTGAAAATGACATTCATATCAGCTTGCATATGATTTAGTGATCAGTGCCTTATCCATGGAAACATAGAGTCATTAGCAACAAGATGACCTAACTTTTTTGCATTACAATCAAGTTTATCTATTTAAATCCCCAAATCTTATGCAATATCCCCTTCATACACCCAAAAACCCTATCAGAACACTGAAGTATTTACCTAACTCCTTGAGTTAGAAGCAACAAAAGATCTGATACATAACTCATCCAAGCTTCCTTAAATCAAATGAACCTTATCCATTTAATCACAAAGTTAATGACATATGAAGAATTAGGAGATAGAACAAGGAAACTCAGATAATTCTTGTAAATCCCTTTTTACATTCATCCATGGAAAGAATGAATACATGAACTGGTAATACTAAATGAAACTCTAAATAATTCACATAATCGAGTATCAATCTCCATTTATCTCAAAAAATAACATGTGCCAATGAACTGAAAATCTGCACAAGAGGTGGATGTGTGGCCTTCATTGCTAGAGCATAGATCAATAGATAGGAAGCAAAACCATCTACAATCCCTGGTTTCAACAATAAAACACTAGAACCTTGTTGGTATTACCCAAAGCAAACTACCAACAACCTTGCCATAGAGAAGAAGACAGATATAGGAAGGAAGCAATTCTTAGATTGAATTTGCAACTGACATGTGTACCCTCAGAATTCCTTCCCAAGAAAATGAAAAGCCTCTCTCTACCTTCTTTCTGTAACTGCAAATCAAATCGCCATGATTCTGGCTCTTAAAGGCATAAAGAATATCATAAATTTGATTCATTATCATAACTAATTTTTGATGTTAGAATGAACACAAGGTAAAAAGTGAAAATTAGTAAACTGGCCTTCAGAAGCCAAGAAAATATCTTAGATTTGATTTTCTTCATATCCATACTTTGAAAAGCCTTCATATCTACCTTTTATCTGATCTTGATGCTTCATGTTGAATTTTGCTTCTTTTACTGAGAATGACCCAAAAATTAGAAAACTACTTGTAACATGAACTGGTGAATTGTTGTGCAAAAACTAATCCCAAATCTGGAAAATTCAGCTTCTCTCGGTTCCAACGATATATTACATTGTACATTTATAATAAAAATCACCCCTCTTATGGCCATTTGAAAAAATCAAGTCTGGACTGTATCAGAGCTTTAAAAATGAAAAATTTAATAAATTATATAGTCTGAACTATATAAAAATTCAAAATATTTCAATTTTTCATTCTGTGGGTTTGAAATCTCAATTTCCATTTGAAATTGAATTCTCATTATCTCCCCAATCTGTTATCGCCATGTGTCAAACTCTGATTGATTGTGACATTTGAATTTTTTTTAATTAATTAATATTTTAATATTAATTAATCTTCTTAACCTCTTACTTCCATTTCCCGTAGCGCGGGAAACTTTCCAATTTTCTTTTACGTTCTTATATTTTCCTTCAACATTTACACTCATATGTTCAAATTTCCCTTTATGCCTTTATTCCTTTCCAATTTTCTTTTACGTTCTTATATTTTCCTTCAACATTTACACTCATATGTTCAAATTTCCCTTTATGCCTTTATTCCTTTCCAATTTTCTTTTACGTTCTTATATTTTCCTTCAACATTTACACTCATATGTTCAAATTTGATTTACATGCCTACAAATTTCCCTTTATGCCTTTATTCCTTTCCAATTTTCTTTTACGTTCTTATATTTTCCTTCAACATTTACACTCATATGTTCAAATTTGATTTACATGCCTACACTCACATGAGCATTTTAAATTTTCCTTTTACACCCATATGGGCACCAGCCTACCATCAACAGCCTTTATTTTCAAACATTCGCTCTTACATTGAAATCTTTCTCCACCACGTAAGAATGTAACATTCATATTTTGAGTCTCCAACCCTACGGTGAGTGAATCATTTTCTATGTACCAGGCGGGTCAAAATATGTTTAATTTGGGTCCCCACGAGCCCCTCCACATGGTGGTGGCTTTCAAAAGGCCATATCCTTGAGACAACTCTCATACTAAGTGTTGTAATATTTAAATCATATAATATCCCGAATCATGACCGATGTGGGACAAACTAGTGGACGTGATTTCTTTTCAATGCCTATGTGGGTTTCTTCTATAATGCGTGTTTTACTTGGCTAAGATGGCTTCTTCCTTGCTATACGCTACTTTATGTGCTTGTCTTGCTCTGTTTTATTTTGTCTTTTATGGTTTTCAAATTGTCTTTGTATGCTGTTGACTCTCATTCTTTTCTCAACGTGAATCTCCTTTGCCTGTGGCAACCTCTAAATGCAAGATCTGTCTTTTTAAATGCGTGGGTGCTCTTTTTGAGCGGCTTCTTCTATTTACTTGTGTGGGAGAAGACTCTTCTTACTTCTACGACTTCACTATCTTTTGTTGCATGTAGCTGCTTGTTTATAGGCATGGAGCTCCCTTTGTTATAACATGAATCTCCTTTAACATGTGTGGATCCCTCCTTTTCTCAATGCTGCTACGGCCCTCCTACAGATGGTCTTCCCTTCATACTGCAGCTACCAAGGATGGTTCTTTCATCATGTGGAGTGCAGGCGTGGAGACATTTTTGATGTGGAGTTGCCCTGCCACATTCTCCTCTCTTCACCTCATTCATTTAATGTAATGCAATATCTTCTTGATTCGCCTCCTCATCCAGCATTGCTTGTGTTTTGAAATGTGCTTTGCTCTGCCATGTGTGGGCAGTTTCCTTTTAAATTTGCAGCTTCAACTCTTCAAATGCCTACTACAAACTTTATTGCATTTTTTATCCTTTTTAGAGATCATTTCACTTTGTTGATCTTCAAGCCACCTTCCGCATCTTATATGATTTTTGGAAAAAGAAAATTGCACTCCAATGGTTGCAATGGTGTTTTAAAAGCTGATTGCATCCATGTTGATTACTGCTTCGAATGTAGGCTCAGTGTTTCCAAAATCATTCTTCAAACATTGAAGCTTGTTTTGTACTATCTTTGAATCCTTATTTTTAGAGTTGTGATGGTCGCAAAAGTCCACTTGATCAACATTCGCAGTGCCCAATATAACCTTATTTTGAACTGTATTCTAATGTAACTTTGAAAATTGGCATTGCATTCTAAAAAACTAGTATGAGACCATTTTTCTAAGAAAATGGGGATCTTTTTCTTTAACACATCATTCAATGCAACTCTAATATATTGACATTTATCATTTGTAATCGAATCTACATGATATAAGACAATCAAATTTCCCTGCCTCAACTCTTTAAGAAATTCCCTCAAGGGGCCATGTGGAACCATGTGCCCATTGCCCCACAAGTTAATACAATTTAGCATTACTATTTCCATCATAAGGATTCATTAATCCTCCAAAAGAGGTACAAGGAGCAGGATTCAAAATTCCTAGAAGCTGACTGAATTCCTCATCATTCATATACTCTTGACTTGTAGATTCAAATGGCAATTCTTGAGTCTCTGGCTCCATGTTATCATTTTTATTGACAGAAGTAAGGTGAATATAATCTTGATTAGACCTTCCCTGCAAAGAATCCATTTACCCATCAAAGCCAACATTGTCATCAATCTTACCAATCCGGTATAATTAGTCGGGCCCCAAAGTGGGTTCGGCTAAAAAAATTTTTGTTTCTAAATGACTAAACTACAAAACTGATCTGTTCATCATCTAATACTAACTGGATTCAAATTCAAACACTATGTTTTCACTAATAACTCATTTTATCATTTTTTGATACTTGTTAATTTAATGCCATAGCGTCCTTTGATTGGCCTTAAAAATTGATCAAAACACTTGATCGGGCTCTGAAATCAAACACATTGATTCTCTCTTCTGCATACTTGTACCCTGTTAAATCTCATCTCATGATGAATCTAGGGTCAAAAGATATTGACCGTCAAATTGACCCTTTCAAAACTGCCTGCAAGTAAACAAGTCAGAAAACAATAAATCTCTTTCGGATTTGGCTTTGAAAATTGGGTAGACAGACACCTAGGAGGACGAAAACTAGGATGGTTGTTCACTGTCATGAGGAAAATATAGATATGTGATTTGGGCTCATAATGAATAAAAGGATGTGAATGGTGAGTAGTCAAAGTAGGCTACTTGAAATTTGTAGATTGGGAAAAAAGGCAGAAAGTGATTTTTGCAAATGGAATTGACCTCGAAAAGTGTGCAAATGGATTTGTCAAGACTTGAAACTGGGCACACTTAAAGCATTTTTAGAGTACTACATAGTGGTAGAATCCATTCAATCTCACCTATCATGGATCTCAAGATATGACATCATGAATAGGGGTACCAAACAATCTACAAATGTTGACACCAGTAAAAAGATAGAAATTCCATTTGGAATCACATTCGAAAACTGATCAAATGGATTTTTCATGAGATGAAACTTGAAACATAAAAAGTCTCTAACATTAAAAATGCAAGGCAAAATAAATTTTAACATATGGGTCAACTGGGTCAAAATTATAGCACATCAAATAGGGCTTCCTAGAATTCAAAATTAATTGCAAAAGCATGAAAATAGTGAACTACCAACTTTGAGGGATTCAAAACCTATCCAAATGGATTCAAAACGACTCAAAATTTGAAACATAGGTTCTTGGGTATGGACACTAGACACTCCCAAAGCAGAAAATCATGAAACATTTTTGGGTGCACAATATTAAGATGCAAACAAGGCCTCCTATCGCTGTTTGACACTCGGGGTAAAAATGCAGAATTGACATTAGCTCAAAATGGGACTTCATGAAATTGCTCAAAATGTCAATTTAACTTCATGGATCATGTAGAAACACTAAATAGAAGGTGTTAGAAACATTAAACACCTCTTGGGGCTTAAAGGTACATCCACGTACAATCTCATTAAAAGTGCTCATAGGATTTAATTTTCTCGAAAGTGCTCAAAATTTGGGCTACAATTTTGAGCACCAACAGTATTGAAGCAGAATTAGATTTGTTTATACATGTAATATGAGAGCTAGATAATCTTTACTATCAGCTCTTCTGGAGAATGAATACAATCAAGTAAAATCACTACTAACATCTCATGAGATTTGGAAAGATTTAGTATCTAATTTTGAAGGTGATATAGATACAAAAAGGATAAGATTACAAAATTGGATATGCTTGTTTCAAGATGCTAAAATGATGAATGATGAATCAGTAAGAAATTATGTTGGTAGGATATCTAAGATTATTGTAGGAATCAAATTATATGGTGGAACCAAAGAGGAAGATGAAGTCCTATGGAAGCTCTTGAAAAGTTTGACACCACCATTTGAGAAACTAGCACAGATGATTGGACTTTTCATACCCTATATTGAGAAGTTGACCAGGGAAACTCTTCTTGGAATATTGGAAGTAGTAGAAGAAAGTTTAAGACAATTTGGAGAATTGACAAGAGTGGAGAAAACTTTCAATGCTTTAAGTGTTAATCCATGTCTATCCAGAAGTGCAAGCACTTAGGGAGATTTTTCTAGCAATAGTAGAACCAGATTTGATGAAGATAGGAAGATTGAAGAATATATGTCCCTTCTTGTAAGAAGGGAAAAAGATGGTAAGAATATCTTTAAGCATGGACTTGTAATGAATTTGATCATTATGCATCCAAATATCCTAAAATAGAGGAAAAGTGTAAAGGAAAGGTTTATGTCTAGAAGACCTAGAAATTTTTTATATGCAAATGAAGATGAGGATTCTAATGAAAGAGTTTAGAGTGAAAGTGATGATGAGCTAGGATTTGTAGCCATAAAAGAAGATGATCCTGACATTGAAATAAGGCTCTATTTTCCCAAGTTGAAAAGAGATCTAATTGGGTAATAGATAATGGATGTTCACATCACATGAATCGTGATATAAAAAAGTTTATTAAACTCAAGAATCATAATGGAGGTATTGTTAGAGTTGGTAAAAATTCAACCTATCACATAACAGGGATAGGATCTATTACTCTTATTAGAATGACTAAAACCGAAGATGTTTACTTTATTGATGGTTTAAAGCATAACTTGTTGATTGTTGAACAATTGGCAGATAAAAATTATCATGTGCAATTCACTAAAAAGACCTACATTATCAAAGACAAAGATGGAAAGTTGACTTAAATAGGTACAAGAACTAGAGGTAATGTATTTTAGTTCAATCCCATTTAGATTACATGTTTTTTTACTAAATTGGATAATAGTTGGATATGGCATATGAGGATTTATCATATAAAATTTGGCAATATTCTAAAGGTTAATAGCACATTTGTAGTTAGAGAATTTGCTAAGATTATGAAGCCTACTAATGTTGTTTGCAATGAAATTATCATGGTTAAGTAGAAGAAAGTATCATTTCCAAGAAAGAAGTTCACTACTACATAGAAGATGGAGATTGTTCACACATGTTTGAGTGGCTCTACAAGACAAGAGGAATCTATGGAGAAAGGTACTTTATGATTCTTTTTTTTTATTTCACTAGAATGATGCAGGTATCATTTCTTAAAGAGAAATTTGAAGCATTTGAGAAGTTTAAGATATTTAAGAGTAGAGTTGAGAATCAGTCTGCTAATAAGATAAAATGTTTGAGATCAAATAGAGGATGAGAGTTTACATCTAGAGAATTTAACATGTTTTGTGAAGAGAATTGAATTAAGAGACATTTATATTCACCAAGATTCTTGAGTAGAATGGGATTGCAACAAGGAGAAATAGATTAGTATCAGAAGTAGCAAGAGTAACGATATTTCAGAATGATGTATCCAAGACATTTTGGAGAGAAGTAGTCAATACAACAATGTACACCATTAATAAAGTATAGATCAAAAAAGGCATGAATAAAAACCCTTATGAATTATGGTTTGGTCATACACCTTTAGTAAAGTATTTTAAATTCTTTGAAAGAAAATGTTTCTCAATTATTTATTGAAAAGAAAAGCTTACAAATGTTTTAATTAAAGAACCAAGACAATAGTTGAATGTGCAAATGTAAAATTTGATGAAAAGTTTGGAATTAATGAAAAGATGATGGATTACAATTTTGATGAAGAAGAAGAAGAACATACTAGAATTTTTAGAGAGAATGTTGAAGTTTTCTTTGAGACTAACAATGATTTGCAAAATGATGTGCCAATTTTTGAGCAAAGAGGAGAATAGAGATGTGAACCAAGAGAAGAGATAAGATTTGAGTTCGAAAATGCTACCTCTAATAGAAATATGACAAAGAAACACCCCCCAAAAAAAATAATTGGAAGCAAAGACAAAGGAGTGATGGCACAAAATAGAATTAGTGAGGAACTATGTTTGATTCCTCAAGTTGAACTTAAGAGAACAAATGAAGCATGTAAAGATGAACATTTGATTCAACCAATGAAGGAAGAATTAGATCAGATTGTGAAGAATGATGTATGGGAATTAGTTCCAAAGCATAAAGACAAGAATTTTATTGGAACCAAATGGGTATTTAGAAACAAGATGAATGGACAAGGAAAAGTAGTAAGAAATAAGAACAGACTTTTGTGCAAACGATATTCAACACAGCAAGGAATAGATTATGAGGAGACCTATGCCCCTATAGCTAGAATGGAAGCAATGAGAATATTCTTAGTTATGCAGCCAATAAGAAATTCAAAGTGTATCAGATGGATGTCAAATCAACCTTCCTAAATGGAGAACTTAAAGAAGAAGTATATGTTGATTATCTTGAAGGTTTCCCTCTAACAAAATAAAAATATATGGTATGTAGATTGAGGAAAGTTTTGTATGGGCTAGAGCAAGCACCTAGAACCTGGTATGCAAGGTTGGACAAGTATTTGGCAAAGCATGGATTTTCTAAAGGTACAATAGCTAGTAACTTGTATTTAAAAGAGATTGAGAATGGTTTTCTATTAATAGTAATATTTTTTGATGATGTAATATTTGAAGGCAATAATGAAGGAAGTGATAATTTTTTTTAAAAAATGAAGAATGAGTTTGAAATGAGAATGATATGAGAGATGAAGTTCTTTCTATTGAAATCTAATTGAAAAGATCATTGATAAGAAAGATTTTTAAGAGTGAGATTGTTGAAGAAGAATATGTGTTTCAATCATTTTTTTTTTCACTAATGTCAAACTTGATATTTTCTAGTAAGACAACTACTTATAAGATTCCTATACTATCACTTAATTGATATAACACCTAGAGGAAGGATTGGGATATGATTATATAATGAAGTAAAATGATCAATTAAGATAGTGATGACATGATGTATTGATGATCTACTTAAGGTTAGAAAATGTTGGCTACACTTAGAAAGTTTAGAAGAACAAGTTAGACAAAGTTTGTCTACCAAGCTTGACCGAGTAGATAGTAGGTGCTGAGAAAAGTCAGTGCAAGCTGAAAAGAAAATCAGTTGGAGGTGAGTAAAAGCAAAATCTAGTGGATACCAAGAAAAGAAATTGATGCTAAGTGAAGTTTAGTTGATGCTAAGCATTAGTAAACTTTAGTTGATGCCAAGTGATTTTGGAGTTGATGTTGAGAAATGTAGTATGTGTTGAGCATCAAAAGATTGATAATGTCAAGCTACTACATTATGTCAAAGATCAAAGATTTGTAGAATCTAAGCTAACAAGTTTTTTTCTTGAAACTTGTGAACTAGGAAGAAGATAAGGTTGATGTGTTGGCAGCACAAAAATTGATGTAAACAATTTATAGGTGAATTCTAATGGATTCTAGGAGAATTTTCTAGAAAAGAAAAGATATATGGTAGATACATTATATCCTACATAATCCATCAAAAAACCCTAATTTTGATGATGGAAAATGAGAAGGAAAAATATCCTAAATTCCTATTTATAAGAATGTATAGTCATGAAGAAAAAGTTGTTGGTGTCATGTGCAAGAACCTAAGGAGAAGAAAAAATTAAGTCATCAAGTGACCCAAGAGAAGAGTTTTTAATGGCATGTTAAGAAAGAAGGCTTAAGGAGATGAATGCTTGAATGGTGAATAAGATATCATAGCTACAAAGTATGAAGGACGGGCATAATTGAGGACTAAACAGAGATCTATAATCTACAAGAGAATTTGTAAGTTGTATCAAATCAATGCTCTGCTGTTACTCTCTAATAATTGTATCAGTCTAGCGTAAATCCTTTGGATTAAGGTTGACCTAATACTCATTCAAAAAATCCTTTAACTAGATGGCATTCCAAGTGAATGGCCTAAAGTCCTCCAACAAGGCTCACTTCTAACTAGGAGATTGAAATCCCTTAATAGGGTCACATTTAAAAGTGTGTATTGTAACCTTTAATAGGGCTAGCCTTTCATAGGGCATTACTTTAGAAGAGTGAAAAGGAGTAGCATGTTACTAGTTGTTTTTCCCAAATTGGGTTTCCACATAAATCATTGTGTCAAGTGTGTTGATGAATGTGTTGTGTTTCATGTTTTACATTTTAGCAAGTTGATTTGAGAGTAACATACAAGTTTTAGTAAGTACATAATGGATGCATGCATGGGTATGAATGTTTTATGGGTTCACTAAGTTGTGAAAAGTTTGATTTATATATCTAAACCTTGTATAACTAATTCACCCCTCCTCTCAATTATTCTAAAAGTATTCCAACAATTGGTATCGGAGCTTTCTACTTAAGAGGACTAGTTTTAACATACTAGAAGCACAAATATTGAGATGTCAAAAAGAGACTTGTACCAAAACTCAACAGACATAACATTCCTACATGGAAAATTTTGATGAAGCTACACCTTAGAGGACTTGGAAATCATGTAAAATCTACCATCATAGTGGACCATGTTGATCCAATTGGAGACATAACTACTGAAGATATGAAGAAGAAGAAAGAACACACTCAGGCCATGTTGGAGATTGCCTCTACCCTAAATTATGCTAAATTTGATGATATCAAAGGATGTGACACTACAAAGAAAATGTGGGATGCCCTACACACCATCTATGAAGGGGATAAAAAATGTACAAAGAGCCAAATCTGATAACCTTAGAGGTGAATTTGATGATACAGGAATGGAAGAAGGTGAAAATATTGCTCAATATGTTGCTAGGTTAAAAGAAGTTGTTAGTGCATTAAGAGAAGCCATTGGTCATATAGATGATGATGCTATGTTAAGTAAAGTCTTGAGAACTTTATTTCATGTCTATGCTATTAGAGTTTTTGCAATTCAAGAGTTGAGATGTATTCCAAGAAATGATCTAACCCTTGAAGGTTTGGTAGGTAGACTCACTACTTTTAAGCTATCTAACTTTGATAATTATAAACCTAAGAGCCTCAAATATGCATTCAAATCCAAGTTGTTATTGAAGGATTCTAATGAGGTGAAGCAAAAGAAGATGAAAAAAAAGGTAAGATATGTATCTAGTGACAGTGATACATATGAGGAAGATGTTGAACAATTGGAAGCATTACTGGCAAGAAGATTTCACAAAGGTAAAGGAAATTTCAAACGTAAGTTTCTCATCATTTTTGTCAATTAAAATGAGGTTGGTCATATTCCTAAAATATGTACATAGAAGAAGAACTATAGAGATGGAAACAAGTACAAAAATAAAAGAGAAGATGGCAGCATAGATTACAAAGACAAAGGCAAGAAGTCATGCTACATTGTTGAAGAAGAAAAAAGGGATGATTCTAATGAACATAATGATGAAGTGTTGTATGTTGCAATAAAGGATGAATTTGATGAAGATGAGGCAACCACACTTGTGACTTGTGTGAACAAAAATGATAGATGGATCATTGATAGTGGATGCTTGCATCACATGACTAGAGACAGAAGCATTATCTTAAATTGTTATGATGGAAATAATGTAAGATTTGGTAATGGTGCACCATGTTTGATAAAAAAGGAAAGGTTCTATAAAACTCATAGACAAGATTTCATGTGACAATGCTTACCATGTTGAAGGACTAAATTTTAATTTGTTAAGTATTTTACAATTGAATAATTTGGGATGCAAGGTTGAATTTGGAAACAAAACTACCAAGATATATGACACAAATAGGAAACTAATTAGAAAAGGTGATCAAACTAGAAGTAATCTATTCTATATTGATATAGAAGATGCTACTTGCTTTGTTGCAAAATTTGATGATGTATGGCTTTGGCACAAGAGATTATGTCATGTTAACTTTGATAACTTAGTTAGTATTAGTAACATGAAGAAAGTTAGAGGTTTGCCTAAGTTGAAGAAACTTAATAATGTAGTATGCAAACAATGTTAGCTCTAAGAAAAATGACAAAGTCAAGCTTTAAGAGTAAGAATTATACCTTTAAAGAAATACTAGAGATTTTTCATACTGACTTGTGTGGACCAATTGAAGTGCAAAGCTATAGAGGATATAAGTACATAATGCTATTTGTTGATGATTATTCTAGGGTGATGATAGTTATGTTTTTCAAATAGAAATGAGATGCTTTTCAAATGTTTAAGTGGTACTTGGCAAGAGTTGAGAAAGAAATAGGTAAAAATATGAAATGCTTGAGATTAGATAGAGGAGGAGAACTCACTTCAAATGAGTTTGAGATGTTTTGTAATGATAGAAGAATCAAAAGACATATATCTACCCCTAGGACCCCTCCACAAAATGAGATTGTTGAAAGGAGAAATAGGTCTATAATGAACCATGCTAGAACACTTATGATGTAGAAGAATGTTGCTCTAAAATATTAGAGAGAAGTTGTAAGTATTGTTGTATATACCTTGAACTATGTGCAAATAAAGAAAGGTAGTCATTCAACACATTTTGAACTATAATATGGATATCCACCCAATGTAAAATACTTTAAGGTATTTGGAAGTAAGTGTTACATTCTTAAAGATGTTAGGAATGGAAAGCTTGATGTAGAAAGTAAAGAAGGGATATTCTTTGGATACTCCATAAGAAGTAAATCTTATAAGCATTTAAATACTAACATTAGCAAAATTGTGGAAAGTGGAAATGTGAATTTTGATGAATTTATAGAAGTACATGAGGCTAAACCTATGAAACAACTAGAAGAATACAAATCATTTGTATACTTTTCTGAAGGAATGCCTACCAAAGAGGATGCTGCAAATCAAGTTACAAATCAATAGAACCTATTAGTAACTACCAAGTCACATCATGTGAATGCTGAGTTGCATTTAGGAACCAAGATGCATTCAGATGCTAAGTTAAAGAATGAAGAAGATTCACATTCTAACTCTGAGATTAGTACACATGAAAGAGATGTTGAGATACCTGACAGAGATGTACACAATGATTTTGTAGCTGGAAGAAAAAATGTAGAAACAAGAGTTGAGCCAATACTATCCAAATATGTCAAAAGACATCATCCTACTAATCAAATCATTGTAGATAAAAATGCTAGGCCAATGACAAGAAATAGATTGAGAAGTGAATCATGTTTTCTAAGTATGAAGGAGCCTAAAATAATAAAATATGCATTAAAAGATGTAGACTAGTACAAATCCATGGAAGAAGAGATTGAACAAATAGAGAAGAATAAAACATAGAGTCTAGTTTCTAAACTAAAAGATAAGAATGTGGCTAGCACCAAATGGGTATTCAAAAACAAGCTAGATGAAAATGGTGAAGTCACAAGAAAAAAAGCAAGATTAGTTTGCAAGGGATATATACAAGAAGGAAATGACTACAAGGAGACATATTCTCCTGTTGCAAGAATGGAAGGAGTAAGAACTCTACTTGCTTATGCTGCATACAAAGGTTTCAAAGTTTATCAGATGGATGTTAAATTTGCATTTTTGAATGGCATTCTAGAAGAGGAAGTTTGCATAGAATAGCTAGAAGGTTTTGTTGATGATAAAAATAAAAATATGGTATGTAGATTGCACAAAATCCTATTTGGATTGAAGCAAGCACCAAAAGCATGGTATGAGAGACTTCATACTTATATTGTGAAGATTGGATTTGAAAGGACTATTGATAACAATAATATTTACATAACGAAAAAAAAGGGAAAGGTAGTTTACTATCTAAAATATTTGTTGATGATATCATATTTCGAGGACAAGATGCTTTATGTAATGATTTTGCAAATTAGATGAAACAAGACTTTCAAATGTCTATGTTTGGTGAAATCAATTTTGTTGTGGGATTGCAAGTATGCCAAATGAAGTATGGTATATATATATATATATATATATCAGTCAAAATATGTCAAAGATATATTGAAGAATTTTGGATTAGAGGATTCTAAACTAGTAAGTACACCTATTGTGGCAAGACACAAGTTGTCAAAGAATGATAATTCAATTGAGGTGAATCAAACATTATATAGGTCTATGATTGGCAAATTGCAATATGTAGTAGATAGCAGACCTGATATTGCATTATCTATAGGGATAGTTGCAAGATTCTCTACTAATCCCAGGGAGAATAACTTAATGGTTGTGAAGAGAATAATGAGATATCAGAAAGGAAAGAAAGAGACTAGTTTATACTACAAGAAGAATGGAAAGTTTGAATTGAGAGCCTACACTGATGTTGATTGGGCTGGAAACATTGATGATAGATAGATCACTAGTGGAGGAGTATTTTTCTTAGGCAAAAAATTAATAACATGGACTAGCAAGAAACAAAGTTGTATCTCACAGTCTACTATTGAAGTAGAATATGTTGTTGCTATTGTAAACTGCACAAACATTGTATGGATCAAAATAGCTACTCAAAGGGATGAAGGAAGAAATCATAGAACTTGTGATACTTTATTCTAATAATATAAGTGCAATCGATATATCAAGGAATCCAGTGATGCACACGAAGAAAAAGCACATTGCAATCAAGTATCATTATGTGAGAGAGTAGGTTCAAGATAAAGAAGTGAAGATGGAATATGTTAACTCAAAGGAACAAATTGTTGATATCTTCACAAAAACATTACCTAAGGATGCTCATGAGCATCTAAGAGGTAAACTAGGGTTGATACCCTTATAAAATAATATTTAAGTAACAGAAGGAGTACCCTGCATCAAACAAGTTGATTTTCATATAATACAAATTGATGCAATGGATCTTACTTTAGGAACTATCTAAAGTAATCATAGAGAAGAAACTTAAAATTGGTCACAAGCAAGGTGACAGAGGGAGAAACTGAAGAAAGTGTAAAATCTTATATTTGCATTCTTTAACATGAAACTTTTTTGGTATATATCTTCAGTAAATCTTATATTTGCATTCTTTAACATGAAACTTTTTTGGTATATATCTTCAGTATTTTTGTCAAAGAGGGGGTGTTTTACTGATCAAGAGCTCCAAAACAAAGAGGGACAAAGCACATTAAACTGATCATTATCAGAAAGAGAGTTTTGTTGATCAGAAAGAGAGAAAGTACATCAAAGAAGAGAGCATAATCACAAAGGGATATATTCCTTAAAAATTACAAGAGATTGTTGTCATATAAAGAAATCATAATCTACCTAGTAAGAAGGAGATACAAGAAAGAACTCAAAGGGAGTTATAAGAAAGAATTTTGTAACATAATCCAAAGATAGAAGTTGTTGATAGAGGGAGAAATTTCAATACAAGTTTTCTTCTTGGAGACTATTGGGAGTACCCTATTACATAAGTAATAGGGTACATAGAATCATACACAGTATCAGCAAGTAAGGCAGGGGTAAGATACCACTTACCACTAGGTAGAGTAGTCAACATGCTACCTTAATTTTTTAACCCAATCAGATTGAATAAGATGTTCATTATTTGATTGAATTTGTTGATCAGTTTGGTTTGCCATCAATGCCAAAGAGCAAGATTGTTGAAATTTGATTGAAAAGATCATTGATAAGAAAGATTATTAAGAGTGAGATTATTGAAGAAGACTATGCATTTCAATCATTATTTTGTCACTGATGTCAAACCTACTATTTTTTGGTAAGAAAAATTCTTATAAGATTCAAGTACTAGTTGATTGATGAAGAGGATTTGATCAATAAGAGGCAACAATAACACCTAGAGGAAAGGTTGAGTTATGATTATGTAGTGAAGTACAAGGATCAGTTAAGATAGTGATGAAATGATGTATTGATGATCTACTTAATGTTACAAAATGTTGGCTACACTTATAAAGTTTAGAAGAACAAGTTAGAAAAGTTTTGTCTACCAAGGTTGACCGAGTGGTTAGTTGGTGCTGAGTAGAAAATTAGTTGTAGCCGAGTAAAAGAAAAATCTAGTGGATACTAAGCAAAAGAATCGATGTCGAGTGAAGTTTAGTTGATGCCGAGCATCAATAAATTTTAGTTGATGTTGAGTGATTTTATAGTTGGTGTCAAGCAACATAGTATGTGTTGAGCATCAAAAGATTGATAATGTTGAGTTGTAGCATTATGTTAAATATCAAAAATTTGTCAAATCTAAGTTGACAAGTTTGTTTTCTTGAAACTTGTGAACCAAGAGGAAGATAAGGTTGATGAGTTGGTGGCACATAATTTGATGTAAACTATTTTTAAGTGAATTCTAGTAGATTTTAGGAGAACTTTCTAGAAAAAGGCAAGATATAGGGTAGATACATTGTATCCAACTTAATCCATCCAAAAACCCTAACTTAGACAATGGAAAATGAGCGGGAAAATATCCTAATTTCCTATTCATAGGAATGTCTACTCATGAAGAAAAATTTGTTGGTGTGATGTGCAAGAACCTAAGGAAAAGAAGGAATTAAGGGTTTTTCTTCATCAAGTGACCCAAGAGAGAAGTCTGCAATGGCATTTTAAGCAAGCAGGCTTAAGTAGATGAATGCTTGAAGGGTGAATGAGCTGTTAGAGCTATAAAGTATGAACACTAAGAAAAATTGAGCACTAAACAAAGATCTATAATTTGCAAGAGAAGTTATAAGTTGTATTAGATCAAAGCTCTAATGTTATTGTCTAACAATTGTATCATTCTAGGTAGATCCTTTGGATTAAGGTTGGCCTAACAATCATTTGAAAATCCTTTAATTAGGTGGCATTCCAAGTGAATGGCCTAAAATCCTCTAACAAGGCTTACTTCTAATACAGTGATTGAAATCCCTTAACATGATCAAATTTAATAGTGTGTATTGTAACCTTTAATAGGGTTGTCCTTTCATAGGGCATCACTTCAAAAGAGTGAAAAGGAGTAGCATGTTATTGGTGGTTTTTCCCAAATTGGGTTTCCACATAAACGATTGTGTCAAATGTGTTGATGAATGTGTTGTGTTTCATGATTTACATTTCAGCAAGTTGATTTGACAATAACATACAAGTTTTAGTAATTACATAATGGATGCATGCATGGGTATGAATGTTGTATGGGTTCACTAAGTTGTAAAAGTTTGATTTATACATCTAGACCTTGGATAACTGATTCACCCCACCCCAACCCCCCTCTCAATTATTCTAAAAGTATTCCAACATTTTCTAGGTTTTTAGATTGTACAAAATAGTTATGAAATTTTTATTTCACAAGCCAATTATTTGAAAGACTTATTGAAAAGGTTTGGATTGGAAAATTGTAAGCTTTTTGGTACACCAATGATAATTGGTCACAAGTTATCTAGCAAGGATAAAATGCCTATAGTTGAGAAGAAAAAGTATAGATCCATGATTGGAGGTTTGCAATATTTGCCTCAAACTAGACCAGATGTAGAAAATGTAGTTGGGATTGTAGCAAGATTTCAAGCTAATCCTAAGGAGTTTCACTATGCATCAGTAAAAATGATATTCAAATATTTGAAAGGAATATCTAATTATGGGATATGTTATGAAAGATCAAATGATTTCACTCTATGTACTTATACTGATGTGGATTGGATAGGTAGTATGGATGATAGAAAAAGCATCAGTGGTGGAGCATTAGATTTCTTGGAGGAAGATTGGTTTCTTGGCTAACAAAGAAACAATATTGTATTTCACAAATTTCAGCTAAGGCGTATTATATAGTAGCATCAAATAATGCAACCAAGTCATATGGATGAAGAAGATGCTAAAGAATATTGGGATAGAATTCTTAGAACCTATTAACATAAATTGTGATAACGCAATTACGATAAGTATGTCTAATAATCATGTATTGCATTCTAAGACTAAGCATATATCTATTAAGTAACATGCTTTGAGAGAGAAGGTAGCAGAAGAATAGATCAAATTGGAGTATGTTAGTACTAAAAGTCTAATTGTAGATATCTTTATAAAGCCTTTTCCTAAAGGTAAATTTGAGTACTTGAGAGGTATGTTTGGGGTTTTACCCCTGCCTACTTCAAAGTAGATGGTGTAGAGATTGCATCGTTCCATTGGTACAAAGAACTATTGTGTGGTTAAACTAAATTTTGATGCTTCCTATATGGGGGTGTATCTAATATGAGTAGAGCCATTGTGGACTCTTGGTATTTGATCTTAAATAGTTTCTTTAGAAACTTGAGCTGATTAAAGACTTGAAGCAGTTGATTGACATAATGAGGTCTTTTTCATTAATGTCAATGGGGGAGATATGCACATGAAGAGAATCCTCTAGGTGAATGGAGGAAAAGCAATTGAATGGGGAGAGATGAACACATCCTTATTTCTTATTAGGGAGATTTAGAAAGATTCATGTAAGTGAGAAGAAGGAATATCTCTATGGGACAAAAATGCAACATGAAGAGTTATGATGTATGGGGAAGAAGATAAGGTGTTTAGTATGTGGACAACTTATGCCAATCCTAAGAAGATATAGAACAGAGCAGTGTTCTTGAGGACTTTAGATTTGAGTAATGAAGGGGATTTCAAGAGATGGGAACAACAACAATAACAACAAAAAAGTATTTTTTGGTATTCTTGGAACCTAAATTTTTTTCATCTATGTTTCCATCAATGCCAAAGGGGAAGATTGCTAGCATGAATTTTAATTATATTCCTTTAAGGGAGTATTAACATGTTGCATTCATGGCTATGTTTGTCATTGATTTCAACATAGAAATAATTATGTGAAGATTGGAAGAGTAGTAGACATAGATTGTGGTTGTATGGTCAAAGGTTTGATGATCAGGTGATGTATAGTTAAGGAGTTGTTCCAAAATGTGTCCTGATGATGAGGTTAAGTTCATGTAACCTAAGTGTGCCTAAAAAGAAGTTTTTAATGATCATATTATATCTTCTAATAGAGATATAATTTGTAGATGCAAAGTTAGAAAGTGATAGAGGATAGTACATAATGATGATGTCAACAAGTTTGCAAGTCTTGGAGTCACATGTGTGAGAATTTATATAGACTATGATCTAACAGTGCTATATAGTTGTGATATAATTAATTATCAAGGCTGACTCAAGGAATTATTTTGAGGACTTGGTGTAAAGGAAAACATTTTCCTTGTTTGTAACAATGTATGGAGTATGCAAAGTGATCAAGGAGGTGTGAACAAGAGAAGATTATTTGGTAAATGTAGGTGATCTAAGGGATTATTTGATGAAAAGTTTTTGATCTGGTATCAAGATCAAAAGGAAAGGAGCTATACAATTCAAATCTATTATTCTACAAGGAATAATAAAATGATCATTTGGACATTGGGTTCATTGGTCTTGCCCTTAAAGTTGTTTGAATAGTTGGTCCATCTGCCTTCTACAACTCCTAACAAAATTGGAATCTCTTAATAGGGTTTTAAAGTCTCCTAATAGGGACTAATAGGTACTAAATGATTTTATAGACTCTTAATAGGGACCATCGTCTAACAAGGAATATTTATACTAGTACATCATCTTGTGGGTACTATCCCCACTAGGGTTTTCCCTTTGATCAATTGTATCCTGAGTTAACATATCTAGTGTTATTGTGCATGTGTATCTTCTTATGGTTTATGATTATATTTCTCATATGGTTAAGAATTAATAAGGTTGATAATTGTGATAATAGTTGGATAACTAATTCACACCCTCCTCACCCCCCCACTCGGTTATATTGGTGGACTATATGTTCTAACAGTAACCACTTTCTTCAAGCTTCTCTTGATATCTAGATTAACAATTACTATCTTGATGTATTTTGGTGCCTAAGCCTCAACATCCACCAACTCTTTCCACTTAGACTCATTATCTTCATCATCTTCTTCACTCCCTTGGTCTTTCCCTTTAGCTTTTGTGATTTGTAGGTGTACCTCACCAAGTTTTCTCTCTAAATATTCAATCATTTTCTTTCTCTTTCATTCCATCTTGGGAACCTTGGTTTACATCATTATCTTTATCTTAGCAATTTCATATGTATCGAATGGCTTAACATAATTATCTATTTCCATTGATATTAAAGTTATCATTGTTGCAAAAACTTTAGCAATATTTACTTTATATTGCATAGGGCTCAATCATGCAACCCTTAGCATAACTACCTAAGAATAGGTATAGTCAGTGTACACCATGAAAAAAATGTTATAATAATACTCATCCACAAGTGACTTAGGGATTCTTATCATGTTAGATTCATCTTTCTCTTAAACTCATCAAAGTAACTATCCATGATTGTTTCAAATTTGTGTCCACTCATCAACTTCATTTTAGTTCTCAATCATAGCTCAGTTAACATTATGACTCGATCACTACAGATATCAATACTGGTGCCTAGCATCAAATATGCTCTAACTATGTATTTATGCATTTTCTCTCTTCATGTACTTTATAATTGTCTTAATGCATGTTATCTCATGTCGATATGGAATTCATCTCTTCATTTTTTTGGAAATGATGTATGATAAATTATTTGAGATACAACCCCTTACATATCTTATTTTCTTTGTTCGAGGTAGTGTGATCACCTGTTCCATTAGATTAGGTAATCTCAACATCACTATTTCCACTATTATTTCTTCATTGTTGTTTCTCCATGTTTGATTCATTTCATTCCTTGTCTATTCCATATCAAATTTTCCTTTTCCTCTGTTCTTTTTATTGCTAGGTGCTTGTGTTTGGGACCTATAGTTCTGCTAACATGTTCAATTTGTGACAACTATAGAAAACTAAACATCCATTTATCCAACCCTTGGATTTACTTCTAAAATGTGTCCTTATGGAATTTATTGCAACATGACCATACTCACCACATAATTGATACTTGTACCATGTGTTATAATCCTAATTGATTTTTCCCCTTGCTTAGGTGCATTTCTTTACTTCTTAGGTGTCTAGTTAGGTTTAACCTTCAATCTACATTCTTGAGCTCTATGTCCATACTTATAACAATTGTAGAAATGACATTCAAATCTTGAAACAATTAACTAGTGTATTTCTAGCTTTGGATCTATAGTAATGTGCTTGATGTCCTTGCTTCTTGCAATTAAAATAATTACTAATAAATTTAGGCTTAGGGTTTTAGTTACCAATCTTTCTTCTACAGATTTTTGTTTTATGGACCAACTTTCCACAATAATAACATGTAGGTTTTTTCTTTGGTTTTGGATTTCTTTTTTCTCTACTCGTTTATGATTCCCCTTCCTCAGAAGATGATAGGTGCTTAGTAGTGCCTAGTCCAGATGTGTCATGGGGTCTTCTTTGTGATATCACCAATTCTTCATAATATCTCCTAGACTCTTTAGAATTTTTTAACCTTTCAATGAATTCCTTTTCATGTTTCAGTTAATTCTTTGGATGCTTATTCCTAGATTTTAGATTCAAAATCTCCACATCCTTTCTATTAAATTCTTGAGTTGTAAGGAGTAGTCTATTGGCTATGTGAAACTAATTTTGAGTAAGTATTTACACTTCATTTTTTATTTTCATCAAGTCTTGTAGATATATGAATTTTGTCCTATTCATCTTTCTTTTTATGTTTAGTCACTTCACACAATCTTACTGAATAGATTTCATGTTCTTTCTTTAGTTCCTTTACCACTTTATTCATTGTGTTTCTCCTTTCCAATTAGTCTGCTATTGTTGCATCACTCTCACTAGAATTTCCATAATTAAGTAAACCTTCAATGTCTTCCTAACATTGTGTATCATTATGCATGATTTTTGAATATTTTATTTTATTTATGGATTCCCTCAGTTCTTTTCCTATTGATTCAAGTTTCTACAGTATAAGCTATATCTTAAGCTTGTAGTTTTCAATAATCTTTCCAAGTTTTTGATAATATTTCCAAGTTTATAGGCCTCTGTCTCCAAGATCTTGTATCTCAAGTGGGTATACTTCTGCTAAGAGAAGAAAGCTCTTATTCAAATTGTTGGAAGTCTAGTGGGAAGGTGAGATACCAAGGGGGCATGGTAAATAAGGATCTATAAAACTATAATCCTCTAAACAATTATCAAACTGATATCTTTCACCACTAACCCTTATCTCATCTATATCACAAATCACATAAACATATATTGCAATGATGTAACAAATCTAATCCAACCATAAACATAAAAGTAAATAATCAACACATAAAACAAATATTTGGTCACCTAGAACCCCTCTAATGTCAAGGTAAAAATGGTGTGTTGATGAGACCCATAAATCATCACTACTAGAGTAACAAAGCTTTCTTTTTAGGGCTATAATTTTGATCACTTCTAATGATCTACCCTACGAGGGGTCTAGGTAAAAGTACAAAGTTTTGTCACCTTTTAGGCTAACTTATCAAAATGACTAAATTTGAGTATTTCTATCCAAAATCAAATTTTTCTCAAACATATGATCTAGATAAATTCATTCTAGCTAAGTTATATATGGTCTCACACTTTTCCAATTAGAAATATCTATTAAATACATATTGTATACTAGTTTGTCTATAATTATTAAAGAAATAAAATTATTTCTTAAAATTGACATTTCAATAACTCTTACTCTTTTTTATTATATTTTTTTTAGTAACATATAAACACCATTTTATAGAGTTCAAAGTCACGAATATTCTCATATAGATTTTATGGTGTCTTAATTGGATATAGTGTGTTGTAATAAAAAAAAGGTAAAAGAAAATATTTTAATATTAAAAAAGATGTTGATTTTAAGATAGAAAAAATATTAAATCATATCAAAAAATTTGAAAATTTATATGACATTCCAGAGGAGAAAGTCCTCTTTCAGAATGTATGTTTTTTCTTCTGGTTAGAATAGATTTATTTTGAAAAATGTGGTGGGAGAGGAAAACTATCGATTTCGGGTGAGTTGAAATTTGAATCACCATAAAAGAGAAAATATATGTCTAAAGTCAATATTTATAGTTGATTGGTCTAGCTATATATGTCATCTATAACATAGTCTGATTTCAAATAGAAATAAGTTTATTTCCATTTAGTTTTGTGGTGGGAACTAAACTCCTATTTTTTAGCATCTAAAAAATTATCTATAAAAATTAGGAAAATATATCAATTCTTATTCCAAATAATTATTAAAAATTATAATATTAAACTTCATCAATTTCTACACATTTCATTAGTTTACTTCATTTTTAAATTGTAAATAATAATACTAGTTTTATATCATTGAAGGTGAACAATTATATTTTTTTTAGCCTTTTCCTTTACAAAAGAGTGACACAGGTTTGTGCTTTTACCCATCTACCTTGCTAAGATCGTACAAGACTTATTTAATCTACCTTGATGAAAGGATTTAAAAATTACAACAAAGTAAGAAATCTATTAGGAGATTTATATAGGCTTATTAAGACAACTTTGTTAAGAGATTTACCCTAATTCACTATACTAAAAATGTATCAATACCTTATCCTTTAGTTAGCACTATAATGATAGAATATAGATCTTCTCTTTCTACTATTAGATCCTTCTCTGATCTAATATAACTTTTTTTGTAGTACACTTCTCTACTTGGTCACTATGCCTTGCTTTAGCTTAAAACTATGCTTAGGCATCCAAACTTTTCTTCTTTTGCATACACTCTCCTATATGAAATTAGGGTTTTGATCCTCCTTATATAACCAATTGGAGAAAGTTCTAGATCAAGATCAATGATCTAGATTTCTCCCTTTTCTTGCTTAAACCTTCTATTTTTCTCATTAGTTAAACACCTTGCATAGACATTAATGGTCAATCTCAAAACACATAACCAACTCCTTAAGTTACTCTCCAATCATTAAAACATGTAATAAGTTAGCCAAAAATTATTTACCTCATTGTTTGTTCAATTCCAAAAAAATATATCAAAACTAGTTCACATGGCACATAAGCACTATGATGCTTAGTCATGACTACTTCTTCATGTTTTCCCTCAGCTTCTGAATGGTTTACATTGACTAGATAACTCAACATGAACTAACTCTATGTTACTAGGCACAAAGAGATGTTTTTCCTACATAGAAGACATAGGAGCACTCAGTGTCCATAGAATTGCTCAGCCTTAACTTAAATATGAATATTTCTAAATACATTTCCAAACCTTTGTAGGATACCTGGGTCCATATGATAACCCACCAACGCTACCAAATAAATGACTAAGTGTTTGACACTAAAAGACAACAAACTATAGGGATCAACACTTGGATGGAATCTTTTTTAATTTTAAATTTTCATGTGTTCTAAGGCTATGTGCAAGATCATGGTGGGCCAAAAACTTGCGATGTGAAAAAAAAACTAGTCAAAAATATCCAAAAGAAATTTTTAATTTGATTTGAATTTTTTCCCCAAATCCTAATACCAATGCAAAAAAAAAGCTACCTAGGCATATTGGCTATCTGATATATTAGATACTTAAAAGTTGTAATTTGTCATTTTTCTTCAGAAAAAATGGCTTTTAGTATCAAGTATACGATAAAAAATTAGGTATGGGAAAATATATTTCTATTTTATCACTCCACCTTTCATCTAACCACAAATAGGTTCAAATTTTATGGTTTTTGAATTGATTTAATTTTTTCTTTAATTTAGGTTTTTGTAATGAAAACGAAATTTTTTTAGTTTGATTTATAAAATTTTTATTCTAATTGTAATTCCATGTTTATTTTCATTATAGACAGACATGGACGACCCTAACCAACCTCCAAATAATTCCCCACCAAATGATGATCCTAAAAAATATCCAAAACCACCACTACCCCCTCAAATCCCTCCTCAAATTCAAGACCTAATTCAAGAGAATCTAAATCAATTGATGATTGAGAGATAAAGATATAACACTATCCATAGTTTATTTCCCATGCTAGTCACCCTTAATACTATTATGGATAATATTCATACCCTTACTGAGAAGCGTGATGCAAATCTTCATTGGAGTGATGAGATGCATTGCTAGTTTGATGATGGCTTGGATTATGTTGGGGTTGCCACCCTTAATATTTGTAAAAAGGAATTAGCCACCCTATTTGCCGATCCCAAAACTTGCATAATAGCTAACCCCAAAAAATTGAAATTGTCAATCAAATTGTGAACTAACGAGGCAATTAGAATTTATTTTTTGGATCATTGGTGGATGGTTTTGACAAACCACCACCAAAAAATTTATAGGTGCCCATATAATTCTTGATAAAATTATATGTTGACTTTAACAAAGGGCTTAACGTTGATTATTAGATAATGAGACCGAATATGGGTCTAGGAGGTGGAGGTTTGCATGACAAACCTGGGAAGAAGAAGAAAGCTATGAAATTTTCCTGCCCCTCCTCTAGTGTAGCTTGAAGATATCATCATTGAGGCTAGTGTGACATCTATTATAGCTATTTAACACTTCAGCAGTCTACTTGTCACCTAGACTAGGCCATTGTTGCCTCCTTGTGTTAATGATGTTGGCACTAGTACATTTGGTGATTCTTCACATCTATATGTCACATACTTGCATTATGTGCAAGAGTTTTTGAATGGGTCTCATTACTAGTTTTGAGTTTCAATTTGATGTTGGTGTTGATGACACATCAAACATAGTTGTGAAGACATACACAACTCATGCAAGACATGAGGAGGGGCGGGCAGAGACATGGACTCCTTTTATGGTAAGTCTATACATTTTATTCATTATAGAATTGTTAATTTAAAATTAGTATTTATAATAATAAAAATTTGACAACTTAATACTTATGTACATTATGTAACTCATTTAGGTCAAGCTAATGACACAGGAGGAGATGAGAGATCTGGATGTTGTCACACTTTTGGCCATTTCATTTGGCTAGCTTGAGACCTCTACTATATGCATTATTTGATTACTCATTAATTTAATGTTTAATGTTATACTTTACATGATTTGTCATATGTAGGTTTCACCTATCAGTGGGGGACAGTGTGAGGGGGTTTGCACCTCCAACCATTGACAAGGGGAAGGTAATCATATGTTTTAAAGTCATTAGATGCATATATAGATATATATTTATTTTATAGTTGGTTTTATGAATGAAATGTTATTGCATTGTTTATTTTATAGGGGCATGGCCTCTAATAATGCACATACCCATACTAAGCATCACAAATCCTCAAGCATTTCTATTCCTAGTGAGAGACCTATAGTATGTATATTTATCATTTATTTGTTATTTATCTTAATGTTGTTATATTACAAAGAAATTGCCTTCAAATAAATATATTTTTAATTATCATAAAAAATACCTAATGTGATGAAGGGGGATTAGCAAGGCTTTGCATCTTTTGTCACTCAACTTACATTTGCCAATGATAGATCACTTTAGGTTTTATAGTTTGAGTTCTTCATTATAATATTAATTTATTATGTTACCATCAATTATGTTATACTTTAAGTAGTAGATCAATCTAACAATCATACAAACATGTTTAGGTTAGACTTAGCAAGGTGTCTCCTTTGAGGATGACATAGATGCAAGGACTATTCAATTGTAGAAGAAGGCGTAAAGAGAGATAAATGAAGTTGTCTTCATTATTGATCAATATAAATTTGAATAAATTTATATTTGTTATGTACAAATAATTTATTCAACTAGGCTAACTTGGATTTTTTTTTTTGTTCATTCATCTAGCATGTTCAAATAGTGCATCATAGAGTCTCCATTTTGACAATCCTCTAGTAGCCTAGGATATAGTAGTTTTTTATGGATGCATTTGGGAACATTTTCAGATGGTATATGTCACATTTTATGCATACACTTTGATTTCATAGACATATTTGGATGGCATGTGCACTATTTTGTATATGGATGTACATTTTGACATACATTTGCATTGAATTTAGATATGATTATATATTTTGATATATTATATAATTGTGAATTGTAGTGCATGTGAATCTGTATAGTGAATAGAATCTTATTTATTTTAATCATGTTCATTATAATATTGTTAATTGGATTCTTGTTCATTGGAATCTTATACATGGTTTATAAAATATTATTCATTTTAGTCTTGTTCATTAGAATCTTGTTCATGGTTTATGAAATCAATATTACAGTAATAGAAAATTATTATACTCCAAAGATTTAAGCAACCTCAAAATCAAAAATTTTCCTCAAGAAAAAATACAGAAGTGAAGACAATACCTTAAAAATTTTCAACAACCAACTAACCAAGAACACACTAAACAAAAAAAAAATGGATCTCTGAGTTACGATCCTCAAAGATCATCGCTCAAATGTGCATAGTGCACCTTATGGGCACTTCAATTCATGGTTCTCATGAATGTCCTAGTGATTCCATGGATGAAAGAGTGTTGTCACTAGTATTCACTCGACTAGTTAGAGCTACCAAGATTGACTAAGTGGTGCCATGGTGAATGGTTCAAAAGTTGCATAGTGGTGGACCAATTCATTAAGGAACACTATAAAGTTTGGCATCGATCGAGCTCGCTATATCAATTTCAATTGAAATTGAATCTCCCAAAATTGAGAGAGGTTATTGTATACATCAATATCATGGTCTTGTAGCATCTGGCATTATATCGATAGGACTCATGTTTTCTAATTTAAAAATGTTAGAAGATCACTACCCAAACATATGTAGAGAACCTTGGAGACATTGTGGTTTGGGGTGCTCATGAATGTTCTAGGCTCCCTGTTGATGAAATAATGGTTTCCCTTGTGTTCACCTAGCCATCTGGAGCTAATGACACCAATTAATTATTCCACAATGAATGATTTGAAAGTTGAGAAATGGTGCACTAATTCACTAAGGAACATTGTATGGTTTGGCAGAGAGAGATCCATTGTACAAATTTAAAATGAAAATTAAATTTACTAGAACTAAGAGATTTTATTATAGACATTAATATCATGGTCATTTACCATCTGACATCTTGTTGATAGGTCTCACTAGGTCCAAGTTACAAGCATCAAAAGATTGCTACCAAAACATGCTTATAACCAAAACATGCTTATAACACCTTAGAGACACTCTTGTTTGGGGTGCTTGGAAATGTTCTAAGCTCTTCATGGATAAAGAAGTGGTGTCAATAGGGTTCACTTGACCATCAAGAGATAATGAGACCAATGAAATGATTCCATGACCAATGGATCAAAAGTTGTATAGTGGTGCATCAATTCATTAAGGAACACTATAAGGTTTGGTATCTACCGATATCACTGTGTGAATTTCAAACCAAATTGAATCTCTCATAAATGAAAGAGGTTATTGTAGACATCAATATTGTAGATTGTTAGAGTAAATAATTATTATTTACCCTTTTACTTAAGTTTAGTTAGGTTAATGCATTTATTTATTAGTTGTAGACTAGGAGTTGTTGACAACATGGGAGTTTGTTCCTATCTAAGACATACTTATCCTCTCACCTTGATCGAGGATGTCCAACCTTTTTTGGATGCTTAGTTGTTATTTTTATCTCCTAGCACTTTCTAGCACTTTCTAAGCTTTTTTTACAAGCTACCTAGAGGCCTTTATAAATAGGCTCTCCCTTTGCATTTTCACATTGTTGCAATATAATTAATCTTTGTTACTTCAAGCTCTTGTTCCTTCCTTCTTCAGTTTCTCTTCAATAGGTTATTTTCATGTAGGTGATCTTGGCAAGTTGTGAAGTTGGATTTAATCAACTTCTACATGGTATCAGATCCTCCCTACTCTGTCTTAGCTGAAGGATTTTTTAAGCCATGATTTAGAGACACAAACCCTAGTTTGTTTGTGATTTTTTTTCTTCAATCAGGGGGAAGATCATTTTTTTGGAGCACTTTGGGCCTAAAAAATGTTGTCATTGAGTTTAGAAGGCCAGTTACAGTCAAAATTCATATAAAACTTTTTGATTTTGACTTTTGTGGCATCTGCAAATTTTTTTTAGCCCCTCATAGGATGGCCGTATGGACTGTATAGACATTTTTTTCAAGAAAAAAAAAAAACAAACTAAATGCAGTAGTAGCACTACTGTGCCACCACCATGCCACCACAATGCCACCATTGATCCACCCACACACAGCACAGCTGTCACCACAGCCGATCACACCACTATGGTGACACTACTGCCTAGCCACTGTCGACATGCCACCAACCCACCACCCCCACCAACAGAGCAACCAATGTGCCCCCAAGTTCTCCTCCCAAGCACCACCACTGCCAGTGGTGTTGCCACCTATCACCTCTTTGACATCCTACGTCACTCTATGACAATATGACATCATTTTTTGGTGCCTTGTCAGCAATTAGTAGCATCCATGTCAGCTTATTCTGACATGACATCATCATCTCGTAGGCTGACATAATCACCACTGCCCAACCTACTAATGTCACTTTTCAATGTGCTGACATCATTTTCTAGTTGTTGATGTCAGCAATCTAGTGGCCAGATTTATTTTTTCTAGTGACATCCTCGTGATGACCATACAGTCGTCAAATTTTTTGCTATGCCTATATATTTCCAATGAGCTTGTCTCTTGAAGCAGTAGTTGGTTTTTTAGCCATAAATTGAGCATTCAAAAGTATTTTTCCAATCCAAAAGAAGCACCAAAAATCTAGTTTAGAGATGAAGACAATCGTGTTGGTTTCATCTCATTTTGAGTTCATTTGAGTTCCCATTTTTGGCATTGAACTAGAGGCTTCTATTTCCTTCTTCTCTACATCTAGAATCTAATTCTTTCCTTAGTTTTTATGTTTTCTATAGTTATTTTCTTTGGTATTTGAGGGATATCATTATCAATTGTGGGAGGGTATTTTCTTTTCTATAATTTAATTTAGAATAGACCCTTCTACTTTTGTCTTCTCTCAATTTCAAATCCTTCTATGACTCAACTCATGCCACACAACTATTACATTTGGAAAGTACAAATGATTAGGCTTCTCATGTCAGGATGTCTATGGTCATGTCTAGATGAGAACAAACTTGTTCTATAACCCCCATTTGAGGTTCTTTAGCATAGAAAAAAAATGGATGAGGCCATCGGATTGATTGCACTAAACATTTTAGATAGTGTACTATTTCACTTGGATGATTTGACCACTCCACAGGCTTATTGGACCAAATTTTAGACTTTGTTTGCCACAGTGAATGAGTTCTAGACACTTCAGGTTGATGCAAAGTTGACTTCATTATCATCAGACAACTTTCCCACCATTGAAGACTTCTTGTTAAAGTTCATATCTTTGGGTGTGATTTTGTAGGGAAGTGGGGAAAAAAAAAACAAATGATGAGTGTATCTTTTTGATACTCTCAAAGTTTCAAGGACAATATTAGATCTTCTCTTCCACTTTCTACTCCACTATGGATGCCTTGGGTAACAGACATCAGATGCCTTCTTTTGAGACATTTTGTGATCATTTGACATAGGAACAATCCAAGATCACTCAGATGGATTCACTTACAGGTTCACAGTCATAGGTGTTGCTTGCTAAGGATACACATGAGCAGAAGCCAAAGCAGATATCTAATTCCTCTTCTCAGCACTCCACTAGTTCATCAAATTCTAAGAAGAAGGAGAAAAAGAAGACTGAGACTCCTACCTATTCCTATTTTCAGAAGGGATCTCATGATGAGTCACATTGTTTTAAAAAGAGATTTGATGGCTATGAGAAGCAGATTGCTGATTTGCAAGCTCTCATTTAGATGACCACTATTTCCTTGCCATCCTCTTCTACCTCACAAGGGTCTTCTTTTTAGGCTTCTTCCACATCTTCAACATCTACAGTAGATCTTGGAAAGGGTCATACATTACAGGCTTCCATTGCATCTGCTTCACAGGTTCCTTAGATACTGGATTCAGGTGCTTCTCACCGTATGATGTCTTCTCAAGGTGTCTTCTCCACTATCGGGGCTTCTCCCATTCCATATATTCTCATGGGGAATAAAAATACCCTACAATTCTATGAGAAAGGTTTAGTTTGAATCCAAGATGGTATATTCAATGATGTATTGTATTTTTAATCTCTGTCTACAAACCTTTTCTCAATTTCTCAGATTACACATGCTGGATCGAGGAAGATAATTGAGTTCACTACTGATTCAGTTTTCATTCATGATCATGTAATAGGAGGTCTGATTGCTATAGGGGTAGTTGATCCTTCCACTCATCTCTACACCTTCTCACATTTTGGTCCACCATCTCCATTGTTGAAGCACACTAATTCTCTTTCGCAGGAGCATCATGTGGTGTAGTCAAGATACTTGAACCTTTGTATTGTTCTCGAGATCCCTATTTTGAATACCACACCACATCCAATTGAGGTCTTTTCTCTTCAGCAAGATTCTTCTTTTGCTCTGCCTAATCCTCTAGGGGATTCCTACCTTGGGGATTCCCTTTTAGGATCTTTGTATTTTCTCCTTTGAGCATCAACTAAGCCTTCCAATTTTCCCTCCCATTCAGGGGTTCCCTTGTTTACTTTGCATTGGAGTTTCATTGGTTCGATTCTTTCTCCAAGGGCTCCATTATTTGGGGGGGGCTTTGGAATCTTTTCTATCTCTCATGGGGGGGTTGATAATACCTATGGTTTTGAGAGAGTCTCTTGAGCCATTTCTAGTGCAAGTTGTCCTTGCGGGTCTTGTTGAGGCCTTCCCTATTTTTTTTTAGCATGTTTTTTCTTACCTCTTTTTGGGGGAGGGTTTTTCCAATGAGGTTTTCCCTCTTTCTCCATTTTCAGAGGTTGCATTTCTTTGCATTGTACATGGGTACCTAAGATGGCCTTGTTGCTAGGACCCATTCTACATTTAATCTTAGCTGTTGTGAGCTTAAGTGCATTCCCCTAAGTTGTACTTAAGGGGGGGTGTTAGATTAAATAATTATTATTTACTCTTTTACTTAAGTTTACTTAGGTTAATGAATTTATTTATTAGTTGTAGGCTAGAAGTTGTTGACAACACGGGAGTTTGTTCCTATCTAAGTCATACTTATCCTCTCACCTTGATCGAGGATTCCCCACCTTTTGTGGACATATACTTAGTTGTCATTTTTATTTCCTAGCACTTTCTAAGCTTCTTCTACAAGCTTCCTAGAGACCTTTATAAATAGGCTCTCCGTTTGCATTTTTGTATAGAAATTTCATTTTAACATTATTGTAATATAATTTCTCTTTTTTGCTTCAAGCTCTTGTTCCTTCCTTCTTCAGTTTCTCTTCAATAGGTTATTTGCATGTAGGTGATCTTAGTGAGCTGTGAAGTTGGTTTTCATCAACTTCTATAAATATTACAAACCTTTAGTATCTACCAATTTGACAATAGGCCTCACAAGCTCTATGTTATAAGTGTGATAAGATCACTACCCAAACATGCTTCGAACACCTTGGAGACACTCCAATTTTGGGTTCTCTCAAATGTTCTAGGCTCTCTATGGATGAAAAACTAGTGTCCTTAGGGTTCACCCTCCCATCTAGAGCTAACATTGTTGACAAAACAATGTCATGAAAATCTTTTAGAGTCAATTGAAATTTTTTTACAATAATTATAATTAAAGTCACTATTACATAAATTTCACTTTGGACATTGTAAACATGATGAATATTTAGACAAGCTAAAAATATGATTTTTATGCTCCTACATGTAATAGTAAACTACTTTGACCAATTTGATTAACCTTTGACCAACATGGACTAATAGGATAACTGGTTATATAGATGTCCATAAGAATTTACCATTAATCTATGAAATATGAAAACACATATTAGTGAACCTTACATGAAAAGATATAATAAATCAATATGAATATATATCTTTTCCATACAAAGTAATGCATATGGAATAAAAGGTACACAATGTGCATTATTTTGCATACTAAAGTCCCTATGTATATCATTGATACAACCATATTACATGTACACAACTACCAAAAAGCGTAGTAACTAAACTATCATAGAATTGCCTTCATTTTTTTCCTTAAAATTGATTCTATCTTTATGCATTGCTACTATTGAAGACACCTGCAATTTAATATTGTACTAAATGTTAGTATTATAGGAATTTAATATTAAGTGCAACTATAGGTATATAATTAACATATGAAACTAAATTTAAAGCATATAATGAACCTATCAAACCTTATTGTGAGTTAGTATTACCTAGTGAAGTGTTCCTAAAGGGTCATCTGTCTACTTGAAGATCTTAAATAGGGCTTTGTGATCAACATTAGTAATAGTATAATATTTTTTTTTTTTAGTCTTCCTTGATGCTTCAGCAACTTTAAATTTGATGTTATATTAAGGTGTGAATATATGACAATGGTTTTGTGCTTCTCATAGTCTTCTAATGCTAGAGTTCCATCCTTCTAAGCATATATGTCTACAACCATGTTCTAGAAACAACAACCGAAGCAGTAAGATATGTGAATCCATCATCATTTGTAATAGGTTGTATAAGCTTTCATTTACTTCTTACACAACATGATAACTAACAATATGATTTCTCAACAATCCCCTATGGTGCAATCAATGCAAAGAGTTGTCCTGGGTGAAGATATGATAGATGGTTATGGTCAACTAAACTTTCCATGTCATCATTCGTGATAGAGGGTGTGATAGATAATAAAGTAAGATAATGTGGAGCCCATGTATCCACCCACTCACTCGACTCATAATGATCCCAATCACACTGAAAGTAACTAGGACAAACAAAAGCTAGTTTTCATGTCCAAATGGTACATGAACTAGAGTCAAAGCTACAAAATGAATGCAGGTTTGAAGAATCTCTCATTATAGCACAATCTAATCAATCAGCTAAGGTACCCTCCTCAACCAATGAAAAGAACCTGTGCACTACTGAATCAAGAGTCCTTCCCTTTGATAATGTAGATGTAGACCAATTAACTATGGTATGAGCATCAAGAAGTTTTGTTGCTGAAAACTTCATTTGATCCTTGGCTACATCTCTCTTCACACATGAACCTACTCCATCATGCTCCCATTTCCCATGTTTGAACTCAAAAAAGATCCAAATATGAGGCACACCCATCTTTATATTCTTTCTACACAACCAATAAAATATGTGAGAATCCTTGAATTGACCTATGGAATTATATAACCAAATGCAATGTCTATCTATAGCAATATCATGTTCTTGCAAGAACTCAAAATATTTCTTGAAATAGTTTTTGACAAAAAAATGAGAGTGATATCTATCATCATTCATATAATAGTGATACTTTCTTATTATCTTCTAGTTATCTTTTGTAGTATCAGTGGCATGTCTATATTTTATGTGGATAAAAAAAATGATATGAATGGATTTGTAATATTGAGATTGTGTCTCATTTTGGGGTTGTAATGAATAGTTTTTTTCAAATTCAACAACTAATATAATAGTTGAATGGGGAAAGTGGCATTGTACATTCTAAATTGTTGATCCAACCACTGAGACCTATTACTATGCCTTGCATAACTGTAATTTCTTTCCCTTGAAATTAGATATAAAATCAGCTACACACATTTGTTTTGCAACCAACTCGCATCTAGAGCCTTCATTTCTATTCTTGAATGTCTATTTCACTATTTCATAAACCCTCTTTGAAACTATCGTCTTTCCAATATCTTCTTCGCACCCCTCATGGAAACATGTCAACTTTTATGATAAACTATCATATTCTAAGCATTTCTCTTTTAAGAAATCATTTCTATGGAAGAAACAACCATCATCTCTAGGACATAACATTTGATGACAACATATGTCCCTATGGGTCCTAGGATCTATAAGGAAACACAACACTTGTTCTTATGGGTAGAAGAAAGGGGTCATAGGTTACCTTACAACCCCCTTCAACACATTTGATGATGACATATGTCCCTAGGGATCCTAGGGCCCCTAGGGATACATTACACTTTTTCATATGGGTGAAAAGAGGTCATTAGATAACCTACAACTCCTTTCAACACATTTGATGATAACAAGACCTAGGGATCTTAGGACCCCAAAGACTCATTACACTTGTTCATATGGGTTGAAAGGGTTCATTGTATAACCTATTTCCCTTTTAGATACATTGATGATGCCATATGTCCCTAGGGGTCTTAGGGCCCCTAGGGACATATGATACTTGTTCATATGGGTTGAAAGGGGTCCTTGGATAACCTATGACCACTTTTGACACATTTGATATTGATATATGACCCTAAAATGGTTATGGACACATTACACTTGTTCATATGGGGTGAATGGATCAATGCAAAACCTATGACCCCTTTCAACACATTTGTCCCTATATATAATATGTGTTTAATGTCTTATATACTATATAATATACCATTTTAAAATTTTATATAATATGTTATACTATTTATAATAAAAATATTATATCATAATATGTTATACTATGTATGGTAAAAAAATATTATGATATAATATGTTGTACTACACACACACACAAATGTCACAATTTATAATAACATGGATCATGGAGATTTAAAAAGACACTTGACTTGGAATCACATGGATCATATAGAGGATAATCATGACCCTTCCTCAACTTTCAATCCACACGCTCAATTTTCCATGTCATTCATTTACATATTTGTATGGGAGGATTTTTCGTATCCAATAAGGCTTATTAATCTCCAAACCTCCTTTATAAACTCAAAAAATGTGAATTTGCAATGGTTATGAGTGTTGTAGATTTCAATGATGTATCTAATGAGTTCTAGTTTGAAGGAATTGAATGAAACAAAAAGGCTTTTCAGAGGACATTCTCAGATTTGCAGCAATTTAATTGATGTCAAAATATTAGTTTGATAAGTATTTATTACTTATTTTTTTTAAAGGATACCTATAAGATGTTGATTTATAGATTGACTAAAAAATAACTATAACTTTCAAATCATGAAACATTTTTGAAATCCAAAAGATGTGAAACATTTTATGTTTTTCCTAATACAATTTTAAAATAATAATTTAAATTTCATAATGTTTAGAAGTATTTAAGGTGGTTAGACACAAGCCCTTTTTTCTAATAACATTGTAGCTAGAAATTTCATATTTAATTATTTATTTGCAATAAAAATATACAAAAATATGTGCAACATCCAGGCATTAGTCTATTGTTTTCTAAAATATTATTTAAAAATATAATTATTTAATCATGATTAAGGTACTTTTGTTTTAAAATTTTTGTAACACTATATTATAATATAAATTTTTGACCAAATTATTTTTAGATAAGACCTAGTAGTTTAGAAACTAAATTCAATTTCCTCAAGATTCTATTATTACAACTTTTTAAAATAAACTTAATAACTAGTTCAAAATTGCATTTTAGGTTTACATAAATCTGATTTGATGATTTTGAACTGCCACTTAAGAATATAGATTGACCCACCATGATCCTGCAAATACCTTTAACCCTTTTGTATATTTCTTACACCAAGATTGTACATTTCATTATCAAATAATATTTTTTCATTTCCCCCTTTCAATTTCTTTGACAGTCTATTTAAAATGAAGCTGGTAAAACAACTTGAAGGGAGATCAACACGTAGCAGGAGAAAGAGGAGTTGTTCAGATTGCGGGGTGATTAAGAAAATGAACTTTGTGGAAGGAATTGTTGGTTCAAAGATTGGCTCGACTGATGAGTGTTCGAAGTGTTATCAAATCACGCTTATTTTCAGCCCTAAAAGAGAATGTCCGGTCAATTGCGAGTAGTAGATGTCGTGAACAGATGAAGGTGGAGTTACAAAGTGAGAACATATCATATCTATCATATTTCCTAGGAAGCATCCACGAATTTATTTTTGTGAATGCTCAAGACTCCCACCTTATTTATGATATCGAGTAGAACCTGGGATAAGTTTGAAGCAACAATCGGGAGGGTAAATGAATGATTTTCAAAGTAGATTAAATTTATAAACTTGTGATTGGAAGAAGATATGAATTGCTGCATCCCAAAAGAATTAAGAGGACATGTATAAGCATTGAATCCAACGTCAGTGACATGTGACCTAGCATTGACCATGCAAGACAGACAGAGAAATGTTAAAAATAAATCTACAGTAGGAAAAGTAGTCAACACGTGGTTTGAGTATCCACGCCGAACCCCCATGTTAATAGTCCAGCGATAATTGCAAACTAATTGGTAGCCGATAATTGGTAGAGTTTCATTGAGAAGATGGGTAAGATACCATTTGATACAGAACACTACCAAAGAAATGTAATCCAAAACAAAATTTCGAGATACACAAATGAGAAGAGCCAACTGGAGTCAAGCATGGCAGCAGTGTAGAAGGAAGTATGATGATTACTTCAAAATGGCGATGAAAGAACAGATTTCCAAACTGGAGTGAGCAGGAAATTTATCATAGCCAGTCTTTGAAATTCACGCGAGCATATATTTTCAAAATGATCTTCAATAGAATGAAGGGTGGATATGCTTTCACGCTCGCGTAATTAAACGAAGGACATGTTCCAACGATACTATATGACGGTGTCACTTGCAAAGTGTGAGTACAGAGTGTTGAATTGTGAAGGCCAACAGACACTTGTGTTTTTCCCTCCATTTATTTTGTCTCTTCAGCTGATCATTTGTGATCTATAAATGCTGATTGCATGTATTGTAAACTCAATTGATTTTTCTCATTAATATAATTCCTCTGCTCTCAGTGTGGATGTAGCCACGATTTGTGGTGAACCACGATAAACTCTGTGTTTATGCGTTTTTGCTGTTCTGTATTTTCTTTCGCATTCTTAGTATATTTACAATTGGTATCAGAGCCTGGTTTTGGCCTGGTCATGGGTTCAAATCTCTTCGGTGCCTTCTCGACCTGCGTAAGCACCTGGTATGTGCGTCGAGGGGGAGATTGTTGGGTGATGTGATGTGCTCCCCTGCGTACAGGTGGTTAATTATGTGGTGTTCCATGTTCATTAATAGTCATGGCTTTTGGTGCAACGGCAAATGAGCAGGGGAATGGATGATCAACTAGTGTATCTGTTGTCTTCAGGTGGGAGATTTGTTGAATTATGAAGGCCAACAGACACTTGTGTTTTTTACTCCACTTATTTTGTCTCTTCAGCTGATCATTTGTGATCTATAAATGCTGATAGCATGTATTGTAAACTCAATTAGTTTTTCTCATTAATATAATTCCTCTACTCTCAATGTGGACATAGCCGCAATTTTTGGTGAACCACGATAAACTCTGTGTTTATGCATTTTTGTTGTTATGTATTTTCTTTCGCATTCTTAGTATATTTACAATTGGTATCAGAGCCATAATCGATTTCAGTGACCAAATTCTGAAGTCATGGAGGAAACAAGAGTGCAAAAATTCTCGAGGAAGAATTTCAGTTTGTGGAAGGTAAATATGTGATCACTTTTGGTCAAGCATGATCTTGCAATAGCAATTGAAGGTAAAGCAAAGAAGCCTACCACCATGTCAGATGAAGATTGGACTAAAACTGATGAGAAGACAATGACAAAGATTTTTCTTTCGCTATCTCCGAATGTGTTGTTCAATGTGAACAATGAAACGTCAACAAAAGACGTATGGGACAAACTTCACAGTATGTATCAGACGACATCTACTGCAAATAAAAATTTTATCATGAAGAAGCTTTACAAGTTAAAGACGAAGGATGGTACAACGATGTCAAATCACATAAATGAGTTGAATATTCTTTTATGTCAAGCCCACTCCATCAGTATGCCTCAAGATGATGAAAATAAATTGGTCATCTTACTATGTTCTTTACTGGATAGCTAGGATGGTGTGGTCATAGCAATTAGCACTTTCGTAATCGGCAAAAACAAGCTGGTCTACAATGAGGTAGCCTCTATGTTGCTTAGTGAAGACATGAGGAGAACTAATAAAGAGTCTTCATCTGGCGATGCACTAACAATGGTTAGCACAGAAAATAGAGGAAGAACTCAGCATAGAGGCAAAAATAATAACAACAACCGAAGATCACAATCAGCTAGAAGGTCACAATCCCGAGGTAGACAAAACAGTTGTTGGTTTTGTGGAAAGGTTGGTCATGTCAAAAAGGACTACGGAGAGTATAAAAGAACTCAAGAAAAATTTTTGGACAGCGGAGCAAACATCATTCATGATCCTGGTGATGGTGTTTTGGTTCTTACAACAAGTGACACAACTTCGAATTCATGGGTAATTGACTCCGAGGCTTCATTTCATGCATTTTCTTGCAGTGAAGCCTTCACAAACTACAAGGAAGGTAAATTTGGGAATGTTTATTTGGGTGATAACAAGGCTTGTGAAATTGTAGGAAAGGGGGATATTTTGTTATCAATTAAAGGAGGTGCTCAATTATTGCTTCAAGATGTTAGGTATGTTCCCAAATTAAAAAGAAATTTGATATTCGCAAGTCAGTTATATGCTCAAGGTTTTCTTACACTCCTCACGGACACATGGAAAATTACCAAGGGTTCCATGGTTATTGCCAAAGGGGATAAAGTTGGCAATCTATATGTTGTAGAAACTAATGATGAGGTGGGAGCTGCGATGACTATTGCAAACAACGATGTCACACTTTGGCATCAAAGATTAGGCCACATGAGCAAGAAGGGGTTAGAGGTTATGCTTAATAGAGAGCAACTTCTGGGTCTCCAATCAATAGATTTAGAATTCTGCGAACATTGTCTTCATGGAAAACAAAAGCGTGTTAGTTTTTTGAAGCATGGTCATGATAAGAAGACAACACCATTGGAGTTGGTGCACTCGGATGTCTTCGATCCAACAGAGGTAACCTCTCATGGAGGCACAAATTTCTTTGTTTCCTTTCTTGATGATTGTACTAGAAAGGTTTGGGTTTATATGATGTCTAGAAAGTCTGAAATTTTCTCCAAATTTAAAAATTTTAAAGCTCTTGTTGAAAATCAAAGTGGGCACAAAATTAAATGTTTAAAATCAGATAATGGAGGTGAATTTTTTTCTTTGGAGTTTGATAAATTTTGTGCAGATCATGGTATTTGACGGGTGAAAGTTGTGCCATTCACCCCTCAAGAAAATGGGGCAGTGGAAAGACTAAATCAAACTATACTTGAGAAAGTTATGTATGCAATCTAATGCCAGTTTAGGCAAAGAATTCTAGGTAGAGGCCTGCAATACAGTAGTATACTTGATTAATCGAAGTCCTTCATCACATTTGGACTTTGGAATTCTGAAGGAGGAATGGTTGGGTAGAAGGATTTCCTACTCACATCTTCGAGTGTACGGGTGTCAAGCATTTGTTATTCTTCCTAAAGAAAAAAGGAGCAAGCTAGATTCAAAATCACAAGAATGTATCTTCTTGGGTTATGGTGAAGATCAGTACGGATTTCGACTATGGGATCCTATTGCAAAGAAGATTGTAAGGAGTCGAGATGTGGTATTTAATGAGACAAAGTTTTCGGCACTTCAAGCAACATCACAAGAAAGAATAGTTGAAGATTTTATTCCAATGTCCTGTTTAAATGAGAATATCTCATCATTCAATCCATAGTCTCAGCCTATGGTGTCTACTCCTACCTCTGTTTTAGCTCCATTTCCTGGTGTTAGCAGTGATTCAAAATCTTCTTCTCATACTCTACCATCATTACAACAAACAAAGCATGAAAGAAGGGGAACCTCTAACCATGTTGGGCAGCTAGGAAAGTTTTCTAGTGAAATTTCTGCTGTAAGAAGATAGGAACAGCTTGGTGATGGAATATACAGGGAAAATCATGCTCACAGTGATACATAGTTGTTTCATCACATACATGGAGCTGTTTTTACATCTGGTGCCTCCACTCGGGTAGTAGAGCCTTTCGAATTTGGAGACAATCAACGTCTGGTTTTTTCTAGCCACCCCCCCCCCCCCCCCCCCCCTTCATACAAGCCCGATGAATCCCACCATATTGGGAATTTTAACTCTCATGTTAGACCAGAAGAGGTCAAGGGACATGGGCTGCAGAATTCTATTAATCACTCACACAAGTTGTTGGAGAATAGTCTTCACAATACTCCTGTCAACAATGAAAGAGGCATCACTAAGTCTCACAGGATTGATGAATCTCACATTTTTGTGCAGACTATCTGCAGGTTTGGGGGCTTCAATTTTCAACATAACACACAGGCTCTTCCATATATTTCAAATTTTGGTTCATATAATACTCTTCATCAATCCATGAAAAGGCACCAAACAATGACAGAGCATGAGGGAAGGGGAATCTCTTCTTATGGTGGCCAATTACAGTAGCTTGGATTAGATTTGGCTACCACAAAAGGATAGAACACGTCTTGTGAGCAGAACACAGGTGTTACTTCCTTTGGCCCGAGCAGTAGATAGCAGAATAATCATACTATGTTTGAACATGTTGATGGACTATTGCCTAGCACTCCAGTCGAGTCTGCTTCACCATTGGGAATGGGAAGTCAAACAACCACAACTTTGGGGATGGAAACATGGTTTCAAAAACCTCTATAGCTATGCCTTTACTACCACACACCTATGGTTTTTCTACTCATATCCCAGATTATGATAATGGGAATTCCTCTCCTTTGGCAGTAGCAAATAAAAGAAGAATCTCAGTCACAGGCTCCCCATTTGAATTGGTCCCTTCTACAAATAACTCTAGTCAAGATAAAATAAAGGATTCTACAATTGAATTGAGGAGGTCTACAAGGAAGAGAAAAATGCCTGCAAAATATTCAGATTATGAGCTACTTTATTCTAATGAGGTAGATCCTGAGATTTTAACCTCTGATTAAGTAGAGCCGGCTCATTTCAAAGATGCCTGCAAAAGTACTAATAAAATCAGTGGATGATTGCAATGGAAGAAGAGATGAACTCTCTTAAAATAAATAAAACATGGGACTTAGTTCCACTTCCACCCAACTAGAAAGCTCTAAAAAATCGTTGGGTATATAAGGTGAAAGAAGTAGATGGCGGAAGAAAAAGGTACTGTGCTCGATTAGTTGTCAAAGGATATGCTCAAAAAAAGGGCTTAGAATTTGAAGAGATTTTTTGACCTTTTGTATGAATGACTACAATCCGGGCAGTTTTGGGAGTGGTAGCCATTTGGGATCTTGAGCTTGAACAGCTTGATGTCAAGATGACTTTTCTACATGGCGACATCAATGAGGAATTGTGCATGGAATAGCCTAAAGGCTTTGTTCAAAAGGGGAAAAAACATCTCTATTGTTGGCTAAAGTGGAGTTTGTATGGACTCAAACAAGCTCCAAGAAAATGGTACATTAAGTTTGATTGGTTCATGGCTGAGCATAACTTCACTCGATGCAAATCAGATCCTTGCATCTACTATAAAAGACTTCCTAGTGGTAAGTTTTTTATACTATTACTTTATGTTGATGACATACTAGTTGCTGGTACTTCTCCTCAAATAATCTGCAAGCTAAAGAAAGAGTTGGCTTCTCGGTTTGCCATGAAAGATTTAGGGGCAGCCAAAAAGATTCTTGGGATGACTATCACTAGAGATAGATAGAAAAAGATGTTGACTTTGTCACAAAAATCATATATTGACAAATTTGTAGAGTGGTTTGGCATGGTTGAAGCTAAGCACGTCCCTATTCCTCTTACTCCTCATTTTCGCCTCAGTTCTGAATTGTGTCCCAAAACACAAGATGAGAAGGATTTTATGATTAATGTTCCTTATAAATCAGTGGTTAGTAGCTTAATGTATGCTATGGTTTCTACATGTCTCGACATTGCTCATGCGGTGGGAGTAGTTAGTAGATACATGAGAAATCTTGGAAAACCTCATTGGGAAGTAGTGAAATGGATATTGCAGTATCTCAAGGGTAATTCTGATTATGCATTGTGTTTTGGTAGAAATCATACTCAGCTGCAAGGATTCAGTGACTTAGATCTTGCTAGAGATCGAGAAAAGTGCAGGTCTACTACTGGTTATGCTTTCACATTTTTTGGGGCTGCCATTAGTTGGGCCTCAAGACTGCAACATTGTGTTGCACTTTCTTCTACTGAAGCCGAATACTTGGCTCTTTCCGAAGGGGCTAGATAGATGATTTGGTTGCAATGCTTATTCAGCGATCTACATTGTCAACAAGATGATTATGTTTTATTTTCAGATAGTCAGAGTGCAATTTTTATGGTTCACAATCATTCCTCTTAGCGATGCTCCAAACATATTGACAAGCATGCTCACTATGTTTCTTATGTGGTAGTAGAAGGAAAACTAAAGGTTTCCAAAATTGATACCAAGATCAATCCAAAGAACATGCTGATGAAGGTTGTTGCCAAGGAGAAGTTCGAATGTGCCAGGACTTCTCTTGGCCTTGTTAAAAAGAACTAAATCAGCATGTGGAGTAGGGGAATGGATTATCAGCTAGTGTATCTGTTGTCTTCAAGTGGGAGATTTGTTGAATTGTGAAGGCCAATAGACACTTGTGTTTTTCCCTCCATTTTTTTTATCTCTTTAGCTGATCATTTCTGATCTATAAATGCTAATCGCATGTATTGTATACTCAATTGGTTTTTCTCATTAATATAATTCCTCTACTCTCAGTGTGGATGTAGCCACAATTTGTGGTGAACCATGATAAACTTTGTGTTTATGCATTTTTGTTGTTCTGTATTTTCTTTCACATTCTTAGTATATTTACACAGAGTAGGGTATACAAATCAGGAAGACTACCTTACTTCATCAACTTCATAGTGTCATACCATCAATCTCTGGAACACCCTGGCTTCACATATCAAGTTGCAATCACATATTTATTATTATTAATTATATGATTAATAAATATATATGTTCAATTAATGGCCATTTATATTCATAATCTATTCTCAATATGTGTGTGTCTATGGGGATTTGCATTTGGAACACACATATTATATAGGTAGTGCTTAGTACATTTGTAATGATTCTTGAAAACTTAATAGGTCGAACATGCCAAAGAATAGAGAAAGGATAGTGATATAATATGTTGCTACACTTTTTGAGATGTCTAATGTAGATTTTATATATTCTCTAGATATATTCACTTATGTTTATATAATGATTGGTAAATGTTTTGATTGAGTGAAGTGAAACTGACATAGTATAATACTTGTTCATAAGAGTTTGAGTAATTAGGAAAATTAGCCTAGAAAATTCAATGGGTTGAAATATATATTCAAGCCCTCCTTAGTGTTGCTTGATCCTAAAATAATAGAGAGAACAATAGCTATTATTCCATTGACTATGGGGAAAAGCTCAAATAGGATTGTGGGGTTTAATAGATAATCTTTTTAATCTAGCTCATACCAGAAACTTGTCTAGGATAGTGATAGTAGAATCCACAACTCCATCCAAAAGCTCATGGCTAGAAAAGGAATTGAGTTTAATGTGGATTTTATCAGAAAGGATAAATCCCAACAAGATGATGAGGGTCCAAGAGAAAGGAAAAGAAATAGAGTGAATAAGAAGAAGGAAACCTTCACGTTGAAGAACACTAAAGAGGATCCTAAGGTCTCTTAAGGAATTGGTTTACTTTTGGTGTCTCTATTTGATATTGGTATTTTTTGATTTATTATGTATAGTTCTAGTCATTGGTCTTTTTGTTTTTTGCTAGTTTGCTAGAAATTATGAAAGTTCATCTCTTTTCTAGTCTAGTTCTACTTTTGGATGTCATTGTCATTATTATGTAATCTGCTATTTATTGGGTTTCATATCTTTGTAAAATGTTATTTTACCTTAATCCAAAATAATCTATTTTATCCAATAGTTTTATAGAGTGATTAATTCCTTTCAGAGAACTATTAAGTCAAATAAAGAGATTATAAATCATGTTCTACCTCAATTTTATGTTTGGGCCTCTCACAAGACTTAAAAAAAGTGATCTATTTCAATTGATAGTGTCATTAGCAAGGTACAATGTATTAATAATGAATTAACAAAGGAGTAGAAAATATTTTAGAAGATTTTTTTAAAGTTTTAGGAATGGAATCAACAATTTTTGTGTTAACGGTTTCTTGTGGGTTCTTGGTTGCTTTATTGATGGTTTCATTTTTTGTATTGTTTATTTTTATATGGTTTGAAGTCCCTCAAAATATTATTTTTTCTAATAAAAAAATATGAAATCACATTAACCAATTTGAAAAATTAAAGAAAATCATGAATCACTTAGAAACACTAATATATTTATTTAAAAAAAGAAATAATAAAAGAACTACACTAAGGATTATCTCATAATATATTAACAAGTATTATAATTAGGTTCATTTCTTCATGAAGCTCACATTCAATAAATTAATTTTTGCACGGACACATTATGTCAAAGAAATATAAATTTGTTGTTTGTTGAGATTCACTATATTAGATTAGGATACATAAAAAACATGAAATAAAATGAGTAAGCATTTAGGTCATAAACTCTATTAGTTTCCAAGGAATATAGTTTTTCTTGACATGTATTATTTGGTAACTATTACGTAGTTTGGCTTAAACCTTCAACCATACACCTTTGTTGCATTTGATTAACTATTTCGTAGTTTTGCATAAACCTTCAATCATACACCTTTGTTGCATTTGATTCACATCTTCCATATTTCATTCTTTGCAATTAATTTTATCTTCTCTATATGTACTCTATTATCAAGAAAATGATATATTAGGTCATCTAAAATAGAAGAAGAGAAATGACTCAAAGTCAACCTAAAAAATATGTGTTTTGTGAAAAAATATAAATTAAAAGATATGGTGGAACTAAAATAACTTATTGCATATTCTTATGTAGCCCAAAACATCAAGCATATTAGTGTGTCATCCCAAATTAATGAAATGTTTTTCTCTTTATGAGTTAGCAAAAAAAGAATAACTAAAATTTCTACATTGTGGATCATACTAGCCCATATAGAATCCCCAAAAAAAATCATCAAAACTTCTATTTTTGGAAGAAGAACCCAAATCCATAGGAAAATGAAAGAGAATAAACCCTTCAATCCCAAAGGAAACTAGTTTTAGATAGTATGCAACATCAAATGGATAAAATAATGATATGTTGATGACATAAAAATATTGCTTGAGCATCCAATAACACTCCCATACACTTATCTCATATTAGAATTAGGGACAATGTTGACTTGCAACTAAAATAGATACAAATATCTTCATGACCAAAAATTACTTGTAGTAAGGTCCATTACCCAAACTATGAATTTTCACTCTATGCTAATACTCATAACATGACTATTAGTCTTTGCTAAAAATGTATAATGTAGAAAAATATAAATTATTTTCCAGACTAGTATGGTTTAAATGACCAAACTACCAACATCCTATTTTTTCAAAATCACATGTTGCAACATCAAAAATATGAAAATATAGAATTATGAACTTCCAAGTAAATAAAAATTAAATTACACAACTCAAAAAAATACTATAATGTTTAGACAGATGCAAATAATTCTTCTAGATAATCTCTAATGTTCTTTCATGCATTTGTAAACTTCACCAACCAAAAATTATCAACACACACTTCCAACATGATTTTCTCACTTAGGATATGACAAATAAAATAATAGGCTATATTGAGAACATGACCATAAAAATCATATCTACTTCAACACCATGTTTCTAATGCTCATATTTATAACTATAATCCTCGCCTTAACACTTCTAATCACCATATTATTATAGTTCCATCATGATTATATTGTAGCAATAACCAAAAACTCATAACATCCAAACATGAACTATATCACCATTCCCCTCCACCATCATCTATATTATTTTATCTAAAATACACGTCATTATCATTATACAAGTAAAAATAGCACAAGAACATACTAAGAATAAAAAAACTCCATTAAGGGTTCACAATTAACCATATACTCTATTAGCATTTTAAAAAATCCATAAATAAATTAACTAAACTCATGAACAACACCTTAAGATAAATCTCTTAAGATCTAGCTAATTTCAAACTCAATAGTAGTAGGGTTTAGCATTAATAAAAACATCACAAGCTTCAATATGGAGTTTCAATAACCTACTCTATCCCAACCATGCTACACAAGGTTCAAGGCACTAAGGGGTGAGATCAATATTACAAATTTTGAGCATGTTTGAGTTTTCTATATTGAATTAGATAATACCTTGAAAATGGGTGCTAAGATTAACATCAAAATGTAGAGGGTGTATAATTTAGGACACTAAATAATCAAATTATAGAAAATTAATAATAATAAACTTGTATAATAATAATTTAAATATATTTGTTATTGTGTGTGCGTGTGCGTGCGTGTGTGTGTGTGTGTGTGAGCGCACATGCGCATGTGTAGGTCATAGAGGATATTAAATTCATATAGATGAGTTGATTGACTTGTTATAATTAACACATCAATATGATGATGGCATGCAAATGGATCCACTATTCAATTTGAATTTTTAATTATTTGAGGTATGATAAGAATGTTCATTTACATATAAATCCTTATAGATGCAATACAAAAACAAATCACACAAAAAATATATTACAAATAAAGATACATCTCATTCATGTGTATAGAGTTGTAAGATTACATGTATATGTATATGTATACATATACATTACGTGTGTGTGTGTGTGTGTGCGCGCGCGCGCATGCGCGCGCGCGCGTGTGTACATTTACATTTACACATGCGCGCACACACACACACACACACGTGTGTGTGTGTAAATATGTCTACATATATAGATATATATTTGAACTCAATAGTACTAGGATTTGGCATTAATAAAAATACCACAACCATTAATATGTAGTTTGAATAACCTACTCTATCCCAACCATGCTACACAAGGTTCAAGGCACTAAGGGGTGAGATCAAAATTACGACATTGAATTAGGTAATACCTTGAAAATGGGTGCTAAGATTAACATCAAAATGTAGATGGTGTATAATTTAGGACACTAAATAATGAGACTATAGAAAATTAATAATAATAATCTTGAATAATAATAATTTAAATATATTTGTTATTGTATGTGTATATATATAGGTCACAAAGGATATTAAATTCATATAGATGGGTTGATTGAATTGTTATATAATTAACATAGCAATATGATGATGGCATGTAAATGGATCCACTATTTAATTTTAATTTTTCATTATTTGAGGTATGATAAGAATGCTCATTTACATATAAAACCTTATAGATGCAGTACAAAAAAATTCACCCAAAATGTATATTATAAGTAAAGACACGTCTTATTCATGTGTACAGAGTTGTAAGATTACATGTATCTATATTTGTGTGTGTATGTATGTATGTATGTACGTATATATATGTACGTATATATATGTACGTATATATATGTATGTATATATATGTATGTATATATATATCTATATATATATATGTATGTGTGTGTGTGTGTGGGTGTATATTTATATATACACACACACACACACATGCATGCATATATGTATGTATGTATGTATGTATGTATGTATGTATATGTATGTATGTATGTATGTATGTATATATATGTATGTATATATATGTATATATACATACATATATGTATGTATGTATATATATGTATATATGTATCTATGTATATATATGTATGTATGTATATGTATGTATGTATATGTATGTATGTGTGTGTGTGTGTGTGCATATGTATGTATGTATGTATGTATATTCATTATATATATGTATACGGTATGTATGTATACACACACTCACACTCACACACACATATTTGTGAGTGTTTTATGTATTTGTATATATATACATATATAGATATATGCATATGTGTACATGTATACATACATATAGTTACTACGCTTTACATGTATTCTTTAGAAATTTATGTATACATACTTTTTTTAATTATATAACAATAGCTATAAATCATGCATTTACATGGCTTAAATATACTACTATTTTTGGATGTAATAAAGCTAATATTTATAAGAGAATACAATAATAGACACTCCAAATCTATTAGAGAATATGTTATGATGGTGAAGGGGGTGTTGAATATTTGTATTTCAGGATAATCATCATTATTCTAATACTTAGAATGTTTAAATCTAATTATACTAAATCACTCTTACTCTAATACTATGTTTCACCAATTGAAGGTTTTATAATTGAAGACCTTATGTTATTCAATTTAACATAATTAGTTAATCATTCATTAATGATGAAAATATTTCAACATTTTGTCACATGCTTATGCATGAATTTTGAAGTGGAAGGTGTAAATGTATGGAAATATTGAGCCTGTAAAAGATACTAAGGTGAAGGTCATTAAGGTTATTCAAAAGATCAATAATTTTATATATAATTGTTGTATAAAAAAATTCATTCTTGGATATATTTTAAGGAGTTTGAGATAGATATAAGGTTATAGAATAGGAAAATCCAATTTTATGGTGAACTATATATGTGCCTATTTCTTTAATTGCTATCATACTTATTCATTTCATCAGAAGTTTCCATCTATTCTAGTATAGAAATGAACTACTCTAATTATAACTATATTTTCTCAAGTAAGAAGAACAAACTTACCTTTAAGAGAAAAAAAAAAGATTGTAGCTATACATAAGGCCTAACATCTTGTTGGTGGAAACACATTTATATACAAAGGGAGTATAGTACATTCATGGAAATTAAGGTTAAAGAAGGTAGCCTAGGGTAACATAGGCTAGGAATGGAGATATATAGATAGTGACTAGATTATAATTATCCAAAGAAGTTTGAGCTTCTATAGTTCAATCATAATAAATAATTATAATGATAAGGAATAATGAAAAGAACTTTAGAGATGATTAGAGATATGAGAGTATTAGTCTTTTACTTGTTTTTTATTTTATTTTCTATGCTATAATTTATATTTCTATAGTTCAATCATTATAAATAATTAAAATGATGACGAATTTTGAAAGAGTTTTAGAGATCATAAGAGATATAAGACTATTAGTCATTTCTTTTTCTTTTTTTAGATTTTCTATGTTAATATTAAATGCAATCATTAGAATACATTCCTTACTAATTAGTGTACTAAATATGAGAAACTATTAATTATCATTGTTTTACTCATTTTTTAAATCTATTTTTTAATATTCATTCTTAAATTACTATTTATATTTCTATTATAGATATTTGGACTATATTAAGAAATTATAGAACAATACCAAATGTTGGATGCATCTTTGATTGTTTAGGTTTTGGTTGTAATGAACAGTTCAAGTAAAATTTAATAGTTGTGTTGAATAATTCAAATACATTAGACTAAATTAAAATTAAGTTAAAAAAATCTATTCTAATTCAAAAAAAAGACTCCATTTTATATTCTATTTATAAAGAATGGGTCAAGATTTTCAATCTCTTAATGCATTTATTACTATCATAATCCAAATAGAAAGGATATTCAAGGTTATCTAATGTGTCCCTGAAATGGACAAAAGCGATTGAACATATGTAGTGAGAACAACGAATCTAACAATAATTTTTGGATAGTCAGATACCAAATTAAAAAGGACATTATCAAAAATATGCAATCAAAAGAATGATCTTACCAACAATAATATTCCAATAATTAGATACTTATGCAGAAATTGTATTTAAAGTTATCTAATGTGTACAAAATGGACAAGATCAATGAAAATTATGCAATTAGAACAACTAAAAAAATAATTTTTGAACTACTAGATATCCGAGAAAAAAAAATAGTCAACACGTATTTGAAATGGACTAACACTGATAAAATCAACAAGATTAATGAACATATACAATTAGAACAATGAACCCAACAATAATTTTTGATTAACTTATATATATCGAATTATCCAGGGCATGCCTAAAATGGACAAAAGCGATGAACTATGCAAGCACAACATTGAACACAACAACGAATTTCAGAATTAGATTCTCCCTTGTTTGAGCATCCTAAATTTCATTCCACAAGAAAGGACAAGATATCCAGCCCAATCTCAGATCAGACTCAGAACGAGTATGTATCAAAGATTATCAGGCGTTTCCATACCAAGCTATGCTTATTTACTTTGACATGGCAGAGCTACGCCACTCCACACTAACAACATATAAGGAAAAGATGTTAATTTCCTACAAATTCAAACACAGGTAACATAATTCTACTGGAGCCCATGATTCGTCCATTTGCAGTCCCACCACGAAATACGGATCTCAGGGAATCCTGCATTTCAAAAACAAGCCTAAGTCATGATATAGCCAGAGCCGGCAAAGTAATTAGAGAGAAGAAGAGAAGGGTTAAGAAATTACCCATTGCAGTTAAGGGAGGGAGTAATGGTATAGCCAAGCTTAACCCCACAGAGGCCAGGCATCTTCCCAACCTTATCATAATCAGCATTGGACGTGGAGGCAGCAGACTTTATGCAGTTGCATGCAGTTCGCCTATCGTCCGTAGTTGTGGCGGCCGCACTAAGAGATCTAACGCCATTGCAGCATGCATCTGTGGGCTGAGCAGCGCTCCCTGCAACGTAAGACAAGCACGGAGTTACATCACTCACCACAGTTGAGCATGTCATTGCGCCATCCACTTTCCTGCTCATTCCCATTACCACAACCCCAATTATTCCCACCACAAAGAACCCTAATTTCCACCCAAGACTTCCTTCCATTGCCCTTGCCATGATAATTGACAGATTGTTGGAGCTCAGATTACCTCTCTTTGAAAACTTTGGTTGTGGGATTGGCCTATATATAAGTTTAAGGAATTGATTGTTGGGCTTAATCAAATCCAAGTAAAGTGCTTATGAAATAAGTTAACATCTTAGGAAATCCCGTCACTTTTGTATTGCATTTCTTATTGTGGGGTGATTGCGTGGTGGTAAGAAGTCTTTTGGTGGGTTAGCTAACTTACCGCGGATAAAATTGGGTGAAGCCTTGTTGTTTGGTATTCTAAGAACAAATGGCTGAAGGGAGATGCCTTCAACAAAGAAGAGTCATACTAGCATTGCAATCTTTGATAGAATGTGCGGTTTCAGGTTTCACTGACTTGTAGAGCTATGTTTGGTAGAATGTGTTTTTAGGTTTCATTAAGCTTCTCCTGGTGGTTTTGATTGTTTTTTTTTATTGTTTTGTTAAAGATAAAAATAAAATTAATCTAAAGAACATGAGAATTCAAGTTCGTGGTAATTAGGAAGCTTCTTTTATACTTTGAGAAAATATGTCTTTTTCGATTTAAAAAGTGTTTTGAGACTGATTTTATACAATGAAAATTTATATTTTAAACGGATGATTTAATTTTAAATTACTAGTTTGGAAAATAATTTATGAAATACTAAATTTATAAATAATATTTAATATATTGTATAAATATTTGATCTAATAATTATACAAATTATTGATATAGCATTTATTAGGTTATATTGTTTATTTTTATGCATCAATTATTGCTTTCAATTATTTTTCTCTATTACGCATTTCTTATGTTTTTATGTTAGTGAAAAAATTTAATTTAAAAAAAAAAACCTTTAATGCAATTGGTTGATTCTCTCAATGCTCATGGGTGCAAATTCTTTTTATTAGATGTCCAACCATCACACTTTAATTTTTCCAAAACTTTTTAGTCTAATAGTTCGAATATATTTACATTTATCACCTCTAACAAAAATATTGTATTTCTCATTCTTTTGGTTCCATAGACTTTGTAGACTTTTTATTCTAACGTTCTCATGAGGTTCTAAAGGAAACCAAACATATCATTTTCATTTATGTTGTTTATCTTAGTTATGATTTTATCAATTTCTACATGTATTTGATTCAGTCTAGTTATGATTTTATTAATGTATTTCAGCAATAACTTTCTAATTTCAAGGCTCTTGTTTCAAGGCTTCTCATGCTTTTCATTTCTAGCTCACATAGCCTGAAAAATAGCTTGGTTGTTGAAGAAAACTTCTTCTTAGGGATGTGTATTATATGTAGTGGGGATTTCAACTATGTGCTTTAGGTTTAGCCTCTGAAGTACCTAATAGACCCAGTTTCTATAAGTATTTTTTATTACCAGTGTTTAATAGATTTTCATGCTTTTCATTTATTGGTCATACTATCTTCCAAATTGATCTTTTTGTTTAAAAGAAAAACTCTTCTTAAGGATCTCATGTACCATGTGTAGTCAATTTTTCAATAGGTTTTTCTTAAATAAATGGTATTGTGTAGGATAAGAAAACCTTAGATTTTAGGAGACAAGTTGCAAAAACGGAATAGGATGTAACTAAAGAACTTTCACATTTTGATTTTTCTTAGAAATCCAAAGGATTTCAATAGATTTCTCACTACTTATCTTTTCTATGGCATGAAGATGACAAAGAAATTCATATGTGTTTTACTCTTGGAGATAATTTCACCTCTCCATGTAACTACTTATTTAGTCACAACCTTACTTTCTATTTGACTCTTTCCTACTATAGGTATTGTGATATCCCTGTAAAAATATAAATAAACAATAAATAAATAAGAATAATTTAATTACAATATATTAAATCATATAATTATACTAAACTATGTTAATCATATAATAATAATAATAATAATAATAATAAAATATTTTAAAAATGAATTAGATAGTCAATTATAAAAATTAGAATGATAAATATAATATTAAGTAAATAGAGGAATAATAATATAATGTAAGTTATTCAATATTCAACTAACAATATAAAATTAATTAATGTTACATAATTAATATGTTATAATACTAACATAGTAGAAGAATAAATGAAATAATATTATCTATAATTCATCATGAGGAGGTGTAATTAAAGAATGGATGTGTCCATTTGGAAGCAACCACTCCCATGGATTGTATATAAAATGAAACTCAGATTTATTTCAAGGATATATGGAACAAATATATCATTTTGATGTAGGAGCATCTTGCATGGAATTTTTTTTTTTTTTTTTTAAAAGATTGTGGAGGAGAGAGAAAGTGATAGAAATAGAAGGAAAAAATAATTTAAAAATAAAATAAGGGAAAAAGGAGAAAAAAAAAATTTATATTTTCAAGGTGCATAGGTGGCGTAATAGAAAAATAAAATAAAAATTGTTGTCATTCCATTTATCGAGGTGCGCAGGTGGAATTCTAGAAGATTGTGAATATTGTGTAGGTGGAATCCTAGAAGGTTATGGATACTATGTAGGTGGAATTCTAGAAGGTTGTGGATAAATCATGCATTGGGTGGTAAGTGCCTACTTAAGCAAGGCATGTGAGCATTTTTAATCAAGCTTTGGAAGGTCAAGCTTCAAGGTGGAAATCTAGAAGGTGTGAAGGCTTCAAGGTGTGAAAGCTTCAAGGTGTGATCTCTTCTTAGTAGAAGCTTGGAGAGAAGGAAGAAATGAGGAGTGAGTTTTCCTGAGTCTATGGACAGAGTGCCAAATGTGCGGCAGTTTATAGAAAGATTGTGGTGGAGTTGTGAATGTGTGAATAGAGCATCGAATGTGAGGTAGTTTACACTTGGATCTTGGGTAAAGATGGAGAAGAGCTAGTGGCTGTAGTTTAGAAACAAGGAGGTCAAGGTGGAAGAAGTTGCTTTTGTTGATCAAATTGTGGAGTCTGATATAGAATTTGTAGAGCAAATAGAGGTTGTTGCTAAGGATATTCCTAACCTTGTTGATGCTGGGATGTAGATTGGTTTTCATGATCAGTTGGTTGAGTTTGACATGGAGATTGCAGAGCACTCAGTCATGGATGATCCAGTTGTTGTTGGCGGTGGCTTGTATGTTACAGAGCATCTTGTTGTGAGCAATGAGACTACTAGTGTTGTGAGTATGGAATGTGAAGTTTGTTATTGCTGGTATGGATTCACTAGTTGCTAGTGTGGATGAGGAATTTCTATTGAAGCATTATGTTCATTTTGTTACTGGGAACAAGCGTGATGATTGGATGGCTGAGATTCTAGTTTTGATAGAGTGATGCAGATGTGGAAGATTTGCATGTTGGTTTTCTTGTCCCTATTGAGGTGGAAACATTTGGTGAAGATGAATATGGTTGAAGATCTTTCTTTTGGCATCAAAGTGTGGGACACACTTTTCTATCTATTGGGGGAGTCTAATGCAAGAGTATCTTGCAAAGAATTTTTTTTTTTTTTTTAAATGTAGAGGAGACAGAAAGTGACGAAAATAGAAGGAAATTTTTTGTTTTTTTTTAAATAAGGGAAAAAGGAGAAAAGAAAATAAAAAAGGAATTTCTATTTTCGAGGTGCATAGGTGGCATAATAGAAAATAAAAATAAAAATGGTTGTCATTCTAGTTATCAAGGTGTGTAGGTGGAATTCTAGAAGGTTGTGGATATTGTGTAGGTGGAATCCTAAAAGGTTGTGGATATTGTGTAGGTGGAATTCTAGAAGATTGTGGATAAATCATGCATTGGGTGGTAAGTGCCTATTTAGGCAAGGCATATGAGCATTTCTAATCAAGCTTTGGAAGTTCAAGCTTCAAGGTGGAAAGCTAGAAGGTGTGAAGGCTTCAAGGTGTGAAAGGTTCAAGGTGTGATCTCTTCTTATTAGAAGCTTGGAGAGAAGGAGGAAGTGAGGAGTGAGCTTTCCTAAGTTTGTGGACAGAGCACCAAATGTGAGGCAATTTTGGAGCATGATTGTGGTGGAGTTGTGAGTGTGTGGATAGAGCACTGAATGTGAGGTAGTTTACATTGTCTATAGTTTAGAAACAAGGAGGTTGCTTGGTGGCTTGCGAGCACAAGCTAGGATCTTGGAGGTTTCTACCAAAGTGTGGATCTTGACTAGCTAGTGTTTGGATTGGATCTTGAGAGATCTTGTAGAAATGTTATTGTAATTGCTATTGGATTTTCAAGTATAATAAAATTGCTTGGGAAGCATTTTTGTCATCTCTTTGTCTCCATATTGTTGCATTCTTGGTTATGAGTTGGTAAGGGTGGTGTGGCCCTTCATCACATTCAATACTCAAAATCTATCTTATCAAATAATGATGGAGAATGGGGTCAAACTTGGGTGCCCAATTCTTACAATGACTAAATTAGAATTGTGCACCCAATTTTTGAATTAAGAATTGGGTGCCCAATTCTAAAGCCATGACTAGGAATTTCCCTTTCGCATCAAGTTTATCCTTGGGGCAAGGCATGGCACAGGCTTGGTGGTACCAAGCCTCTGCCTTTATGTATCAAATTTTGACTAAGGCAATTATTCAACAATTTCAGCCATTGTCATAATTTTTATAGGGTCTTGACATTGAATTTTTTAACAAAATGAAAACACATTATAGGTCTTACTGTTCTAATTTTAAAAATATTTAAATTTTATAGTGTTATGAGTTCATTTTATATTCTTTCATTACTTATTGATCAAAACTGTCACTTCAACTAAAAATAGTGATATTCACTAAAACTTTAATACCTATTTTAATTTTTCCTATTTCTTAAATTAATTTACATGTCATCAATCTATACATGATTCTTTTGAAGTAAAAAAAAATTTGAAAATGTTAGATTTTGATTATATTATGGTGTTCATACATGAGAGGTTTTAGAAATTATCTTAATCATCAATTAAAATTTAATTTTAAAAAATAATTAAAAAATTTAAGAAAACTATTCTCATCAATCTTTGGTGTGTCATGTAACTTATTTTAAAAGGATTCATAAAAATTAAATTAGTTGTGTTAAATTATGGTGTACATACATGAGTGTGGTATAGTCTTGAAATAGGGATTTTGAAAAAGTATTTTTTAAAGATCCATACCAAAAAATAATCTATCATATGGGTATACAAATAAATTACATATTCAAAAAGGAGATTCTAGGCACTACAATTTTTTTTCTTGATTTTTTTAAAATATTTAATCTCTAAATGTCTCAAGTTTTGGCACCAATTGACAAGATATTTCAAAAACAAGAAAAACAATTCCACTTTTTGGCAAAAAATGAGACCCAGCTTCTTGCACTAACCCATTTGAGGTACTCACAATTGTGGAATTTGGCATCCTAAACATGATAATTTTAAATTGTTGCTTATACTGACTCAAATTGGGTAGGTTGTCTTGATGAAAGAAAAAGTACTTTGGGAGAAGCTTTCTTTTTGGGTAATAGGCTAATGTATTGGCATAGTAAGAACCAAGAAGCTAATAGACTTTCTACTACATATGCTAAATATATAGCAACATGTTCTTGTTGTCAGTGTAGGTTCTTTGGATGGTTCAAACTTTATTATATATGAAAAAATAGTGTCTAAACAATTTCCTATTTATTGTGATAATAAAAGTGCAATCAATATTTCTAAAAATCCAATCATGCATTCACATACAAAGCATGTTGATATTTGTTATCATTTGATAAGGAAATATGAGTTGATTGGTAATGTTTCTTTAGAAGCTGTCTCTTTTGCTGATCAATTCCCTAATATTTTTATTTAACCTTTACTTAAGAAAGTGTTTGAAGGTTTAAGAACAAGATTGAGGGTTTTATCCATCTCTTCCCTTGCATAAGTTAATCATTTCGTGATAGGTTTCAGGGGGAGAATGTTTAGATTATTATATTTTACTAAAAACTTGATATATCTCCTTTATCATTGATGTCAAATTGGGAGGAAAATGAAATTGATATGATATGTTAATGTGGAGGTGTGCATGGATATACAGGTACACATGGATATTTAGATGATATAGATTCATGAAGAATTTACTATTAAAAGAAATGCCAAAGGGGGAGTATGTTGAAACCTTGTTATTTGGTCTTTGATTTTTTTTCATTGATGTCAATAATTCATCCATATGATCTCTTAATCAGTTGTGATAGTCTATTGTGATATTAATATATACAATGCAAAATGTCAGATATATCAGTCATTTAGTACAAAAAATGAAAATCTAATGGACATATGGTATGGTTAACATCTTGAAATTATCTTATTTAATTCCTTTCAACATTGTTTAAAACCAATTTAAGGCATGCACTTAAGTATTATACAATTAACACTTAATGTTCCTATTGGTTAAGAAATGGTTATAAAAAAATAGTTTTAGTCTAGGTGAAAGTTGATAGACTTAATCATTAGTTAGACCCCAACTATCATGTCTTTTAGGAAAGATATTTGTGTCCTCTCAAATGGATTTCAGTTAGTTTTCTGATAACACATGTATAGACATAGAAAAATAGTGTTGACCACAAATAGTTAAAAAATGGTATGGCAGTTTGAAAGTTTTGGCATGTTTTGGTCTAATTACATTTTGGCATATGTAACAATCTCAAAAAAATTGACCATCAAAATTTATAAGTAAGGGATTCATCCCTTCAAAAAATGTATAGATGTTTTTGTAGGAAAGTATAGCTATTCTGAGAAATTGGTTGTAGACCATAAGGTTTTATTGCAGATCAATAGGACATCAAAGGATAGGGTAATGATATTTGGTTCTAATTTTTTATATACAAAGAGCTATTGAATTTAGAAGTATATTAAAGTTTGATGAAGATTTATGTACTGATTTATAAATAATTTACATCAGAATTCAATTAGATTCTTTAATGACAAATGATTTCATAATCTGATACTTAATGTTTTGAAGAGAAACAAGGATTTATCACTTCAAAAAAGTTGATAGTTTGAAAGGAATTAGCTCAATTCATCTTCTTGCATTCAAAATTATTGTTTAAAATCCAATTATACATTTCATAATATGATCAATTCATTGAAATATACTTTCCTACTTTGGTGTAATTTGTTGATGTAAAAGAATTAGTAGAACATAGAAGAAGAGAAGTATATCACTACTTTAAATTTTCAACTTGGAGTTGAACTCTTTTATTATGATTTTGATGCAAGAGAACCTTAGGTGTAAGAGAAATTTTTCTCACTCAAAAATATCTCATTTAAGTTGTTTTAATAAGGGTTTTCTTAATGTAGAGTTTTTGTTTAAAGAGGCTTTCTACTTAGTAAGTCAGTCATACGAGCTCGACATGTCTAAATTTTAGAGTTGGATGTTCATCTTGGACATATCAACGTACCAGTTGAGGTTTAGTGCCATATCATGAGTATTCATGGAGTTATTTTGCTATAAAACTTCAAGCTCACCATTGAAGGCCTAAAAAACTTGACAAATGGGTGCTTGTGCATATCCAAGCCTGTAGATCAAAAGCTAAGGATTTTGAAAAGTGCTTATAATAGCCAGTTAGAGCAATAGTTTAGAGGTTATGGCCTTCCAAAAATGAGCCAACCAAAAATTCAAAAATAAATGTAAAAGGTGTATTTGGTTAACTCTATATGTATTGTTAGGGTATGTCGGCCCTAGGTATTGAGTTTGAGTGACTAGAACCTTCCCAAGTGTCATAAATTTTCCTATTTAAGAAATGCATTTGCATTGTCTAAGTTGGCTCTGGGTGATACTTCTCAACTTTTTCTTGAAAATTACTGTAATGATGACACCCATGTGGGTCATCATATTTTAATTTTGGATTATCTAATTCCACATTTGTAATGATAATAAGAAGTCCATATTTTGTTCTCTCAAGTTGTTGTTGTTTCTTTGTTTCTATTGTGTGCTTGTGATATTAAGGGGAGCATCCTTAATTAGATTTGTATTTTAATAGAGATAATCCTATGATTTTGTTTCTCAATTCTTTAACTTTGGAAGTTGGTGCTTCTTATATTCTTGAAGTTGATGCTTGAAGTGTAAGGGATTGGACTTCCTTGAAATTGGTGTTTCTAATTGTAGCTCTAAAATATTTTCCCAAGAGGCCAATAAAGTTTCAAATTCAAAGTGGTTTTTAACCTACGTGGTATTCCACTATAAATATTGTGTACTTTGATCTTTTGCCTCTCTTTTTCATATTTGATAAGTATATGTTATAATTGTAAAAGTTTAAAAAGAACAAGTTTTAAGTAACCACTGATTCACCCCCCTCCCGCCCCTTGTGGTGTTTGTATACCAACAAAAACATCTTAGATATCAAGTATATTTTCCATATCATAAATACAATAATAGTAAATAAGATAATTCATAGTCCCTAGATATAAGGAAAAAGACTTTCATATAAGTTTTAATTTTTTCTACTAGGGTTAAACGTAATCTAATTTAAAACTAGCATTGTTACACAATGTTTAGTGAGTAAATTGTGCTTCATATAACACTCGATACTAAGCATAAATCATCATTCATATATTTTAGTATTTTTTGGGGATAAATGCAAAGAATATTAGAGTGTCAAGAACATATATGAAATAAAATCTTATTTGATTTAGCACAAGAATAAAAGATTATAAATTATAATTTTTTTTAATGTAATATTTGTCATACTATTACATCATTGTACATAGAAATAATTCATTTCTAATTACGACAATTACAAATGAAATAATAAATTATTAATAAATTGTCAACTTTATTGTACCATCAATTTTACAACAGATGCTTTATCTTAATGCAATTCCCTTTCCAATCATGTTTTCTTTAAGTAATGCCAATAAATAGAATTATCTTATCTTTGATGTTGAATTTAAATTTAATAATTTCATGTGGATGTGACCATACTTTATAAATTTCAAATGGATGCGATCATACTTTTTGACTTATTTGTAATTCTAAGAGTAACAAGGTACAACTTTATGAAATTTATTATATTTTAAAAATTACTATAATAATTTTATTTGGATGTGATCATATTTCTCTTTTTTTTTTCTTTTTTTTTTTACTGTTGAAAGGAAATTGTATTCTCTAAACGTGTAGGCTCTAAACCAAACTTATAAATTTTATGGAATGACATTAAATTATTAAGATAAAATATGTGATGTAAAAGAATCATGATCTATTATTTATTAAGAATGGGAAAAATAATAAAAGAAGATAAAAAGTATAATTACTAGAAAAAAATTGTGATAAATAGTTATTATAGTTTCATGCATACATTAAATAATCCACACAAAAAATTAGTGTAAATAAACATCAAATTCAAGAAAGAAATCAACATTGTGGATGTTATAAATAAATGGGGTAAACCTGTTGGAATTATGATATATTTTTCATTAGTCACAACACTTATTTTATTCTGAATGCTTACCGAGCTCATCACCTAGTCTACAATTCACACTGAGCATTCAGCGGTTACCTTATAAATTTCGTAGGTAAACAGTTGATACCGAGCATTCCTTTGGAAACCAAGCATATGGGCAGTTCTGCAATATTTACCAAGTTCACAGTGGTTACCGAGCAGTTAGTGGTTACCGAGTAGAACAGTGTTCCCCAAGCAGTCAGTGTGCACTGAGTCATCAAAGAACTTAGTGTTTACCAAGTGATCAATGCAAACAAAGAACTTAATGTTTACCAAGTGACCAAGGTAAACAAAGGAATCAGTGATTACCGAGTAAACAAGGTAAATGAAGGAATCAATGATTACCGAGTAAACAAGGTAAATGAAGGAATCAGTGATTACCAAGTAAACTAGGTAAATGAAGAAATTAGTATTTACCAAGTGAAGAAGGTTATCAATGGATTCAGTTTTTACCGAGTGACACAATATTCACCGAGTCACCAATGGTTACCGAGTTCCAAGGTACTTAGAATGATTAGTATGGACCATGCCTCTACTCTTACCAAGTGCATGACGATGCAATGTATTGTAGTGGATGCCGAGTATCAGAAGGTCACCAAGTCAGTTTGTGGAACCTGAGTTTTCTACAACCTGGCCAACTCAGTAATGCTTGTTCACTTGTGTTTGGCCAACCTTGCCAGTGTAAATATTGGAATGGTATATATCATTTGAATTGATGAGATGTTGATAGTCGTTGGTTGTGTTATGTTGCAATAATTTGAGAAGAAGGAAAGAGAATGACTAGCAGAATAGAGGAATATAGCAAGGTCAACATTGATGCAGAAAGGATATCTCTGTCACATCAGGTGATCAGAGCACAAAGGATCTTATCAGCAATCAGTTGCAATCAGATCCACTGCTTCATCCTAACAGGTGAATCAATTTTCTAAATCCTTTAACAAGGTAGACTTAACAGTCTTTTGTAAATCTCCTAACAGAGTGCATACTTCATTGTATGTTTGTAAATCCTTTAACAAGGTGGATCTAGCAATCCTACTTGCTCCTAACAGGGCAGATCATCAGAAGTGATCATTGTAAGCCTTAACCGACCAACTTTATACTGCAGTATTGAAGTTTTGTGGGTATCATCCCCACCCCCGTTTTACTTTCTAATTGGAAGGTTTCTGGGTCACCAAATCTGTGTGTTCATTTGTTACAAATGTTTATCTTTTCATGCATACAGTAGATTAGATGGATGAATGGTAAAAATATTATTATGTAGAATTGAATTAAAGTTTTAGAGTTACTGATTCACCCCTCCCCTCTCAGTAACCTTGTTAGTCTTGATTATTTCCAACAAAACCAAGTGACTGTCATACTCCTCATTTCAACCATGCAACTACTATATACATCTATTGGTCTTGTTTATATCTCTATAATTTTATATTTAACATTATTTCATAGACAATATTCTAAACATTTATTTACAAAATGATCAACTAACGATTGAAGAGAAAATAAAATGTTCAATCTTATATGCCAATTTTTCATTTTTATTATATTTCACTAGTGTAATTTCTAACAACAATACTCAACTTCCCCTAAATTAAATCTTTATTGAACGATAATTTATATTATTTTGAAACTACATAGAAATTATTTGACTATCATATATTTGAATTTACCTTCATAATATGTAATAGTGAAGAAAATGATTGACAATATATTAGAAAATTATCATGAGAAATTTTAGTATGATAAATACACTATTAAAAGATAAAAGCATTTCTCATAATAGAACTTGTCAGATGTAGAACCCTAACAAATAATAAATAAGGGAAGATAGTAATATCATAAAGGCAATCTTGCATCACTCAAAAATTATTTTTTCTTTTCTTTTTCAATAAGAGCTATCTCAATGTAGAGCTTCTATTTATATGGAAACTTACTAGTTCTAGTAAGTGGATCATACAAGCTCATAATGTTTTGATTTCATGAGTGGAGGCTCATCTTAGTTAGTTTACCCTACTAATGGAGCTTCATTTTCATACCATGTGTATTGCACAAGTCATTGAAGCTTTTGGGTACAAAAAAATTGAGCTCAATTTTGAAGACCTAAATAGCTCCAAAATATGGTTGAGTCTCAATTAATAGCACTTATGCCATCATGGAATTGTAATTTAGGAGTCGCCATTCTTTTAAAGTACTTATAGTTACAAATCAAAATTGATATGCAAAATTTATGGCCTTCATAACTTTAGCTACCTAAAAGTATAATTTGTAATTAATTTTGTCGACCTTAGGCAATAAATATGAAAATAATAACTATTTAGGGCTCAATCAACCTCTAGGGTTAAGGATAAATGTCTAGAACCTTCCCTGACATTGGAAAATTGCCTATATAAGGAAGGCCCCTAGTGTTATCTAGGAGAGTTTTAGGTGGTAGTTTGTGTCCCTATCTTGAAGAATATTTTAAATAAAGTACCCATGTGGCTTTACATATTGTATTTCTAAAAATCTGTAATTCCATGCTTATTAAGATAATAAGAAGCTCATTTCTAGTCTTACGAAGATTTATTTGTTACTCTATTTCTATTGTGTGTTTATAGTATTAAGGGAGAACCTATAATCAAGATATAGTTTTCCATTTTAAACCATCTAAGAAATGACCATAGAATTAATATGCCCTTGTTCCTGTACACATCCTTAACTTCCACCATTTCCAATAGGGTCCTTCCTCCACGCCATCGGGGTTTTATTTAGGCTCTCTATTAACATGAATACTGCAAGTCTATGTTTAAGATCCACCTCATCTATTACACTCAACTTAAACAAAGTCACACTGTAAAGTTGGGCAAGAGTACCATCAAGATCAAGTTCTTAGAATCTAATACCCTCCCCAAAAAGGTTAACCCTAGTGAACTTTTTTTATTAAAAAAAATCCAAAACCCCTATGTAGGAGACCCCCCTTGAAGAAGATCTACTCAAAACCACACCATAGGAAATGAAAAATGTTCCCACTAAGATAAATTACTCTAAGGTAGGGTTCAGCAAACAAAAAAGCTAAATGAACTCTAGCTCTCTTATAGGCATTAAAAAGGAGGCTTAGATAAGAATGATGAAATGGAATTTCTTCGAAGAACCTTAGGGAGAAAGTCTTCTCATCTTTGTAATAAAGATATTATTTTTATTTAGGAAATAAAATTATGTAATAAATTTTTTTGAAGAAGGATTAGGAGTATGACCCCCAAAAAAAGGAAGAAGAAACTATTCATAATACAAAGCTACTTTTTTCATTCTTCTATTTTAGTTAAATGACATGTTTAAGCTTATGTCAGACTATTTGGTCATCACAACTTCTTTGTTCTTTGATGAACTTTAGAAACTCTTTGAGGATGCACTTTAATATTTTTTTCTAGTACGGTTATAATCAACTCTTTCTACTAGTAAGGTAACGATTACTTCTACTGTGTTAAGTTAGTGCTAGTGGTAAAATCTCTTTGAAGATAATTTTTGTGGCTTTTTATTAATTTATGGAGTGAGGGTGTTTTGGTTTGTTGTTAGTTATAATTTTCCTAAGTAGGGACTCCAGTGTAGTTTCTTTACATTTTAGTTGTTTCTATGGGATCAAGGCCCTCTCATGGATGACTTAATAAAAAATATGATGATATAACATATATTATATTAATTTGTCTCCATATCAAGATATAATATATATTGTATTAAAAAAAAATCTAAACATGATATTTTATTAATTTTGATTATTCATTAATTATAAGAAAACAAGGCCAATATTTTATTAATAAATTATATATAAAAACACTAATAGATTTTAAATGATCTCTCTATTGAACACCTATAACACATCCTTAATATTTATTAATGTCATTTCTTGACTCTAGGAAGGCTACTCTTCCTTAAGATTCATTAAAAAAAAAAAAAAAATCTACCATTCTCATTCTCTAGATAATGTCTTCAACTTTTATTGGTGTTGTATGAAAATATCTTTAAGAAATATTATTTAATCTAGAATATATGACCCTTAAAATGAACATGTTAATTAAAAAATTGTAATAGAATGTATTAATGTATGTGTTTTTATGTTTAAAAGTAATATATAATTAATCACTATTAGGTTCAATTACTAATAAAGAGATTGAATTATCAATAAATTGTTATTCTATAGTACTATTAACTTTCACATTAGGTGATTTATCTAAAATTGTTTCTTTCAAAGGATGTTTACTTTTAACATATGTATTAATATATTGGACTATTAGAAAATGATAAATCAAGAGAATAAAATATAGATTTTAATATGTGATAAAAAAATCCATGCATTGCATCATCCAAAATAGAAAAGCATAACATAATTTGTTGAATTCATAATACTCTAATAAATCAATAGAATGTAACGATGTCATGAGGATGGGATGACTTACTCTTGACCTTATTTTGATCTTATAAGAAAAAACTCTCATACAAATCTGATAGGTTGTATTTAACACTATTTATTTCTTTTTTGGTCTTATAAGGGAAACATACAAATCTAAGAGCTTGTATTTAAAACTATTTATTTCTTAAGTTAAGTTTACAATCATATAATGAAATTCACCATTAGAAGTCTATTCTAAGTTGAATCTCTTATGAAAAGTGTGAAAAAAAAATTGTTTAAGAAATTGAAGAAGATAAAACTTATATATTAATATGAATAATTTATATAAAACTATTTTATATATCTAATTTTAATTTTTGATAAATTTAGCTCAAACTATTTTTAAACAAGAATTGAACTTGCACATTAAAAATTAATTAAGATCATATAAATATTAAATATAATATTATGTTAAAAAATAATCCCCATTCAAAAATTATTGTAAACAAAGATTAAATTTGTAAAAGAGGAAAAACATAGTAGATTCTACTAGTTTTTGAAGCAAACTAAATGACCGTGATCATTCTCCTCCCACCCTCATAATCTTTAATTATAAGATTATCTTTATCTATATTTTCATGTTTTTATGCTGTCACAATAATACCTATGAACCACACTATGAAGTACAATAGTAACATTTTCACCCACTTTTGAAATACATGTAACATTATTTATAAACAATAATATAAACACATTCATAAAGTAGAAAATAAAAAATTATAATACAATGTTTTTAAGCATTGTACCTAGTCCCGTCCATCATGTCCCATATAAGCCAATCTTCCAATCTTATCATATCTCATTACTGTGAATTCTTACAATAATACGAACTTTTTCTGACTCTAGACTTTAATTGAACAATCGTTCAGACTTTATGTTGACTCCATATGGCAAACATTTGACTGAAACATATTCCAGTCTCAGTTCATAATATTTCTCCACATAGCTATTTCACTAACACTACAAATATTACCAGAGTACGCCTGCAGCTTCAAAGAGCTTCTTTATTATATTCTAAGACCACTCCTAAACCATATAAATCTCCTTCCCAACACGCCCTGTGCATATATCAACGGATCCTGCAAACAAGCAAAAAGACATTGAAGTACTCTGTGAGCCATTTAAAAGCTGTCAAAAACAAAAACCCTAGAAAAGAAAGCAACCCTAAAAAAAGAGGGTCTTAGAAATTTACGTTGCGCAGTTAAGAGAGGGGGTAATGGCAAAGCCGAGATTAACTCCACAGGCACCAGGCAGCTTCCCAATCCTTGCATAGTTAATCTGGTACGAGGAGGCAGCTGACTTAATGCAATTGCATACAGTCCTCCTGTCGGCGGTGGTTCTGGCGGCGGAGTTGATAGACTTAACTCCATTGCAGCATCCCTGCGTCGGCTGAGCGGCGCTTCCTGACACGTACGACAGGCACGGAACCACATTTGACACCACCCCCGAGCACGATATCGCCCCCTCCACCACTGCAACTCCAATCATTGCAGCCATCACAAAGCAAACTAATTTTATCTCCATCGCCATGGTTTGCAGATTCTTAGAGCTCCGATGATCTCTTGTTGCAAACATTAGTTGTGGGCTTAGACTATATATAAGGTTTAAATGGCCTAAATATTCAATTTGGGAAAAATAATAATTTAGAAACATGTCTAAGCACGGGCTATGCTGTTCGGTCCGTATTCGTGGTCCACTTTAGCTTTTCCCCGTGATTTGATCATGTGGACTACAGCTGTGAGTGGTAAAGGACTGTGACATTTTACCAGCTAAAGACAATTAATGGAATCCATGTTTTCTGAGGTCGATTCGTCCAATGGGTGTTGTACAAAAGCTCGAAGCAAGTGATCAGTGTGAAGTGTGAACATGGTGTACCGCTAAATTCAAGTCCAAGCACGTTTGAGCAAACTTTATATAGCTTTGATACTATGTATTTATTCCATTTTTTTTGTTTGATTGATAACTTATATCTTATATGAGTGTGAATAATTTAAATCTGACTGTAGAGTAGTTTAATGAGAGTTTGGAAGAGTGAATTGTTTATAGTCAAATGAATGAGAGTTTTAGTTTAGTATGAGTTTAGAAGATAATTAGATATTAGTTATAATTGTCTATAATATGATGGAGGTGTAGAATACTAGTTTAGTAAGAGTTCGGAAATATACTAAATTGTTAGTTATGAATGTCTTCAATATCAACATGAAGGTTAAAATCTGTGTACATAATAGATTGGGGAAGACATAATATTGGTAATCACAATGAGTTAATTTCCACAATAAATAAGAGAGGATACTATGTCCATTGTCACAATGAGTCAACTCAATTTCAAATCTTGATGATTACCATCTGACCAAACCAAATAGATGGCCCAATAATTTTCAATTTGGCTTGTCTATTTGATTGAAATAGGTATTGTACAAACCATAAAAAAGATTTCTAATGTAAACATAGTGCAACACTCCATCCAAGTCCAAGTACATTTGAAAAACTTTAGAACCACATATATATTTATTTATTTCTTCTTTGACATAAACTGAATTTCTATCGTGTTAAAAGTTCAAAATGTGAGCACACTATTAAAAGTTCAAATATGTGAGGGCACTATTCTGATTAGAATTTGAAAGAACGACAAGATACTAACCATAGTGACAACATCAATTCAAACCCATGTACATAATACGCTAATCTAATTTCAAATCTCAATGCCCACAACAGGACTATCATGATTTGACCATTACACTATGTCGTAAAGGGTAACACAACATATTTATTTGTATTACATTACTCAATTAAAGACAAAAATATTAATCGATATCTCTTTTGTTACTGTTAAACCTATACTCCAGGAAATGTTATTCTGTGGGTCTTGGAGACCAGTTTAAGAATCTCGCCATCCAGCGTGACAAAAGAAGCTGAAATGCGGGCCAGAGGACGCAACTTTTCATGCTATTGGACTACGGAGTCGTTAAAGGTCCGTGGAGTCACGGACTGCTAAAGGCAAATAATGCCAAATACATTTATGCTATGGGGCCTGCTCATTCAGCACGGTATCTCTCGTGAAGCAGTTACAGCACTATTAAAGATTAAAAAGCATTTGATTGCCTTGATACGAAAAGACATGAATAGGCATTGATACGAACATGTTTTGGAGGAGAATGACGAACGATTGAACAGAAAAGGACTCTTATGAGGAAAATTGAACACAAAAGGACTTTCTTGTGAGGATGCTTCAACTCTACTTCACATTTTGATCCTTTTATAGAAAAAGATTTTATTTTAGAATTGCTATTTAATTGGTGATAGTGAGGATGTGGCTTTTGTTTTATAAGGAAATTTATTTTTTATGAAATGTGGAAGGTTGAAGGTGGGTTTTGGGAAAGTCTAAAGGATTAGTTTTTCTTATTTGTGATTATTTGGTTAAAGAACAACTTTTATTTTAAATATATGTTTTTTATTAATGTTGTACTATATGTAAAAAAAAAAAATTCAGATGTACTATATGTTTATTTTTATCTAATGGACTAGAAGAGGGGGAAATGGAAGTAGAATTCTTTAGTATTCATATCGACTTAATGGACTAGAAGGAAGTAAACTTTTCAGACACTTCAATTCAGTCACCTTATGTTTCTCAAAGCCTAAAGCTTAACTTTCTTTCTTTCTTAGAGCATTCAAGCTAGTAGGCCCTAGGGAGGGGGAATTTTGGCAAAAATCTTGGTCATTGTATGGACAAGGATTAAATTGGGGTTATTTAGATCAACCATGAGGATATAGAAGGGCCTTCTTGTCAAATAAGAACCAAATGCAAGTTTTACTGATGCATGATGAGACCTTGGTGAATGGGTGACAATCCTTATTCTTAACTTTGAGAATGGAATATGATAATGAGGTAAAAATTTAAAAAGAGTAGCTAAATTTGACATGCTTATGAGAATGATTGGACATTGAGAAAAACAAGAGTGGAATCTTTGAATCTACTTTACAATGTGATGAACTTAATGAGGACAACCATCACATTGTTACAATCCCAAAGAAGCTCAAGTTTTTTGATATCATATTGCACTCATGAAGCCTTCTCCCCCACGTCGAGGAACCATTAAATGTCATCCTTGTAGTTTTCCTTGGAGATGTGGGGCATCTCTTTTCCCTTTGTGAAAAGGCCCATCACTACATAAATAGTTTCCATCCAAACAACAAATGATACACCTCCAGTGCATACTTTACCAACAAACCAATACACCTCCCACATACTTATTGACACGGCCCCTTGAATAATATTCCAAATTAATGAGTTGAACTCTTATTCAATTTGGTTTAGATCACCACCCATGTTGTAGATCAAATAATATTTTCCAAGAGAAACTCCAAATGCCAAGGAAAGAGAGAACCAAGATGAAATCCCAAATCTTGAACTCTAGGTAGAACACATTTCATAAAAGAATCCAACTCAAAGAAAATTAAAAACTAGAAAATTAGAAAAATCCAAAATCTCAATACCTTTTGCAAGGACTCACTTTTTTCTATCATCGTTAACTTAACTATGTGTATCATTATTGATAAGCTTCAAAATATCCTTGGTGATCTCCACACTAACCACCTAAAGAAGCTCTCAAAAGTCATTACAAGTTACGATATCTATGTTGATATCTATGTTTTGTATGTCCTACTACATAATTGTTTCAAGATGCCAAACTTATAAACATAATCAAGGATTTCCCAAGTTAATAGCACCTACGTCAAAGACTCATTCATAGGTCCTTGACCCTTGTCCAACTTCTAAGGCTACCACCAACAAGGTTGTTGACAAATGAAAAATAATGACTAGAAATATATAAGTAAAAATGATGTTGAAAGTAAGCTCAAGCTTCTTCAACTATAAATCCATACCCCACTATATAAAAAAAAAATTATAAGGGGGAGAGGGGTAAAGTTTAAGTGGCTTGAAGGAAATTTCTTTCTTAAATTTGGCTATACAGGAATTATAGCTTTTATAATAATTATTTAGTAAGAAACATGTCCTACTAGATATGGAGAGCAAGAGTCACTAAATGTTGACTAACTAGATTGATTTTAATGATTCTTACAAAAAAATGAAATTTTTTAGACACAGTCAAAGAGCACTTTTTTGTGATTTACCCTTTGATTATTTAACTTTTTCTTTCTATATAGTCTTTTTAGGTTTCATTATGACATGCCTCAACAAGGAAGCCTGAAGGAAAAGAAAAGTTACTAAATTTAGTGGAAGATTATTTTTTAACACATCTATTTTGCATAGCTACCATAACTTTAATTTCAAAAAGTCCTCACAAGTTACATAATGTTGATCTTTGAACAAGACTTATACATCTAACTACTTAGATTGATGTGAACTATCTAATTAACCACTCATCACATTATAAATGAAAAAGATAAATACATTCTAGTTATCTTTTTCAAAATAAAATTACATAGAGAGACATTTCGATGCAAGATATTTTAGTGTCTTTTTTATATAGGAGATTTTAGTAGTTTTTAAAGCTTTTAATGGTTTTCTTGGTTTTTTCTAAAAGTTGATTTTTATTAATAACCTCAAAATATTATTTCCAATTTTGAATGTCAATTTTTGAATATAAAGAGCAACAAGAGGGTATTGACCCATTGTACAAATAGAAGACACTAGACAATGTTAGAAATAACATAACCTACTGGTAAATAGCCTGATGCAAATAATCTCAGCTAAAGTCTACCTCTATCAAAAGAAAAGGTTTGAATGTGAAAAACACACCAACCATGATCAACATTGCTAAGGATCAGCATGTGATAAGCCCCCATACTAGCAACATTCTTAAACAAAAAACAAGAACAAAGACCCCAAAAGAGTACTTTAGAAAAAATAGTAACCATTCATTACAGTAAGAAAAAAAATAAAGAGGAAGAAAAAATCTCATCCTCAAAAGACCTAGTAACCAATCTCGAGCAATAGAAAAAGATGGTATATTCTTCTATCATTGTGGCCAAAGGTCCATAGCCACAAAAACCACCAATTCTGATCACTATTGCCAAAATTCTTTCATCCCCCAACACACTCCCTACCTACCTCAATTTAGTGAAGGGATCCCCCTTAATAGAAGCTATGGGAGGAAAGATCAGGAAACTATTTTTAGGGTAGAGAGATTGTGCAACAATGATAGCCCCACTCCCATCCCCATCAACATAGGTTATCTCAACCACCAAAATCACAAGCATGAACTACACCTTGAATGGAGTCAAAAGAAAGTTTAGAAAAAACATAGTGGAAGAGCCCAATAAACTCTAAGTCCCCTACTTAGGAGGAATATTCCTCAATAGTAGAAGAGCAACAAGACCCAACCCTCAAACGTAGGACCTAGCCCTCAAAGAAAAAAGCCATCTAAAGGTGCCTTTGAAACCTAGGGTGTAATTTTACCTCAATAGAAAACTCCAGGGGGTAATGTAGGTGACAACACAAATTCCTCCAGCGAATCCAAAGGAGCAAAACTTTGCAACTGGGAAGCAGCCCAAGAAATAAATTTTCACTTAGTAAAATGTAAGGAGCCAAAGAGGGCCTTAAGAGCTAACAAAAATTGCTAGACACCTAAAAGGAGGGCCAAATAATAGAGCCCACATAAAGAATCTAAGCAATATGCACCTTTGAAGTCATAAAAGGAGCACCAAAGCTCAATAAATAGATAGAATGGATAGATTCATCACTGCCAACCACTAACCCATCAAAGAGTCCCTAGATCTAGCAAACATAAAAGTAGGACATCACTGGTAGAACCATGAAGGAGAAGAAATCTAACTTCACACATGAAAAAATAAAGAGGGAATCATCAAGAAAGATCCCCTTTTGTTCTAATGTTGGGACATCAATAACATTAGTGATCCTCCCTCCATAGAGAAAACCTCTAAGGAGCAAGCATCCCATGGGTCAGAAATTCCCCTAGAGGAAAGAAGCATGGTCCCTAATTCTGCAAAAACCGGTCGCATACCATGGCAAAACCAAGGCAACATAGGGTTGAGAAGCACCCTCCAATTGTTTGGCTTGGCATCATTAGATTCCTTGCTGCCACCATCACTGGTCACTTCACTGTTAGAAACCCTAGCTTTCCCTACCCCCATCAATAAGAAAACATTTATAATGTTACTTGAAATTTCATCTTATCTTAGTTTTAGGAAGCTTCACAAAAAAATTCAGATTTTTAGTTGCTTTAAAAATTAACAAAAATGGTGAGAAATAGTTTAATGAAAAAGCTGGCAAAAATTGTAATTTTTAATTTGTATTTAAATGTGTACTTTCTCTCATTATAAGATAGGATATTTTGGAAGATTAATAAATAAGAATTGTGGATGCCAAAATATTCTTGTATTTGTTATTCTCTTATGTTTCTATTATTTATTTGTAGAATTTTGGCTCCATCATCTAGTATTAGAGCTCGAAAGGTCTAGGAAAAGTATATTTTGCAGTTGTGTGGTTATGAGTTTATATTTATGTAGGTTTAGAAAAGGAACAATATTACAAAATCCAAGGTAGATAAGAGAAAGCATCCACTTGAGGTAAAGGAAAAATAGAAGCAAGGTAAATGGACTTATTTCAAGAGATGGATTTATTAAAGAAGTGTTTTTAGAAGAAGAAAGAAGAAAATAAAATAAAAGTGGAAGAGAGGAAGAGGAAGGGGGACAAGATGATGCGATTAGAGTTGAAATAAATGTTACAAGAATTACACCAAAGTTGGGAACTATTAGGAAAGCTAAAAGAGCTAGAAATGCAAAAATGGTACCTAATAGTTTTTGAAATAAAAGTAGCCAAAACAAGGGGGTTAGCCCATTACAAACTAGCTAGATGACTATCAATAGATAACCATCAAAAAAAACTAACGCCTAATGCTTTTTAAAACAAAAATAGAAGTTTAAGCTATAATTATTATAGTAACTACAGGCTTTAAAAAAAATGCCTGTTAACAAGCAACATAAGTTTATACTAAAATCATAAAGATTTCTATAGGCTTTAAACAAAATGCCTATTAACCGACAGAAGTTACTTAACAAAAACAAAAGTGTGATAGCCTTAAAACTAAAAAAGTCTATAAACTAGCAGACTAACATCATGCAGAGAAGAAGGGGGAGCCCTTAAAATTTCTTGACCTCCTTTTTCCCTAGGAGGACATTCACCCAGTCTTCTGCCAAGAAGTCATAAAGTAGCTAGGAGTTCTCCCTGGGTAGGTCCCCTTTAGCATCCTTCAATAGGCATAGAGTGGTAGCCGTTGCATGAGTGACTTTAACTATGAACTTGGTTAATAGTCCCATTCTTTCCTCTAGTGCCTAAATTCTCTCCCATAGCTCATTACTAGCCTTATCCTAAACATCAAAATGTCCATCCTTGCTAGCTTGTGTATCATATACAATAAGGGGGTTAGTGGCCTTTTTAGAACCTACCTTAATAGGGGAGGAGATCATAATGGGGGAAGGCATCCTATCCACTGTTTTAGAGAATTGATCTTTAGTTAGGTCCACACACCTGGGCACAACCATCACCAAGACATGTGAGACCTCCTTATTCTCCTTGCCATTACCTGAGATTGACCTGGAGGAATAAAAAATCTCTTCTTCAACCCCTCCATACCTCCCTTACCAAAGTTAACAATTTTCTCATTCATTCTTCTTTTATGATAGCCTGAATCCTCAGAATTTGATTCTTCCTCCTATGAGGCTCCCTCCCTTAACTTCCTCATTGCTTGAGACTTAGCCAACCTCCCTGACCTCCTCCTTCCCCCTCTCTCCTCATTCTTTGACTCCATTTTCATTTTCTCTTTACCTTTTCCTTTTTTCCCCTGGGTGAGGGATTAACTGTGGACCCACTAGGAGAGGGCCAAGGGGTGGGAGCTCTAGGACCAGTAATCCTAAGGGGGACCATTTGGGGCCTAGGGTTCAAGTGAATAGAAATATCAACTTCCACAATCCTAGGGGGGACCAAGACAAGCTAAAATTGGTACAACCTAAAAATTAGACCCTGCTGAAGAATAGTAAAATTAACCCCCCTTCTCATTTTATCTTTCACATCCACAATAAAATCTTCAAGATTATGCAATAGGAAGAAGGGAATTGAAAGAAAATCATGGTGTCTGAAATGGTTAAGAAGAGGAAAGTGGTAGTAGTAGAAAACTCTATACCTTCCTTCCAAAGTAAGATATTTCATCAGAATGAGACAAACATCATTACATAGGTCAGGTAGCTTTTCCCTCATGAAACCCCCTTTGTGCCAAACTGGTTCCTCACCATCCTTGAAGAAACATTGCAGATTGGTTTCATCAGTCACCTATGTCACCTTTTTCCAATTTCTTCCCCTCATTTCCATGCATGTCACCATAGTAATCACCTCCTCTGAAACATGAATAGAGATACCATTAATTGTCACCTTGCAATTTTCCCATGAGTTAACAAATTGCATAAAACAATTCTCATCATGAACATTGAGGGTCTCCATGAATGGGACAAAACTGCCCTCTCTCAGAATGTACCAAACCAAGGGCTTCCTCACACTATCATTGATCATAGCTAGTTCAATGTGCAACAGGTCACCTCCCATCTCTGTAATTTTTTCCTCTCCTCTCTCTCTCTCTATTCAAAACCCAATCCCTAAACAATACTTCACTCTTAGAAAGATAAACCCAAAAAAAGAGATTATAATTACATTTAATAGTAATAATGGAACCTGCCAAATTGGTGAGAAAGATCATGAGTTGGCTACCATAATCTTTCCCTCAATCATTTTCATCATTCCCAATATGCCACAAATCTATAAAGGGGAATGAATAAAAAATTCCCCATTTCAAACTTGCAATTTCCAAGCCATGAGTTATAATTATTGCCCGTACTAATCCTTTTCTCCTTACCACATAAGCATCAAGTATGTTTCAACCCTGCCAACTCAATAGCATTATACAAAGTAACCAGCTAGGATTTCTCATTATTTATTTCCTTATTCACTAACCCCCTCACCAAATTTGGCAAAGCATTCAAATTCTTCCAACCTCTTAGCTCTTCTAGTTTTAAGCCAATTGCCGCCATGCCATCAGACACGCTATTTCGCTCTCGAAAAATGTGATTCAAATCAAATCCATTGAGGGTGGCTAATAGGTACTTGATATCATTCATAATACTTTTGACAGCGCATCCCTCCCACATATTTCTTTTAATTGCCTCAATAATGACTTTAGAATCACCTTCAACTTGCACATCCTGCCATCCCACACTCAAGAAAAACTTTAAACCCTAGTATAGAGCCATCACTTCTGCAACATTATTTGAAAATTTCCCTAATGGACCAACATAAGCGAACAACATCCTTCCCTTATAGTCCCTCACAATCCCTCCCCCACCGATCCCTTACCTACCAGTTAAGAAGCATATCACATGGCCTATTAAAAAGATTATTCAAAAGAGGAAAATGCAGAAAATGACAAAAAAATTAGAAGAAGAGGTAGAAAATAAAATGGTTAGTATACCTATGAGTTTTTTGACATCAAGTATTGAAGAAGACAAGGTAAACACAGTTCAAGAAGAGTCTTCTTGTCACTTTCAATTACTATAATTTTGATGCTTTAACTAAGAAAGTGGAAATGCATGTTGACAATAAGGTTTCCAATGAAGATTTTATAGATTTATTTGTTAATGAGGTATATGTGATCTTGCAATGGTATTGTGGGAATATTTATGGTAATGGTAAATATATCGATATATTATATGTTGAAGACATAAGTGGCGATGGTAGAGAAGTATATGAAAAAGAAACAAAATTTTGGATTCTAAAGGATGAGTGGATGTTGACCATTATATTGGTTAAGAAGAATAAGAGGAATATGGATCCACTGACAGTTGCAAAGATGTATAATAAAATGTCAAAAAATTGGAAGACTACAAAAAAAGAACAAGCTTGCATTTGAGATTACTTGACTTCCTTTCTTCTAAGTAAATAAAATTAATATTTGGTACAATGGAAGGACAAGATCAAGAAAAGAAGTACACATTCAAAAAAAAAAAACAGAGGAGTTTCATTCCTTCAACTAAAGGAGAATGATGCAAGATCTTTTAGTGTCTTTTTGATGTAGGAGCTTTTCAAAGTTTTTAAAAGCTTTTAATGTTTTTCTTATTTTTTTAGAAAATTGATTTTTATTAATAACCTCAAAATATTATTTTCAATTTTGAATGTTAGTTGACCATTCATCTCATCTTAATTTTAGGAAGCTTCATGATAAAACTCAACTTTTTTTAATGTTGTTTTAAAAATTAACAAAAATGGTAAAAAATAGTTTAATGAAAAAAGTTGTCAAAAATGGTAATTTTGGATTTGTATTTGAATTTGTACTTCCTCTCATAATAAGAGAAGAGAATTAGGAATATTAATAAATAATAATTTTGGATACCAAAACATTTTAGTATTTATTCTTTTGTTATGTTTCTATTAATTGTTTGTAGAGTTTTGGTTGCAACACATTCCATATACTTGGATGACAATTTCTTTTTCTATTTAAGATAAGTTTACTTTTTTGCATTCATGAAAATCATAAATTTTCATTTTCAAGAGTAAATCTAACTTCATCTTCAAGAAAGAAACCTTTTAACATAAAATGAATAACAAAAAATTTCCATCCAACTTCTTAATACAAGAGAGGAATGAATTTAATACATCGTATACATGTTCATGATATAATTTACCTTTTCCTCCTACTTTAAACTAACTGCCCCACCCCCTGCCCCACTAGGCACCCCATCCAAATTATATCACTTTTGATTAAATCTATATATAAATGTCTTTAGGATTCAAAAATTACAATAATTTTACATCAACTAGAATTAATGAGAAAATATTTGCATCTCCATCCAAGCATGACTTGAAATAGTGACAATACCTCAAAATTATTGAACACCCAGCTACGTGAACCATAAATGGTCCACTCCCATGAGCTAGGAGATGAAACCATGATCCACATAGAAACTAAGAAAATCTAAAGTATAGGGTTTACCCAACTGATCATTCAAAATGCAAGGGGAAATGTTCACATGGACTTCCAAAAGAAACCAAACAAGAGTGAGAGCATAGAATGCAACTAGGTTAGTGTCATCACATGTTCCTTAATGTTAGGATCAACCTCTTAAAACTAATGAAACTCCATATTCCTATTTTGAATCTTTTCTTCCCTCCAACTTTTACAACTCTACCCAAACCTTCCTTATATACATGTACAACCACAAGTCATCCTCTTGCAAATAGAATCATCTAAAACAAAATATGCCTTAGTTGGATTATAATAGTCATTAAATGCACATAGGATAAATAACCAAGACCCCAAATAGGTCCCCATGCATCCCACAATTGATACACATCATAATCATGTACAATAAAAATTAATTGCACTAATTTAGTTGATCAAATCTCTCAAGAACATCATTCAGTGAGCCAAACCACTGAGTGTTAGCAAAAAATACCAAGACAGCCAAGCATCACCAAGTATACCAGGGTAAAAGTACAAAGTTGTGTCACCTTTTAGGATGACTTATTAGAATGACTGAATTTGAGTATTTCTATCTAAAAATTAATTTTATTCAAACATATGATCTAGACAAATTCACTCTAGCTAAGTTATATATGGTCTCACACTTTTCTGATTTGAAATTTCTATTAAATGCATTTTTTATACTAGTTTGTATCCAATTAGTAAAGAAAAAAATTATTTTAGAAAATTGACATTTCAATAACTCTTACTATTTTTTATGGTTTTTTTTAATAACATATAAAAATCATTTTATAGAGTTCAAAGTCAAGAATATTCTCATATAGAGTTTATAGTGTTTTAATTAGATATAGTATATTGTAATTAAAAAAAATTCTACAAGTACGCATTTTAACACTTGAGAAGATGTCAAGTTATAGAAAGGAAAAAATAGTATATCATATAAAAAAATTAAAAATCACATGTCATTCTAGAGGAGAGAGTCCTCTTCAAGAATGTACATTTTTTCTTTTGGTTAGAAAAGATTTGTTTTCAAAAATGTGGTGGGAGATGAAAACTATCGATTTCAGATGAGTTAATTTTGAATTGTTATAAAAGATAAAATATAGGTCTAAAGCCAATTTTTAATTTGGATTGTTCTAGCTATATATGTTATCTATAACATAATCTAAGATCAAAGGGAAATAAGTTTATTTCCACATTATTTTGTGGTAGGAACTAGACCCCTAATTTTTAGTGTTTTATAGCAAGTTAAAAAATGTCTTTAAAAATTAGGAAAATATATCAATTCTTATTCCAAATAATTATTAAAACTTATAATCCTAAAATTAATCCATTTTTTCACATGTCATTAGTTTACTTTGTTATTGAATTCTAAATAATACTACCATTTTTATGTCATTGAAGATGAACATTTATACTTTTTCTAGCCTTTTACTTTATAAAAGGGTGATATAGGTTTGTGCTTTTATCCACCAAGTGAGCATGTTCATTGAGATCTTATAAGAATCACTGAGAACATTAAGCATTGCCAAGTTCCTTGAGTGATCAAGTCCCTTAGGAAAATCTACACCTGAGAACTTTCTAGTAGTGACCAAGAATCACCATCTTTCAACTGAGTCCATTCACTCCAAGGTCAAAAGTAATCCAATGTGCAAGATTGCCAACTACCCTAGGTGTAAAAATATGTTCTTAATAGCTAAAAGAACATCTAAGATTCAACACAAAAACCCTTAACTAGTTCTTCACATATATGTCCTCCAAGTCTTCAATTTGTACACTCTTCCCCTTGTTCCACTTCTACAACTGACAATTGTTTACTCTACTTCTTGACATCCTTCATCGGTGTACTAATGGGTCTATTTTCCAAATTGATCTCTAACCCTTTTAGAATCCTTCAGCTCAACTCACCTACTAAATCTCATATTCCTCCTACCGAGTTATTCAATCTACAAAGGAATCAGTGAAAACTTCTTGCCACCCTTTTCAACACTAAATACATTCTTGAAACAATCATACACAGTCTTGAAATAATACTGCCAAGGTCTACCAAGTAATATTTGGCAACTAATCATGTCCAAAATATCACACATCTTATCCACATACTTTCCAATTAAAAAGTTAACAAGACATGTCTGCCCCCTCATTTTCGAAGCATGTTCATCTTGCAACCAACCAATCCTATAAGGAGAATGATGTCTCACCCACTTCAAACCAACTTTATAAACCATTTCCTTAGCAACTAGGTTATCATTACTACCACTATCCACAATCACATTCCAGCAACAGTCTCTAGACATACAACAATCCTGAAGAAATTCCTCATTTGACAAGGTTCCAACGTCTTCTTATGAAAAAACACTCCTTGAACTAGAAATTTTTCCTCCTCCCATGTAGGGTCATTCACCGAGGGATCAATTTCATTTACCACATTAAATATTTGATCATCATCCTCTTGGGAAATTTCAAAATGTTTGTGACCTTCTTCTCTACATCTAAAACAACTTCCCTTAGATCCACCTCTACCTATTCTTCTCCTATGTTCAACTGGTTTTGGTTCATCTTCACTAATTTGGTTATCCTTCACTAAGTAATCATATTTCTCCTTCCCTTAGGAACTACCTTGATGTATTCTCTTCAACTTATCTTTTGCCTTTAGAGAATATTGATAAGCATCCTCAACTAAATCAATCTTTAGCATATCAATCTCATCCTAAATATTGGATCTCAAACCATTAATATTCCAAGCCACCTTTTCCTTAGAAATTTATCTATGTATAGGTCAAATAGTCAATTGTAAAACTCCTCAGTATAATCCTTCACAGTCATATCATTTTGTTTTAGATTCTATAACCTCTTAAATAATTCAAGTTCATAATCAATAGGAATGAACTTATCCTTCAACTTCATCACCATCGATCTCCACCTAGTGATTTTTAATTCACCTTGCTCATCTCTATCTCTCTATTATTACTTCCACCATAATGTAGCATGTCCTTTCAACTTAGTTTGTGCCAAACTCAACTTGAGTGGATCACCAATATCCTTGAACTCAAAGTAGTCTTCTAATTTTCCAATCCAATTAATCAAGTCTTTGGGATTCAAATTACTTGTTAAATTAGAAACATCCATCTTATGCTTTAGCTTTAATTGAGTGCTAGATCTATCTAACTAACCAGTTATATTTTCCACAGATCTCTCCATTTGATTGGTTATGTGCTTAATGCTAAATCTAACATCCTCAAAGTCTTTATCCATTTCCTCATAACCATCTTTTGTACCAATGTTCCTCAGCCCACTATCTATAACTCTCATTATCTAGGTGACCATATCATTCTTCATGATCTCCAATTTATATCTAAAATCTAATCTAACTCTCTCTAAAATCATAGTCTCCATGGCATCACATAGATTTTCAATTGTTATAGGTTCCAATACTCTAGGAAGAATCCTTCAAGATCTTCAAAAACCCTCCAAAATAAATTCACCACTAGATCAACCTTCACTCTTATACCACCTAATGCAATGTAAGGCCTAGTGAATCCCCAAAGGATATGACCAAACCCCCAACAAGCAACCACATAGTAGAAATACAAGACATAACAAAAGATTTGATAGAAAATCTATCTCTTTATTCATAAACAACTGATTACATAGAATATGTTAGGCTGTAAGGCCTTCACAACTATAGCCAAATAAAAAGCAAGCAATAGTTCTACAAGACCTTTCAAGATCAAAATGATCCAAGCCCTAGTTATCCTAGATCTATAACAACATAGCTATCTGGTAGAAACTCCAAGAAAGATCTAAAAAAAATTTCGCAAACCACCAATGCAAGCAATCTCCTTATTTCCTAAGCTTGTACTCAGCTACTAACTCTACTTGACTTTACAACTCCATATTCCTATTTTGAATCTTTTCTTCCCTTCTTCATCTACAACTCTACCCAAACCCTCTTTATATACTTATATGACCACAAGTCATCATGTTGCAAATGCAATCATCTAGAACATAATATGCCTTAGTTGGATTACAATAGTCATTAAATACCCGTGGTATAAATAACCAAGACCCCAAATAGGTCCCAACACATCCCATGATTTATCCATGTCACAATCATGCACAACAAGAATTGAATTCACTTAGTTGGTTGATCAAATATCTCAAGAGCATTGTTTAGTGAGCTAACCCACCGAGTGTTAGAAAAAACCATCGAGCAAGCCAAGCATCACCGAGTATATGAAGCAAGAAAATTCATCAAGCTCCTATAAAAATCACTAAGAATAGGTTTTACCAAGAATATCATCAATTGAAAACCTTAAGCATCACCAAATTCCTTCCATGATCAAGTCCCCTAGGAAAATCTACACTAAAGAACATCCTATTAGTGACCAAAAATTACCATCGTTCAACTGAGTCCACTCACTCCAAGGTCAAAAGTACTCCAACATGCAAGATTTCCAACTACCCTAGGATGCTCTTGCATTAGATCCCCTAGGTGTAAATTTTTTCTTGACATCTAGAAGAACATCTTCCAAGATTCAACACATAAATTATGAATTGGTTCTTCATATATATGTCCCCTAATTCTTCAACTTGTACACTCTTCCCCTTCTTCCACTTCCACAAATCCTTTTCTAAAACTGACAACTACTTACTCTTCTTCTTCAACTCCTTCATCGATGTACTATAGGTCTATTTTCCACATTCATCTCTAACACTTTTAGAATCCTTCAAGTCAACTCAACTACCAAAACTCAAATTCCTCCTACTGAGTTCTTCAATCTACAAAGGAATCAATGAATACTTTTTGCCACCCTTGAAATCATCATGCACAACCTTGAAATTATACTACCAAGGTCTTCCAAGTAATATTTAACAACTACTCATGTCCAAAATATCACAGAATATCTTATCCACATACTTCCTAATCAAAAAATTCAAAAGAAATTGCTCCCTCACTTCCAAAGCATGTTCATCTTGCAACCAATCAATCTATAAGGACAAGGATGTCTCACCCTCTTCAAACCAAGTGTCTAAACCATCTCCTTAGAATCTAAGTTATCAGTACTACCACTATCTACAATCACATTCTAGCAACTGCCTCTAGACTTATAATGAGTCTTGAAAAAAAATTCTCTTTTACCAAGGTTCCAACACCTTAGATTATCTAAAAACATTCATGCAACAAGAAAGTTCTCCTCCTCCCACATGGGCTCATTCTTTGAGTGATCAATCTCATTTATCACAAAAATTCTTCAATCATCATCCTTCTAGAAATATTCAAAAGATTTGTGATCTTCTTCTCCACATCTTAAACAAGTACCCTTAAATCTAGATCTACCTATTCTTCTACTCTATTCAACATGTTTCAACAATTTGTTTATGCTTCACCAAGTGACCTCATTTCTCCTTCCCTTGGGAACTACCTTGATGTCTTCTCTTCAAATTATCTTCTTCCTTTAGAGAAAATAGATAAGTATTCTCAACTGAATTAATCTTCATCATACCAATCTCATCCTAAATAATGAATCTTAAATTATTAATATACATCACTACCTTTTCCTTAGAAATTTTTCTATGTCCAAACTAAATAATCAACTTGTAAAGCTCCTTGGTATAATCCTTCACAATCATATTTGACTTATGTTTCAAATTTTGCAACCTCTTAAACAATTCAAGTTTATAATCAGCAACAATGAAATTAGCATTAAACTTCATCACCATCAATCTCCACCTAGTGATTCTTAATTCACCTTCCTTTTCTTTGTCTCTCTCCAATTTTTTCCACCATAAAGAAACATGTCCTTTCGACTTAGTTTGTGTCGATCTCACTCTTAGAAAATCACTAACATATCTATCTCAAAGTAGTCTTCCAATTCACCAATCCAATTAATGAAGTCTTCAAAACTCAAAGTACTTGAGAAACTAGAAACATCCATCTTATGCTTCCTTTTCAATTAAGTGCCAAATCTATCCAACTTACTAGTTCAATATTCCACATATCATTCCATTTGATTGGTTTTGTCCTCACCGCTAGATCCAACAGCCTCAAAGTCTTCAACAACTTCCTTATACCCCCATTTATCAGTACACTAGCTATAGCTCTCATGAGTTCAGTGACCATATCATTCTTCATTTTCTCCACCTCAGATCTGAAATCTTATCTAACCATATTTGAAATCAAGTAGTCTCCATAGAATTGTAGAGATCTACAATCTCCCTAGGTTCCAATCTTCTAGGAGGCATCCTTTTGAGATCTTCAAAAACTCTCTACAACAAATCACCACTAGATGAACCTTTGCTTTAAAACCACATGATATAGTACAAGGCCTAGTGAATCCCCAAAGGAGATGACCAAGCCCCCAACAACTAACTATACAATAGAAACACAACACACAACATAAAATCTTATAGAAAATCTAATTGTTTATTCATAATCACCTTATTACATGAAATGTGTCGGGTTGTAAGGCCTTCCCAGTTATAGACAAATAAAAAGAAATAAGTACTTTTGCAATTCCTTTCCACATTCAAATTCTCCCAGACCTAGCTAGCCTAGATCTGTAAGATCATACCTATTTGATAGAAAATCAAAGAAAGATATAAACTTGTTCTCGCAAGCCACCAAGAAATATTCTTATTTCCTAAGCCCATGTACTTTGTCACTATCTATGCTAAACTTCACAGGTCTAGATTCCTAACTTGAATCATTTCTTCCCTCTTGCTTCTTCAACTCTACTGAAACCATCTTTATATACATGTACAACTACAAGATGATTTTTTGTAAATATAAACATCTAGAACATAATATTCCTTAGTCAACTTACAACGTTTATTAAATGCACATAAGATAAATAACCAAGACCTCAAATAGGTCATCACGCATCCCATGATTGATCCATGTCATAGTCATGCACAACACAAATTAAATGCACTAATTCACTCGATCAAATCTCTCAAGAACATAATTCGATGATCCAAACCATTAAGCTTCAAAAAAGACTTTTGAGTGAGCCAAGTGCTGCTAAGTATACCAAGAAATCACATTCACTAAGCTTCTATAAGAATCATCAAGCATAGGCTCCACTAAGCAGATCATCAACCAAGCCCCTTAAGAATCATCAAGTTCCTTCAATGATAGAGCCCCTTAGGAAAAACTAATCCCAAGAACTCCCAATAGTGATCAATCATCTCAATATTTCAACTGAATCCACTAACTCTAAGGTCAAAAGGACTCTAGCATGCAGGATTGCAAACTAACCCAGGATGCTCCTACATCAACATATAAAGTATTTCATTGATTTTTGCAGTATTTTAAAGGGTTTTCTCATGATATTTTCTTCATTCTAAATATTTATGAGGATTTTTGTATTGTGGTGATCCATTGCTGTAGTTCTTCTTCAAAATTGAGCCTAATTCTGCAGAGAATTATGTCTAAAAGGTTTTTTCTACAAGAAATTTCTAAGTTTTTTGTATTGTGAATCGAAAGATATTTTGAAGTGACCCCATCCTAGAATTATGATACCTATTCATGTGCTAGGTATAACTTGCAACAAAATAATCTAAGATCAGAAATTTTTTTTTAAAAGTGTATAGAATCAAGTGTATAATAATAATATGTAATTTATTTTCCATTTGGTTAAGTAGATCCAAAGTTATTTTAAAAATGGTAGACATGTATCTGAGAGGATTGTCAAGACACTGATATAGAAAAATCAACTTCAAAATGATAATCTTGTCCAAAAATTGAAATAATTATATGGTTAGAAAGCTAAGAAAATGTGTGAGATTATGGTGATAATTTTAGAGATACCCACTTCACTATTTACAAACCCGATCAAGTCAAAGACAATAATTGATCTTAGAAGTTGGAAAAACGTCTATACCAACCAAAAATGGAGGGAAAACATCAACCCAAGCCTTTGCATAGTTAAACAAGCCTATTAACAAACCTAAACATACTCACACTTTTTTTATAACAAAATGCAATCATGTTATTCTTTGTGTGACTAAATTGTCATACTATACATAATGAGATCATGTTATGTCTAGTATGACTTTACTAGACATAAAGTGCTTGCCTTATGTATATTATCACTTAACTAGACATAACATCATTTTTTTATGTCTATGTAAAAGTATAGCCATTTGTTTAGATGCCTAATAAGTGCAATTAGGCCTAATTAATGAAGAAGCTACCTAAATATGGATTAATTTCATCAAATAAATGATTGGAGAGGTGATGCACTATGGGTTTTATACAAAGATTCAAATGTCATTTCTATCAAGGAAATTTTAGCTTCTAGAACTCTAACTGTAGGTCCTAGAATCATTTAGTTTATTATTCATAAAAATAGCAACCCTTATAAGGAAGACATAATTATAACACAATAATACAATGTAAGGTCAGGATATAGTAGAGAGATTCTTGTAGTTGAACTAGAAGATAAATCATCTTCTAAAGAAATGGTAGAGACTTCATGTGAAGGATTTGAGGTATGTAGATTCATTTTACTAAAATTTCTCTTTGATTTTTATCATGTAGGTAAATTTTGTGATGGATTTTTGTGTGTATGTCAAGAATAGGAAGAAGAAGAAGGGTCTGAAATTAAGCCAAGCATCCATCATTGTGACAAATGAGGAAAACTACAACAATATTCTTCTCACATGGCTAGACAAATTATTGGAGTTCTTGTTGAGATGAAATAAAAATTGATGGCTAATTTAGTGTAGATATTGAAACAACGAAACATGTTCATAAGCTCTCTGGTGAATGTAGGTGTGATCTTCATCACAACATTTCCATGACATACTAGTAGTTGGAGGTGTCATCTTCATCACAAGTTTTCCATGACACTCCACTAGTTGTAGGTGTCATCTTCATCACAAGTTTTTGAAGTACATGCGCATTGAAGACCTTCTATCACTACTTGAGCTAGTAGTAGATGGTGAGTATTCATCATCATCATCTGCCATAGGCTCACATATATATCATGTGTTAAGTGTAACCAAGATGAATGCTAACTAGGTCTTCCATGTCTCAAAAATCTCAGAAATCATTAGATCCTATCAATATAACACCACCACAAGATTTGGAGGGCATGGAAATGAAACCATCATTATCATATGAGATAAACTTAATTTCATATGTTACAATCATTTTATCACTTGTAAACATGACTTTGTTTCCATTGTAATAAATGTTTGTATAAGTATTTGTGTTTAAGTATGTAGTTATGACTCTACATGTTAATGGGGAATGTAATATGGGTTAAATACTATTATTTCTAAAAAATAAATATTTCTTTTGGATTTCTCATGAAGCTTATGTTCAACTATTGAATCCTAATTCACAAAATTATTCATAGTGGCAAGAGCAAGAGCAAGAACAAACTGTTAGAGATGGACAAATGTATCAAGTCAAAATAAAAATAACATTTTTGAATCAAGCAAGGTTTCATATGGTTTTTGAAAACCATAATGCTTTATTTTTTGGCATCCTTCCTAAATATTTTTATCAGATCATATTAATTTTTGTTTCAATGCACCTTCTTTTTCATGTTATCTACAGAGCTTATCATTGAACTTCATATTGTTGTTTTCATGTAGGTACTATAAAAGGACAAGGAGGTCTAGTTGGGAAAAAGCTTCAAATCCAACATGACATCAATTGAAGTGAGATATCTAAATTAGCATAGATCTAATTGGTGTATCTCCTCTATTGGCAAACATAAGTGCTTTGAGAGACTTGTTGGCTCTAATATATCAAAAGGGTCATAAGGGGTCCTAGTGTGTTGAAAGAGACATTAGGAGCCCTTAAGATCCCATAAGATCTCTCTAAAAAAAATTTATGAATACACATACATTGAAGACCTTCTATCACTACTTGAGATACTAGTAGATGGTGATTATTATTCATCATCAACATTATGTGACATCAGAAACCATCTTCAGCATAATATGATCACTAGACATGTCTATATGCTAGTTCTATGGTGGGATATATATAAATATATAAATATATATATATATAAAAATATAAAAATATATATATATATATATATATATGAAGTTAGGTGACCCTTAGAATCCATATTGTAGGTATTAGACTCACAAGAAGTATAAGAAAAGGAGGTGTATGTTTCAAGTGTCATCTATTTGCACATGCTTTTAGTAGGAGAAAGTCTATTAAAAAAAGGCTTGTATATGATTATCCTTGCATATCTTTCCTATCCATCATTCAAATATTGTTAGAAATGTTTAGAATAACTAAGAGGGGAAATGAGGGGTGCTAAACTAGTTACTCAAGGTCCTCAAGTACCATTTGAACAATCAAACATAAACATTCACTTCTCTTCTTATCCTATTTTAACTGAGTCTCTCTAAACACTGATTAACAAAATTACAAGTAGTTCACTATCCTATTATAACATAATTTTCTAAATGTAAACATGTAAATGTAAAACATCATAAAACATTCAACACAATTTTAATACTAGGATTTAACATGGAAACCTAATTTGGGAAAAACCACTAGCAAAATGTTAACATTTTTTTCACTCTTTCAAAGTGAGCTCTATTAGGAGCCAACCCTATTAAAGGTTACAATACACACTTTTAAATGTGACCTGGTTAGAGGATTTAATCACCCTATTAGGAGTATCCTTGTCACAAGAATTTGATCATTCCATTTAGAATGTCATCTTGCTAGAGGATTTACATATATTCTTAAGTCCTTCAATGATGGATAGGTAAACCTTTGATTAAAAGGGTTTCAATACAAACTATTCATAGTTATTAGAAATAAAATAGTAGGGTTTTGATATATATGTTTAAAACTCACTTTTGCAAGTTCAGATCATTATTAGGCTCATGTGTTGATTCGTTGATAAGTCCCCTTTTCAACTCTATCTCTTAACTCACTTGGCAACCCTTTAAGTAGTCATCCACCTTCACATCAAACTTAAGACTTCTTCTTAGATTCACTTATAAACTTCAGCAACATTTGTGCAAGCATTCATTTTCCTTTTCTCTCATACTTACACACTTGTGTTCACCCTTGTATGGCTCTATTCCACCTTTCTTTGTGCCCATAATTATAAAGTTTGTCTCTATACCTCCTTAAATAGGTAATTCTTGATTTTCAATTTTTCATGATCACTATAGATCTTAGGGTTTGCAATCTAGTTCATCAAGTTCATTGTATTTATCCATCTTCCTTCTTTTCTAGAAACTTCTCATGCATCAAACTTGATCTTAGGTATTATGCCTAATCCTCTCCTTGAATTTAATGATCCAACTCATCAATCTTATCTTGAACAGAGTTTCCATCTCACAAGAAATAAACTAAGTTAGTTGGAAATCATTATTCCTCAAATGCATTCAAAATACTGTTACTCAAAAATAACTAATTTCTGACACTTAGTCATCACTTAATCACTCGGTTGTTGTAGAAATTCTTGGCTTGGCATCAACTAGAATGTTCAATTGATACTGATGCTCAGTCAACACTAAATTTATTTGACACTTACTGTGGCTCAGTTGACACTAGCATCACTCAACAATCCTTAGTCTTTCATTCCATTGCTTGGTTAAGTTTTACATCAATTATATAGACAATCCTTTTGGTTCGTCAAAGTCTAACTAATTAGATGTCCATTATAACTTCTTTTTCAAAACCCAATGTTTCCTCTAGGTGCTATTGTTATGAGCAATCTCTTAAATCCTCTTCATCAAACAAAATAGATATGACATTTAGATCAGATAGCAACATGTCTCATCAATAGATTTGACATCAATAACAAAAAATCAATTGTTCCAATTGTAGTTTCCAACAATCTCCTTGCTTGGAATTAATAGAAACACCTCAATACATCTTACAATATTGGAATACAATCTCCCTCTTTGTGACCATGCAATCCAAAATATTTTCATTGTGAGGGAATGATTAAATACCATTATGTTTCTCATTTCTAAAATTTCAAAAAAATCTCTCTATAATATGATTCTCTCCCTTATTCTTGGCTTTAATTACTTCATACATCTGGATTATATAGATATTTACATGTCTGGATAAATTCTTTCATCTATCTATAACTGAGTTGTTATGATGGTTTTCTTCTTAACTTCACTACCTTAGGCATCTTCTAAAGTAGAACTGTTATGCATCAATGTGTAAGGTATTATGATTATTACATTTGATGCAATGCACCTTATCTCCTTAAGTTTCTTTTCTTAGATGAATCACCACTAATTTACCTCTAAGATACTCATGAGCATCTTTTGGTAAGGCTTTAGTCAATATGCTTCCAATTTGTTCTTTGGTATTCACATATTCTAACTTTACTTCTTTTTCTTGAACTAGTTCTCTCAAGTAGTGATACTTGATAGCAATTGGATTGGTCTTGGTGTGCATCATTGGATTCTTTGATATGTTGATAGCATTTGTGCTATCACAATAGATAACCACTATATCTGTAATTTCTTCTTTCATTCCCTTCAACAATTGTTTGATCCATGGATTGTTTAAGTAGTTCACTATAACTCCCACATACTCAGTTTTAGCTATTGATTGGGAAATATAAATATGTTTCTTTCTTGTCCATGAGAACAATCTCTTTCCTAGAAAGAATGCACCTTTACTAGTGCTTTTATGCCATCAGCATTTCCTACCCAATTAGAGTCAGTGAATATGTATAGTTCAAACCTATCACCTATCACTTCTCTTGTAATATAATCCATAATATTTTGTACCTTTCAAATATCTCAATATCCTTTTCACTTCCATCATGTGATTCTCTTTAGGATTTTCTTAAAATCTAAAAACTATCCAAAAAACTAATGGAATATTTGGTTTGCTATAAACAACATATTACAATTTTCCAATCATTTCTCTGTATAGTGTTTGGTTCACATCAGTAGATTCATCATTCTTAGATAAATTATGTCCTATAGACATAGGTGTTCTCACTGATCTTGAATCTTCCATTCCAAAATTCTTTAGTATCTCCTTGATATATTTGGACTGAGTAATGAAAATACCAAACTTTATTTGATATACTTGCAATCCAACAAAGAATTTGATTTCACCAAACATAGACATCACAAATTCCTTCTTCATTTCATTAGCATATGATTTGTAAAGTCCTTCTTTTTCCTCCAAATATAATGTCATCAACAAAGATTTCAAATAGCAATACTTCATTGTTCCTACTAGTCTTTAGATATAGGTTACTATTATTATTTGTCCTTTTAAAACCAATCTTCAACAAATAATTATGTAGTCTTTCATACCAAGCTCTTAGGGTTTTTTTCAATCCATAAAGATCTTTGTTTGTTTTACATACCATATTCTTCTTTTCTGGGTCCACAAATCCTTCAATTTTTTCAATGTACAATTCTTCCTCAAGTATACCATTTAAAAATGTAGATTCAACATCCATCTAATATACCTTGAAATCTTTGTAGGCTGATTATGCAAGCAAAGTTTCTTGTTACTTCACCATTTTCATTCAGCTTATTCCTAAAACCCATTTTGTCCCAATTACATTTTTATCTTTTGGTTTTGGTACTAGGGTCCAAGTATTGTTATTCTCAATTTCCTCATTCATTGCCTCAATCCACTCTTCATTGTCTAGAGCATCCTTCACTGATTTGGGCTCAAATTCACAAAATGAGCATGCATCATCTTTGAATAGTTTCCTTGTCATAACACTTGATTCAACTTCACCAATGATTTTTTCAAGTTTTTATGTCTTTTTACAAACTTGGCTAGCATAGGTTGGTTACATTCTCTTTTCTTCAATAGGTTCATCTTGAAAGATAATCTTAGACTCATTAACTCTTGCATGTTCAAGTTCTATTCTAGGCTCTACATGCTTGACATTGTCTCTCTAATGGTTGGCATTTCCTTTTTGTGACTCAACATCTTTAGCATGTTGCTTGGCACCCATTATCTATTGCTCAACAACCTGTTGTTGCATCTTGGCATTCCTTATCTACTAGGAAACATTAGTGTTGTTTATTTTTTTAGTAGGAGTTCTTGGAGCTTCATCATCAACATAGATGAATTAATTGTAGTCTTTAGGTTCTTCTTTACATGTAAGATCATTTCATTCTACAAATTCATCAACTTTCACATTTTCACTTTCCATAACTTTGTTTGTGTTAGAGTTAAAACACTTATAAGCTTTACTCTTAGTGGAATATTTTTGCATCAAGTTTTCCATTCCTATTATCTTTGAATATATAGAATTTTCTTCCAAAGATCTTGAAATATGTCACATTAGGAGCATATCCATACCATAGTTAAAAGGTGTATCATTTGTACATTTCTTGATTTGTACTCTATTTAAGGTATAGACAACAGTACTAACAACTTCTCTCGAATACTTATGTGATACGTTCTTCTCCATCATCAATGTTCTAGCATAGTCCATTATTAATCTATTTCTTCTTTTAGCTATCCCATTTCAAGGAGGAGTTCTTGGTGCTAACACTGAACTTTTAATTCCTCTATAATTATAGTATGTATTAAACTCATTGGAAATGAATTCACCACCTTTGTAAGATCTCAAACACTTCAGACTCTTCCCTGTTTCTTTTTCAACTTTGGCAAGTACCATTTGAATAACTAAAAAGCATCATATTTTTCTTATGAAACATCACAGTCATCATGCAAGAATAGTCATCAATAAATAGAATGAAACACTTATCTTTATAGTAGCTTTGAACAACAATAGGTCCCCATAGGTCAAAATAACCAATTCCACAATATCACTAGAAGTATATTTTTTCTCTTGAAACTAGACTTGGCCATTTTCCCAATTAACACTGCTTACACATAGCATTGCCAAGATTCTTTAATTTAGGAAACTCTCCTACTTTCTTCATTTTACTAATGTTTATTAAATTTTAAAAATTCACATGAAATAACCTTTTGTATCATAACCAAACATCTTCTTGTTGTGAAAACAAACATGTCTCATTAGATAAATATAGATAGAACAAGTTTCCTTTTGTTTGATCACCACTTCCAACTAGCTTACCATCAACATCATGTATCTTGGCCTTTCTGTAATGGAATTGAACTCTATATATCCCAATTTGTTTAGCTGTGAATCACTTAGCAGATTATAGTTAAGTCCTTCAACCTAGTAAACATTGTTACATTTGATCTTGTCAGGCAGTTGAATGGTACCTTTACCTTTCACAACACATGGAATATCATTACTAAATTTAACACATCCACCTTTGTATGGCCCAATATCCTCAAAAAAAAATTATCACCATTTATATGGGTATAGAAACAACTATCAATTATCTATCTATCACTCTTGTTCACATAAGAGATTAATGTAGTTTTCTCATCTTCATTAAAGTCTTCTTTCATAGAAACATAGACAAATTTTTCATCATTACTTTAAGACTCAGTGTTAGTTTCTTCTTCAATAATATAACAAGATTTGTTATCTTTTTCATCCTTGTTATTTTTGTAATCTTGGTCATCTCTTCTTCCTTTCTAATTATTTTCCTTTCTTTCATCCTTGTCTTCTCTGTTGAGACATCTAGCAGCAATATGAACAACCTTGTTGCATGTAAAAAAATAATGGGTAATTTACCTTTGTATTTACCTCTTCCTCTTCCAAACCTTTTTGCAATAAGATCTTCAAGTTCAACAAACTCATCATTAGAATTTTCATTGTCACTCTTCACATTTTTTCCTTTTCTTTTGCTAAGAACCAATTGAGACTTAAAAGCATATTCAAAATATTCTTTATGGAGACCCTTCAATCTTTTAACAACCACCCACAAAAATGCGTCATTCACACATGCATAATTTTCCATGCCATATTTATTCTATATTTATAGAAAATTTATCATACACACTTGTGTGTCTCTTTGCAGATTCTATGGTTTACAAACCAAGTCAGGAAATTTGTCTTCTAGTAAGCACATATATCAATACTGGAGACATATGGAACTCTTCACACTCATAGCTAGCTAGTTTCTCATGTGAATGATGATTAATCAGGTTGGCCCAATCAATATATTCACTATCAAAAAATTATTCTCAAAAAAATGCTTATCCATATTATGAAATTTTTTCAATTCTACAATGCCCATGACATGGTGTAATAAGTTAATTACATCAAGGGACACTAAATTCCTATGAAGTTCTAAATCTATAGACTGCTATGTACTTGTAGACTATACACATTGTGCTTCAAATAAAGAGGACACTATAGTCACACATCTCAACAATGGATTAGTGTAATGAATTCATGGAAGTGAGGAGAAATGGTATAAATAATATATTTATTCTTCTTAGTTATGACATTATGCAGATGAATTAGACTCATTTGTGCCTTCTAGATATATTTAGAAGCTGTGAGATGATCTTATTTTTTGTAATATGAAGAACATTAAACATGAGACTAGAAGTGCGAACAAAAAGAAACCATATATGGATGGAAAATATGGAGAAACATTATATATATATATATATATATATATATATGAAATTAGAGGATATGTGATCTAGACGTTGACTTAAAAATTATATAGTTGAACTTGATAACAACATTACAATTTTACTTAAAGAAAATGGAACTCAAAGCCAACATTTCCTAAAAATCATTCACAAAATGCTCTCCTTTTAAACTTGCCTTTCCTCTTAACCCCTAGTGAGGCACTTGCAATTTTACTCAAAAACCAATCCTTCCTCTTCCAAAAATACTACAAACCAAACTTTATAAGTACATCTACTAATGACTCTCTTTAGAAAGCTTTGATGCTTGTGAGACAACTTCAAGTTAAATTTTAACAAGTACAAAACTATTAGAAGTTTTGAGTTTCACTACTCTTATAATTGTAATGATTGACACAAAAAAAAATCAATTCAAGACAAAGAACGGCAAGGAAAACACCATGCATGTGCTATAAACTTCTAAAAAATAATAGACTTCTAATAGTCTTTCACTCTCCTCACAATTCCATAAACCCCCACATCATGTAGCTTTGTTTCTTTGATCCCTTCTAAGCTAATATCTAAAATTGATGGCATTAGAAAGGCTAGGGTTTGAAATTTGTAGTATAGAAGATGATGTGTCAAGTTTTTTTATAATTTTGATTATCATACAATAGATACACCCTAGAATTTCATCATGAGGTAGTCAAAAAATGACTACAAAAGCTAAAATTCATAGAATCTCTAGTTGGTAGGTAGTTTGAAATAAATTTTTTAATAATTAAACTAGTCGTCCCAGCCACGACAATAATCCATTGTAAGTGACAGTTAGTTCCGATGGACATTTTATCTATTATACAACATAGTTGTCGCATAGGTGTCATAAGTATCCTAGAAAGTTTAGGTAGTTATCCATTGCTTCTACAACATAGTTGGCACAAATGCATCATAGTCGTGACTAAGTCAAAGCTCCAACCATTGTAATTATGATAGATACACATGGATTTTTAGCACGACTATCTCAATTGTGATGTCCACAACATGAACTCTTGTCCATCCCTTCTTCTAGTTTACAACTGTTTCTACCATGACCATTATGGTGGATACCTTTGCCATCATAATGTGTGACATCAAATTTCTAACGGGAGCCAACAAGAGATATGTTGATGGTGTGACAGTTAGATGTTGCAATTGCAACATTTTTCCATCACAAAATGACCCAAAACATTGTAGTGACATTTTCAAAAATTTGTACCAACTAAGAGATAATGGGGGCCTTCCCATCAATGGTCTAAATATAAAAAAGCTTCAACAAATATGTCTTTGATGTCATGCAACACCTCTTGTTGTTGCAGTGCACGCCTCATGTTTTCTTATTGTTGACAGATCTCTTAAGAGTGAGATTTTCTATATCACATTTTGGCATTTCAATTTCTTCATCCAGACTAATAGTAATATCTGGAGAACTATCCTTAACCTTCTTTGCTTTACTTTTCTTGGGAGTTTTTCTCCTTGAAACTACTAGAGTAAGAGTAGGTGATGGGATGTCACCACTCAAGCTTTCTTGAACTTCATTTCTTCAAAAAACAATGGTAGCACTCGTCACTACATTCTCTTTTACTATTCCCTTTTGTCCAGTCTCCTTATCTCCCGTGTCCTAAGATCCTAAGACATGTGGTCCTTCTTGACCAATAGTAGAAGTTTCTACATTGGTTTCCTGGATTGATTCCTCTTGCTCTTGCTTCTCCCTGTATAGTTCCTTAGCTTTTGAGGTCTTTTTCAGTTCAACAATGGGAGTGTTAGCTGTGGTATCAAAAAAAGGCGATAAGTTACCTTGCAATCTTGGTACACCTAAGCTTTCTTTATCACTTGATCATCTTTGATGGTCACAATATCCACTACCTTTTCCTATTCAACTTCTTTCATAATTAACCCAAAAATCTCAATCATATTTTGTAAAATCTTGAATGTTCTAAATTTAGGAATGAATTGGTTCCCATGCTTCTCCAAAAAAATTGTCTTCTATTTACTTGATAAATCAGGCATCGGGCCAACGTGCCTTCTCTCATTTGTTTCTCTACTTTAGATGCTTGTTCCCATCTTTTATCTAACCTACTATATGTAGACACCTAAATCTGATTTCATTATTAGGTAATATTATTTAGTCATATTCTAGGATATTGCTGGTTAAATAATTAATATTTAATTAATTAATCATCATCACTTAGTTAATTAATTAATTTAATTAACTCTAGTCCAAATGATAAAACCATATGACAACCCAAAGTCAAATTATCAATTAAATCCCTATTCCTCTATTAAATTAAATAATTTCAAAATTTATTTAATTGAATCCCACATTCACTTTTATTAAATAAATCATTTAATAAAACAATCTCAAACCCCTAACCATTCATATAACCCCATCATTACACAAATCCAACCCATTCACCCATACTAGCCCTTCTTAGCCACGTAATTAACCTACCTCATTAATGCCAATCCACTTGTCTCCTAATCCCCTCCTAAACATGTGCACAACTTTAAACATGGGTTAAGACTTTTTAACCCAGGCCAAAGTCAAAAGTCCTCCCCATCCTCTTACATTCCTATCCAAGAGAATTAATGGCTCTTACATGTATTTATGGCCCTTTAATTCCTGTTACATCCCTCTTCCACACTCCTTATCCCTCATAACTCCCTTTGCCCACCCATTTTGACCTTTTCCCCTATCCAACCCCGTTGTGACACTTGTCACAAGGCTATGGCTTTGAAGAAGGACAATCCATGTGCTTCATGTTCCTTGCATCCTAGCCCTCCCTCATCAAAAATCCATCTTTGCATCTTGGTCCTCCATCTCACTACCCCTTAGCCTATAAATTGGACCCTTCCCCTCTCACAAATCATCCACTTTTCATGTAAACTTATAATGCTCCATTAACCACCGTAGCTATCCCTTTGCATCCTTAACTTGTTAAAATCCATTCACACCCTATACATCAATTTTTATTCCTTTGAAGGATCCTACCCATTGAAGAATTGAGGCATGTTGATCATACATCCATCATAACTTGGATACATCAAAACATCAAGGTCACACTTTGGGAACTCTTCATTCTTGGTTTGCCTTCCTCTACAGTGTTTCCTTTGTCTTATCATACATACTTGTATCGTATTCAAATAGAAGGACTTCTATGATAAGAATATTTATCCCTCTGAGTCAGTGGTCCAGGGTCATGTCAAGAACCTTGAATAGGTTTTTGCATAAATCTAGCTATTTCCCCCCTATTCTTCTTTTCTCCCCCTATTTCTAGCCTTTTTCTGACAACTTTCTCTTAGAAATTGAAGACTTTGAATTTCTAAGTTAATGAAAACCTACAAGGTCAAGTTCAACCTCAACCCTAACAAAGGTCAAGGTCAACCTCAACTATTATCTAGGGTAGAGTCTACCTAGACCCTAACCCTAGGTCCAAATTTTGAGTTCCAAAGGTTTTAGGATATCAAGCTTTGGAAATTTTTATTTTCCAGCTTCCAGGTTGACCATTTCAGGTTTCAAAATGGTAAACTCTTAAAATTTAGTTAATATAGGTCCATTTCTAGGGGTTAATATTAATTGGTATCTAATTCTCCAATGTTTTTCTCTCTAGAAATTTGTTCCCTAGATCACTATATAAGGAAGCCTCCTCCTCTCATTTTCTCTAAGAATGTGCATTATGATATTAGAAAATCCATTATTTCCACAATCAAGCTAGAACATGAAAGAAGGAGAAAAAAAGAATTTAAGCATTTAAGATATAATTTGTCAAGGAGATCCATTGTTAGCCATTGAAGGATTCAATCTCTAGGGAGCCTTCTTGTCGAAGATTTCTCCATCCACTTTCATTCAATCCTCTTCCTATGCTAAGATCCATTCAAGATTGGTGTGATAGATCTAATGCCATTTATTTGAGACATCCTAGATTCATTTCTACATTCATTTTGATCATCCATACTTGTGGATTCCAAGATTCAAATCCTCCACAAGGATTTACATTATTTATGCATATTATAATTTCAATTACATTTCAAGGTTGATTCCAAACTGGGGTTTCACCAAGTCAATCCCCCATCCAAACAAAAAAAAAAATTTATTGTAGGTACAAGTAAATGATAGCGAATTGAAGTTCAAATTTGCATACCCATTTCGGCGAAACTCTGAGATCCACAAACATTACTTCCATCAGAACAATATAGGTCAAGGTCATAAATAAAGGGGTAAGATTGTGCCCCACTATCTAGGTCAAGGTTGACCTAGCCTCAAAAAGACAAAATTTGTATGGGTTTTCTCTGTCTCAATATTTCTAATTTAGAGTAGGTTGTAGAATTTCTCAAAACTCTGCACAAACATCAAAAATCAATTTTTTTAAGATTTTCCCTACTTTGAGGTTAGTATTTGTCTTCTATTCATTCAAGATTTCAAGTACATACTTTCCATAGTAGATTATAGGATTTCCTCCTTTCTTCATATTTTCCATAGTTTGATTCATTTTTGCATTGATCACTTCTTTCTCATTAACCATTTTAGTTATTTCCTTTTGCAAATTTGGGTTAAGGATAGGTCCTATATTCCCCCTCTTACATCATATATCATACCCCATTCACATTCATTTTTATCCTATTCATTTTGGTGAACCCAACACACTTACCCTCTTTTCTTTTGAGATGCCCTATTGTGTTTTGTGGTGTTAGATTTTATTTTATATTATCTTTTTGGTGTTAGATTTCTCTTTTATGTTAAATCTTGCATGCTAATTAAATTTAATAAATCTATATTTCAAAAAAGTACAAAAAAATTGCAAAACCTCTTTCAAAATACAAAATATTTATGCTTTATATTTTCTTAGTTTAGTTTATTTGCATTGCATTCATTTATGAGCTTTACTACTTCTAGTCTAACTTATAATATTCTAGTTAGATGAAGTCATAGACTTATGGGTTCCTTTGATTTTGAGTCTTCCTCTCCTTTTCATAGGATCCCAAATGATAATTTGATTAGTCATGATTTCAATCCTATTATGGGGAAAAACTCTTCTCACTCATCTCATGATGAGGATGATGCTTTAAGAGTTCCTCCTGAAAAAGTCCAAAAAATTTCAACTGAACTTGATAAAATAGGTAATTGGATCATTCAAGAAAATAATAATCAAGATTTTGTTCAAGCTATAAAGGCTCTTAAGAAAGTTCTTCATAATATTGATCAAGGTGTTAACCTCTTGCATGGTATTACTCACCTTGTGAATTCAAATATTAAACCTTTATCTCAAGAAGCTCAAGATTTAGGGTTGATTCCTCCTATCACTAATGTAGAACCTTCTTCTATTCCTTTACCTAGTATTCCTACCTATACACCTTCTTTAGCGACTCTGACGGTTCCCTCTGTTCCTATGAATGTTCCTCATGTGTCCCTTCCTACATCACAACCTTCTTATAATAATGTTCATTTTACTTATTCTAATCCTTTGCCAAAAATAGTTCCAAGTGTTTCTCCAGTTGTGTCTTCCATTCATATAGATTCATACACTTTACCTAATGTTTCTAATGTTGATATTCCTCCTATTTCTTCAAATGATTCAACAATTATCAGTTTAGCTCAAATTGTGCCATCTTTGCAACAAGAACTTTTACCCTTGACTCAAAACAAGTTTAGTATTCCCACATGTGACATGGGAAGTCCTTTTTCCTATGATATCATTTGTACTCTCATTCCTAAGCAAGCCGATATGCCTCATCTTGAGAATTACAATGGCAAGGGAGAACCTATTCATCATGTTAAAACATTTCAAATCCTTTGTAGTGATTATGCTCATGACCATAGGATTTTAGAAATTTTGTTTGCTAGAACCTTTCATGAAAAGACCTTACAATGGTTTTCCTCCTTGCCTTCTTATTCTATTGATTCATTTCCACAACTTTTCAGTGCTTTTATTCAAGAATTTTAAAACAACATTGGCCTACAAGTGTCATCGATAGATTTGATGCATTGTAAATAAAGTGCTAAGGAAAAATTGACTTTATTTATTTGCAGATTTAAGCATTTACATGCTTAGATTTCTATCTTGCTCCTGATATTGATATTCAATGTATGTTTATTTCAAATTTGCAAAAGGATATTAGAGATAAGATTATGCTTACTGAATTGACCTCTTTTCAACAACCTTTTGCAGTGCTTCATCATTATCAATTACAATTGATTCAATTTGAGAGAACCACTCCAACGGCTCTTGTTCCTATTGATAAAAGTGATGCTGCTCCTAATCCCAACAAATTTCAAAAATTCAACAACTATGTCAAGATAAACAAACAAGATAAACAAGCTTGGTTTGTCATGGTTAAACACCATGCATGTCGTTGCTTCACTTATCCACAAATGTCTTAAATTTTTTCATGATGAAGAAGCAAAGACAGTTAATCATAATTTATATAAACCTTCTAGGCCCAGAGATTGTGCTACCCTTGACTTCTTTTGGCCTTCATTACCTAGTTCATGTCCTTCTCGACCTGATAATATTTTTTGCTCCTATCAAGCTTATAAGCATCATAAAATTCTCAAGTTAATCTTACCTCCTATGGATCTTAATCATGGTCTTTTGCCTACAACTTTCATCCTCCTATAGAACTTGTGAAGGATTCAGTAATTGCTCCTCATAGTTCTCAACACATTTCAAACAAGACAAAAAATAAATTATTTTCTAATGATAATCATAAGAAATGTCATTCTCAAGCTAAATTTCATAATTTTTTTGTTCAAAAATCTTTACATTCTTCAGATAAACCTATGCATGATGTGTTAGAAGAAGTAGTTGCTAATAATAATGTCAAGATTCATGATTATAATGATTATATTAATGTCTTAGATCCTATTTTGATTAATCTATATAAAAAAGATACTCTTGATGATACTAATGATGTTAATGATGAATATGAGAATATTGACATTGATATTGATTTACCTAATATGCTTTCATCACAATTGAAAGTTACACCTAGTATCAAACATTATGATTCTCAAGAGGATCCTTGTCTAGAGCTAGATATCATTCCTACTATCTTGGATATAGTCCCTCTTGTGAGTTACCCACCTTCCCTAAATTATATAGAACAAGATGGGGAGAGTAGGTGGCATTCTTGATTAGCTTGTCCTTTATGGTAGCTTTTTTGTGTGTTTTCCTATTGTACTGTTCTTTTCCCATGATTTGTTTGCTAAATGTTGTTAGATTCTTTTATACAACCTTTGTCAATCTTTTGGTAAAAGTTGATAAAGGAATCAAACTTGTTGTACCATTCCTCTATATGTATATCTATTCTTCCATATATTGTTTCATGTTATGTTGTACCTATGTTATTGTTCATAAATGTTTCCTTGTGTAGTCTAAAAAGAATCTTCTTTGTATCTCTTATGTGATCTTTCCTCCTTTTTTTAATTTTAGTTCTACTTTCTTTAGGGAATGATTTCAAATCATTTGCGATAATATCATATATATATATATATATATATATATATAATCATATGATCCTATTGATCCCACGATTGGTAAATCTCTTCTATGTTCTCTATATGTTTATGCGGTATTTCCCTTGATTTGTCTTTTTTGGGGGCATCTCTTAGTGGAAACATAATCAGTGGATTTGTTTATGTTTATGTTAAAGCCATTTCTCCTATTAATGTGTTATCAATGACTTTAACTTGGTGGCATATACTCTGCTCACTTATTGCACACATGCACTTTTCAATACACATATTATTTTTCAAGACATGTTTTCTCCCTTTTTGGATTAGTTTCTAATCCTTTAAGAATGGATTTATATTTTAGGATCACTTGATCCCTCCAGTTTCAAATGTTTTGATCCCTTAAGGTTAATAGTGTCCTTAAGAGTGGATTTCTTTTTCTATTTGGTTTTACTCTTGTCAAATTCAATGTTCTTGAGGGTGAATCCTTAATGGGTTGAGTAGTGAGTAGCCACATTCACTAGGTAGTTCAATTCCATCTTTCTAGTTGTGTTGTTTCCTTATGTGGTTCACAATGGGACAAACATTCTCACTGGGCAAGATAATCTCTCTCTCTCTCTCTCTCTCTCTCTCTCTCTCTCTCTCTCTCTCTCTCTCTCTCTCGCTCTCTCTCTCTCTCTCGGCTTAATGTATCATCTTAAAATAGAAGCACTTCCATGATAAGAATATTTAACCCTCTAAGTATATGGTATCGAGTCATGCCAAGCACCTTAAATAGGTGTTTGCATGGATCTAGTCCCTATTCTACTTTTCTCCCCTTATTTCCTCCCTTTTTCTAACAATTTTCTCCAAGAAATGAAAGACTTTGACTTTCTAGGCCAATGGTCCAATTTTCAAGTTCCAAAGGTTTCAAGATATTGGTCTTCATAAAGTTTCATTTTCTTGCTTTCAAGTCAGCCATTTCAGGTTTTGGAATGGGAAACTCTTAAATTGTATTCAATCTAGATCTATTTCTAGGGGTTAAGATTAATTGAGATCACTATATAAGTTTGTGTCCTAGATCACTATATAAGAAAGCCTCCTCCTCTCATTTTCTCTAAGAATGCACATTATGATATCAGACAATCCATTACTTTCACAATCAAGCTAGCAAAAGCAAGAAGGAGAAAGAAAACATTCAAGTATTCAAGATTGAACTCATCAAGGAGATCAATTGTTAGCCATTGAAGGATTCAGTCTCTATAGAGCCCTCTTATTAAAGATTCCTCCATATACTATCATTCAACCCTCTTCTTATGCTAAGATCCATTAAAGATTGGTGTTGAAGATCTAATTCCATTGATTTGAGACATCCTACATTCATTTGGAGCATCCATACTTATGGATTGAAGAATTCAAATGCTCCAGAAGGATTTCAACATAAGCAAGGTGAATAGTTCCATTTACTTTGTTTATGCATATTGCAATTTTAATTACATTTCAAAGTTGATTCCAAACTAGGATTTGACCAAGGAAAAACCCCAATCCAAACCAAAAAAAATAAAAATCTTGCAAGTATAGGTACAGGATAGTGAATTGAAGTTCAATTTTGGATACCCTTTTGGACAAACCATCGAGATCCACAAATAAGTTTTCCATTGGTGTAGTGTAGGTCAAGGTCAGAAATAAAGGGGTAAGATTATGCCCTGCTATTTGAGTCAAGGTTGATGTACCCTCAAAAGGACAAAAGGTTTTTGTGTTTTATCTGTCTTGGCATTTCCAATCTAGAGTAGGTTGTAGAATTCCTCGAAAATGTGTACAGAGATCAAAAATTAATATTTTTTATATTTTCCCTACTTTGAGGTTAGTATTTTCCTTCTATTCATTCAATATTACAACTACATACATTTTATAATAGATTATAATATTTCCTCCTTTCTTCATATTCTCCATCTTTTGATTCATTTGTGCATTGATCACTTCTTTGCAATTAATCATTTTTAATCTTTCCTTTTGGGAATTTGGGTTAGGGATAGGTCCTATATCCCCCCTCTTACATCATGTATCATACCCCATTCACATTCATTTTTATCCTATTCATTTTAGTGAACCCGACACGCTTATCCTCTTTTCTTTTGTGGAATTAGATGCCCTTTTGTGTTTTGTGGTGTTAGATTTCTTTTTATATAATCTTTTTGGTGTTAGATTTGTCTTTTATATTAAATCTTGCATGCTAATTAAATTTCTTGCATCTATATTTTTTTTTAAAAATACAAAAAAATTGCAAACTCTCTTTCAAAATACAAAAATATTCATGCTCAATTTTTTCTTAGTTTAGTTCATTTTCATTGCATTAGATTATTAACTTTACTACTTCTAGTGCTACTTATAATATTTTTGTTAGAAAAAGTCATAGACTTATGCATGCCTTTGATCTTGAGTCTTCCTCCCCTTTTATTAGGATTCTAGATGATAATTTGATTAATTATGATTTCAATCCTATTATGGAGAAAAACTCTTCTCATTCATCTCATGATGAGGATGATGCTTTAAGAGTTTCTCCTGAACAAGTCCAAAAACTTTCAACTGAACTTGATAAAATGGGTAATTGTCTCATTCATGAAAACCATGATTGAGATTCTATTCAAGCTATAGAGGCTCTTAAGAAAGTTCTTTGTAATAGTGATCAAGGTGTTAACCTTTTGCATGGTATTACTCACCTTGTGCATTCAAATGTTAAACTTTTAGGACAAGAAGCTCAAGACTTAGGGTTGATTCCTCCTATCTCTAGTGTAGAACCTTCTATGTCTATGAATCTTCCTCTATTCCTTCCTATGAACCTTCTATTCCTAAATCTAGTGCATTTCCCTCTATTCCTATGAATCTTCCTCTTATTTCCCTTCCTACATCACAACCTTCTTATCGTAATGTTCCTTTTACTTATTCTAATCCTCTTCCAACTATAGTTCCAAGTGTTTCTCTAGTTGTATCTTCCATTCTATAGGTTCATACACTTTACCTAGTGTTCTAATGTTTCTATACCTCCTATTTCTTCTAATGATTCAACAATTATCAGTTTTCACCAATTATTATTTCTATGTTTATAATGAGTGTTTTCAAGTAGTCAATGGGAAGGAAACATTAAGAGCTTCAAAAATAGAATGAATCAAGTGACTTGTGTGTATTGAGATTATACCTTTTAGCACATCTTTGACTTCTCTATTTGTTACAAATTAGAACCATTTAAACACATGATGCATGCACCGAAAGTTGTTAGCAAGATCATCCTAGAACCATTTCTTATCTACCTAGACCTAAATTTCTATCCAAAAGATCCATGTTATCCAATCTAAAGTAAAATGTATACTTACCATAATCACTACCTTAACCCATGGTTGTGATAAAATTAGTAAGAATACCCCATATCAAACCAACCAAAACCTAAGTTCAAAAAGGTCAAGCTTCCACAATGACTCTTTATAGAGAGATAAAAGTAGAATTCAAGAAACACACACTTAATCAAAGACTTTCCAAACTAGATCAAATTGAGAATGAAGTTTTTTAATTTTCTCTACAAATTGAGTGGGACTGTAAAATTCAAAACTTAACCCTAAGACATGGATCGATTCAACCAAAGCCTCATTGACTACACTAGCTACACCCACTTTGATTAGGATCTTCTTCTTCCACACAAACTTTACATTTATCAAATCATAGATTTAGGTCTTCATATAGGTTCTCATCCTACTTATGTATTTTATGGTTTCATCATCTCTAGGTCATGTCCTTTAGAAATCCAAACCTATCCAAATCTACATCATAGATCAAAAAAATCCTCCATCATCTCCATAATACTTAAGTATTTGGTGTCATTTTGTTGAGAATAGTCTACCATACATCCTAAATCCATCACACTATCTCAATTATCCTTTAAACTAAGATTTTTTTAGGGTAATCTATCTTTTTCATTTGTATCCCTCGTCACCTTGAGAAAAAGGTTGGGCTCCAAATGTGATCATCATTTGACTTCCAATAGGTCACAAGTCTACCTTAAATTTCACATCACCATCATATCTCAAGCTTACACATAGGGAAAAAAAATCTCCTCTTTTACTTTGGCATTACATTACTCATCATTAGGTATCCTATGTATTATATCATAGAAGAAATATCCTCCCCAAACATCTACCATACATCCTTTTGGATCCTAGAAATTCTCACCATCATATTTCTATCTTTAGAAAGTTTTAACAAACTCATCCCCCCATATATACTTGCACTTATTTTCCTAACATATTGCATATCATCCTTAGGAAAACCATCATTTCATGCCACCTACCACATGTCTTGATGAGAATAAAAGGAAGAAGAGAGGCACAGATGCTAATCTTAGCATTAGTTTAGCTAGTGCATAATCATACCCAACAGTATGATTCAAGTAGGACATGTGACCTTTGTTAATGTCATCATAAATAGAAATATAGAAATCATCATGATGAACTTCCTAAGAGACAAAATTGGTGTCTTTGACTTTGGGAGGCCACCACATTTAGACATATATGATCCTTCCCATCTCTTATTTGGAAGGCTACCACCCCCCATTGGTCCATCTAATCCAAGTGATCCATTTTTTATACCAAAATGAGGACATCAAACAATACAACCAAAACCCATAGATCCAAATATATCATCAACCCAACTCGGTGTTGTGATCTCAAAAAGCAATCAACCCACCATAGCACAATCATTATTCCATGCAACATCCCAACATAACACTACTACACCATCCACATCTATAAACACCACCACATTCTCTACTCAAATTTTGCAATCTACTTCTATCCCATTTAGTAGCATTGCATCTTCATTCCCTCAATTTTGCACTTCCACTTCGTATGCATCTACTAGCACTACAGTTTGTCCCCCCAAGCAACATAGCCAATCAACACTTCATTACGTGACAAGGATGTCCTCCTTGGGGTCTATAAATTCACCTCTTATACCACCCACTATCAGTAGCAACCCATTTTCTACTAGCCACAACACCAGCACCTTGTTTCCACTAGGTCCCTAAAATTTTACACAATCACAAGGTCCACCCACCAACCTTTTCACTAGAAATTCATTAATGCCTAATTTCCAACCATTAACACTATATTCTATCAATCCTACACCTACCATCATAAATTATGTTTCCATGGAACCTCTAGGAAGAAACCAAACCATACCAAGCCAGTCAGTACTGATATTAGGCGCCTTTCCTTACACTAACTATTTAGCTCCATATAGCTCTCAGTTTCCACCTCATTGAAGTACACAATCCCAAAATGTAGCATCACTATATCTACCACCTCTACCCTACAACAAATCCCACTATAGTCATCACATATCCAAACCGCCATACAAAATCCTTTGACTGGACAACAATCTCACACCTACCCTCCACTGTAACAACTACCCTATCAAAACTACATCTTGCAAGCACAACAATATGTTCAACCACCATTTCAAAAAACCATAACTCTCATTCTAGTAGTAGCACAATCCATAATTCATCCACCATAGTATACAAACCAAAGTTTCCTACCTCCACTTTTGACATCCAATACATACCCTCTACTAGGAGCATTGGGATTGGGGGCACCAGCAATAACTCCTATCAACCCTAAGTAGGAAGAAATGAAAAGTTTACTAAAAGTAATCAAGGATGGAAATGAGTCCAAAACCTGGAAGTTTGAAAATGACTATCAAAATCCATTCGACAAGACCATTACAATGATGCCTTTCCCTAAACAATTTGAAATCCTAAAATTTGATAAATTCAGAGGGAAAAGTGATCTAGTCGCATATGTCAAACATTTTTATATGCACTACCAAGAACTAGCATACAATGACATATTCCCCATGTGGATTTTTCCTAAAAGTCTAGGAGGGCCTGCTCTTGAATGGTTCCATTGCATACCCCAAGGTATAATTAGTATGTTTAATGATCTTTCAAAAACATATAGTCCAATATGCTCACATAGTTAAGACTGAGTTATCTGTAGTGGATCTAGTTATACCAAAAAAAAATGAGGGGAAAGCCTCACATATTACTTACAACAAGGGAAAACTCTCACAACTCAGATCTCATGTACCATACCCAAATTTTAGCTTGTCAAGATGTTCATTAACAATGCACATCCTACTCTTGCACACCACATGGCTATGAATTGCTTGCAAATATACAAATACATCAAGGAAAAAGGGATGGGCCTCGAGTAAGGACTCATTAAAGATGGTCTCATCAAAATTTACAAAGAAAACACCCAAGATTGAGGGAAATATAATGACAAACAACAATATTGGAATAAAAACAAAAACATGGTCACTGATGATGCCATTGATACCCAAAAAGATCATGTGGTGGGAGTCATGCCCAGTTCACGTAAGACTTGTTATTAACAAATGCCACAACAACAACAATCTACCTATCAACAGGTTGTGCACCAAAAATAATACCAACAACCTCCATCACAACATAATCAACACAATACAAAAGCACAAAATCCTACAAGTCATACTTACACTATTACTATCACAACTAAGCCAAGTTCATGTGTCGAGAGGTAATCTCGATTATACACCCCTTTGGAGGAACCACTTCATGTCATCTTTGAAAAGTTGGCTTAAAAAAATCTTATTTGACACCCACAGACTCAAACATTAGACCACAATCAATCAAGGCCATCTTGGTATAAAGAAAATGATTTTTGCAAATTTCACTATGTTAAAGGACATCCCACCCTAAAATTTGTGCAACTCAAAGACTATGTAGGAGATCTCATTGAGAAAAAGGAAATCATAGTGGGGGCATAAACCTCTTAGAATGCAGGATTACTAATCGATCAAAATACATTTTCCCCACACAAAAAAAATATGGGTAAGGTACCTATGAATGAAACTACTACCAACAATGCTAGCAAACCCAAAACTGTTCAGACTAAATAAGGTGATAACTATGAAAAATTACAAAAGTATACATCAACATACTTAGAATATAGTAATTTGATCAGCTACATATCCTAGAAAGAGCCTTTTGTAAATGTGATAAGTATCAAAGGCCCAATGTGAAATTACCACAAGAAGAACTTGACTCAACATAGATGGACCATCTACACTCACCTCATCAAACCCACAGTATAATATCCTTGGGAACATATTAGCCCAAATTTCTATTCTAGAACTTTTGCATGCTAATCCACTTTACAAAGAAATTATTGACAATGCTCTTCATGAGTCACACATCCCTACTAATATCAATGCCACATAATTTTGAAACCTAGTAGGCCATATCTTTGCATCATGTGCATTTACCTTCAAAACTTTTGACATCCCAACTATTGAGCTAGATTATAGCCTTCCACTCTGCATAGTTGTTATTTTTTTCAAGTTTTCTATCAAAAGATTCATGATAGATAATGGATTAGCCTTAAATATCTATACTTTAAAGTTCATCAAACAAGCAGGATACACTAAGGTAGATATCATAAATGAAATCATCACTATTAAAGCCTATGACAACTTGGAGTGGCCCACCAAAGGAACTATCTTGCTACCCATTAGAGTTGGCCCTACCACTCAAGAGATAGCTTTTCATGTGGTTGATCTTAACCTACCCTTTAACATCCTCCTCAATTGACCACAGATTCATGCTATAAAGGCCATTCTCTCCATTTATCATCAGTGCATCAAATTTCTACATCATGGCACTGAGATAACCATCCTTGAAAATCTTGAGCCCTTTTCTTATAATAATGCAGTAGACACCTCATATGATAACCATTATTCTAGAATAAAGATTTTATCCTAGATTTATGATTAACCTCATATTATACTAGTATGTCCACTTGATCCACATAGTCGGGGGCACTCAAACTATTAAGGACCAAAGCCAGACATGATCCCCCAGCTCAAACAACTCAGGCCCACCATATTTTTTGTCAGTGGAATCCTAAATAAAGAAGAAACAACCCTTTATATGAGTACATGGTTATATAAAGACCCACCTCTGAAAGGTGAAGAGCTCCTTCACTATTTTTGACATAAATATCCATATTCACACTACCTTGCTACCAAATAATTGGATTATCAAGGAGGTGGCCTCGTCCCTAAAGAACTAGGCATCAAGCAATGTGTAGAAGTGTACAAAGAGGAGAAAAGAAAGGTCTACACTATGGACTTCCTGTCACCAGGGCACCACTAAAGATGGTCATGCCTATTTAAACATCCAAAACAACCTTGAAGAAGTTGAAGACATCCTTGAGGAAGTTGAAAAGAAAGCCTTTGACAATATTTTCCTTGACAAACTCATCCTAGGGGACTCTATTCTCTATGAAATATCCATTAACCTCATAGAATTACCCCTTGCTCACCCTAAACTCATCAATTGTGGCCAACAAAGTGTTATTCATTTTGACAAGTTCTCTACGGAGCATGCCCTCCTTAGATTCATAAGAGTTGATACACCACACAAAAAGTTGCCACCATAATCAACTTATGTCTACAAGTTGGATCCCAAAGATTACTCTATGGAGGAGGAAATCTCCTATCACAAAAATGATCAAAAGAAAGAAAAAAGAAAAGAAATGGTATTCCCTGGTGAAAAATCTTCTAGAGCGCCATCATATCACTTTAAAAATGAAATAAAAATAGTGAAAACCTTTCTAGGGCACTTGAAGATGGAGATTTCATCCTTCCCCCACAACATCACACATGTGCAGTATCATCAATCCTAACAGAGGACACCAAATTGGTCAACATCAGCCTAATGGAGATACCAAGGATCACATTCATTGTAGCATCTTTACCACTAGGGCAAGTGGACCTTCTTGTTGAGGTGCTCTAAGAAAATATAGGTTGGTTTGCATGGTCATATAAAGACATGTGAGGACTAGATCCTAAGTTAGTGGTACATCACTTGGTTGTAGATCCAAAGGTTGAACCAGTCAAGTAGAAACTCTAAAAGATGCATCCCAAAGTTTCTCTACTAGTCAAAGTGGAATTAGAAAAGATGCTAGATTTGAAGATCATTCATCCCATTGACTATTCAGATTGGATCTCTAACATGGTACTAGTCATCAAGCCTTCTAGTGATATCAAAATCTACACTAATTTGAGGGACCTCAACAAGCCTTGTCCAAAAGATGATTTCCCTTTATCCAATATTGACATGATTTTTAACCTCACAATAGGCCATGAGCTCTTATCTCTCATGTATGGTTTCTCCAAGTAAAATTAGATACAAATATTAAAAGGGGACCAACATAAGACATCATTCACTACCCCTTTGCGAACCTTTTTCTACAATATGATGCCATTCAGGTTAAAGAACACAAGGGTAACTTATCAGTGAGATATGATGGTCATCTTCCACAATCTCATCCATAAAATCCTTGAAGATTATGTGGATGACATCTTGGTCAAATCTCTCAATGCCCTTGATCACTTATCTCACCTCAAGGAAGTGTTTCATTGGCTGGCCAAGTACTGTCTCATGTTGAACCACAAGAAATGTGTCTTCGGGATTCCATCTAACAAGCTCCTAGGTTTTATTGTATCATGACACACTATCAAGATTGACCCTCAAAAGGTCAAAGCCATCATGGATATGTCTCCTCCCAAAACATTATGAAAATTTCTCTCTCTCCAAGGCAAGTTGCAATTAGTCAGAAGATTCACCTCACAACTTGCAGATAAGTGTTAACCATTCATATATTTGCTAAAAAAGCATCAAAATTTCAAATGGGATCATATTTTCCAATGTAGCTTTGAATTGATCAAGAAATACTTGGCTAACCCACCCACATAGTTCTACCAATTGCTAGATGACCATTGATATTATACAAAAATGTACCCCGACAACACTAGGTGTAGTTCTAGCATGAGTTGATGACAAAGGAAAAGAAATGGCTATTTACTACACCAGTCACATTCTAGTTGGTTATGATCTTAATTATATGCCTATGGAAAAAGCTTGTTTAGTTGTGGTTTTTGCCACACAAAATCTTTGTCATTACATGTTGAGTCATACTAGACAACTCATATCCAAGATTGATCCTTTGAAATGCATGTTATCACACATAGGTATCATAGGTTGTCTAGCAAAATGGGTTATACTACTTAGTGAATTTGACATCCAATATGTTGATAGAAAGGTAATCAAAGGAAAAGCTATAGAAGATCATTTGGTTGATGTACCCTTAGTCTCTGATGACCCTCTCATTATGGAATTTCCACATGAACATCTCTGAATGATAGAGGAACAACCATCATGCAAGTTATAATTTGATGGATCTTATACATCCCATGGCTCCAGAGAAGGCATATTTTTGGTTACTCCTCAAGGTAACTACATTCCTAAATCTTTCAAACTTTAGTTCTAGTGAACTAACAATATATCAGAGTATGATGCTCTTGTTTTGAATAGAACAACATAGAGCTACAGATCTTTGGAGACTCACAATTGATTATCAAGAATCTCCTTGATGAGTAGCAGAGAAAGGCTAATAAACTCTAGTCTTATAAATAATTGGTTGATCAATTAAATTAATATTTCATTAAAATCTAGTTCACACAGGTGCCCAAGATATAAAATAAGACTCTAGATGCCATGGCCACTATGGGTTCACTCTTGGAGATCCCTTAGGAAGCTACATGATCCCGCTTACAAGAATGATGAATCCACATGGATCTACATCTTGGTTGGTCCCTAATCCTTGTGGTACCACCAAATTTATTCTTATCTAAAAAATGGTATCATATCTCCTCATCTCACATGAACCTAATGCCACAACCTTATTCATAGAGTATCCCACTATACTATCATAGCTAACACCATATATCATCGAGGTTATCATGATACTCTCTCTCAATGTTTAGACTAAAACAAGGTCACAATAGCTCTTAAAGAGGTACATGCTAGACTTTGTGGTGCTCACACAAGTAGTATAGTCCTAGCTAGGTAGATACTTAGGGCTCGATACTATTGGCCTACTATAGAACATGATGCTTGTGCATTTTTCAAAAGACATCTACCTTGTCAACAACATGCAAATTTGATCTAAGCTCCGACTCAAGATATTCAACCCATTGCACTGCCATGGTAATTTGCATGTTGGGGTTTGACCTTATAGGTTTTCATTTCACCTCTATCTTTAGAAGGTCACAAATGGATAATTATACCAACATATTATTCCACCAAGTGGGTAGAAGTAGTTTGATTTTTCATTGCCATAGGAGTTCAAGTTTCCAAATTTATCCTTTATCATATTATATGTCACTCTGGTATTCTTGCTACCATTTTTACAAACCATGGAAGTAACTTTGAAAACCTCAATATGAAAGAGTTGTGCACCTCCCTCCAAATTCATCATCATTTTTCTAGCCCCTACTTCTGACAAGGTAATAGTTAGGATGAAGCAACTAATAAAACCCTACTAAAGATCCTCAAGAAAGTTGTTAGTGATCCCAACTATGATTAACATTTATAAATCAACCCCACCTTATGGGCTTACTGTACCTCATTCCATACATCCATAGGTACAACCCCATAATTCCATGTCTATGGTGCCAAAGTAGTCCTACCTATTGAAGCTAAACTCCCATCCTTTCATATTTCTTTGCAAGGATAAATATTAGATGAGGATTATGAAGTAACCAGTCTCACAGAGTTAGATCTACTTGATGAAAAAGGAAATAAGCCTATGACAATCTCACCATCTATCAGAATCACCTCAAGGAAAATTTCAATGAAAATGTCCACCAATGAAAATTTCAAGTAGATGACATGATCCTCGTAGAAAATATTAAAATCCAAGTAAACCAAGAAAAGAAGGGCAAGTTTGAGCCCACATGGCTTAGTCCATATGTTGTTACAACATATTTCAGCTATGGAGCTTATCAAATCAACCCTAGAAGGTGAAGTACTAAATGATCCCATCAAAATCATTCACCTCAAGAAATTATATGCCTAAGCTCCTTAGTATATCTTGCTAGTCCTATGAAAATACCAAAAAAATCAAATATCCAAAAAGGCAAAAGAAAATAGAAAAAAGAAATAAGTGTCTAATGGTGAAAACTTGGTAATTCAAGTGGCTTGGATAGGTACCTTAGTGAAAACATAGAAAATAGGCACCATGCATACTTGGCCTTCCCATTATCTATCAATGATCTACATCCATTCACTATCTCCCTCCATATCTCGTTGTCCATCTTCCCATTTCCTAAGGTGTTCCATAGATCCTATTACCACACTATCACTACTGATATCTAGATCCCCAAGCTTGAAAATCAAATCCAGATAGTGTATTATATTGTGGATGATTTCCACATATACCATATCCTTATACACTATCACAGGTATCATATCAATTGTATCTTATCTCACGTATCATATCTATATATTGTATCCCTTGTAAAACAATGTATCATATCTTGTTCCTTGTTATTTCCTCATCCTAAATCTCTTAGTCCCATTACTCTAAGCTATTTTACACTACTCCTTGAACATATCGTGATCATTTTGTTGTATATCTTATTTTCCAAGTCCCTCCTCATCTAGTCTATTTGTATATACCTTGTTTTTTCTCTCAAGATAGTTTATATCTAGTTGTAGACCACATTTTCTCTCAAAAGGTTATTTTTATAACCCTCCAGTAAGATTCCTTGTCATCAAAGAGTTATCCTAAGGAATTTCTAACTGCCAAATTTTTCATAGTCCCATATACTACCACTAGGTCCTTGCAAGATGCATCCTTCCTCATATCTGATCTTGGTCCATCAGCATCCAATTCTATCGATGTCTTGCAAAACATTACTTTTTATGAATTTATTCTATCCTTTGATATTAGATTTCACTTTTTGGTTCTTAAATTATCTTTTCAAAGAAATTTCATTATTCCCTCCTCAAGGTCACTACAATCTTTTATATCATGGTGCAATGCAACTAGGAAAATTAGAGAGCAAGTTCTTGATTAGTTCTTTTTCTACCTATGAGTCATTCGGATGTGACCCTTGCATGTTCCAAATATGTGATCAGTCATAATTAGATGATGCAATTGGGAAATATAATTTTCTTGTGGATTACCCAACATCATTTCTATGTTGATTCCTTTAGGACTCATGTGTGATGCTGGGACAATCCTTGCATGCTTGTTCGAGTCCATCCTATGTAATATTGGTGTATCAGCCTTGAGGTTCTTGGTAACCTTTGCATATCCCTAGTATTCCTATATCAAACTAAGTGGTCAAATTACATGGTGGTACTTCTTTATGAAGTACCTCACCCTCAAGATTCAAGCATAATTTCACCCCCCATTTAACCTTTATTTTTCTCCAAATCTCCCTCATCTCACTTTTATCACCATCTTCACTACCAATCATACTCATACCTATCTTACCATATACATCCATCCTACCTCTCTTATAGTTCCTATTCCCAAAGCATCCCTAGTCTGCCTATTTTTCCTCTCCCCATTACAACCCAATGCATGGGTCCAATCCAACACCTATTCCCATCCCCACATCTATCCACTCTCCCTAGCTTTCCTACAAAAATCTACATTCAAATGTTGTGCACATTATTTCCCCTCATAAAACCATGGCTATGGTCAATCAATGATATGAAACATTTCCATCCTACCCATCCCCCTACTCCCACATATGCTTCCCTATCATTCTACTTGCACTTTTGTATCATAATCACTCATCTTTCACCTCATTATCATGGTCTTTTTCATTTTCAGTTATCATCTATATCAACATAGTTTTAAGTTCTTTTTTATCATTTCCATCATCATAGTTTTAGGTTCCTTTTATTTATCACTTGCATTGTCATAGTTTTAGGTTCTCTTTCATCATTTGCATCATCATAGTTTTAAGTTCCTTTTAGTTATCACTTGCATTGTATAGTTTTAGGTCCATTTTAGTTATCATTTGCACTATCATAGTTTTAAGTTCATTTTAATTATCACTTGCTTCATCATAGTTTTAGGTTCATTTTCAATTATCATCTACATCATCATAGTTTTAGATTCCTTTGACTTATTACTTGCATTATCATAGTTTTAGGTTCTTTTTTGTCATTTTCATCATCATAGTTTTAGCTTCCTTTTAGTTATCACTTGCATCACCATAGTTTTATGTCCATTTTAGTTATCATTTGCATTATCATAGTTTTAGGTTCTTTTTAGTTATCACTTCCTTCATCATAGTTTTAGGTTTATTTTTTAGTTATGTTTTTCTTTATCATAGTTTTGGGTTTCTTTTAGTTATCATTTTCCTCATCATACTCTTTGGTTCTTTTTAATTATCATCTACATCATCATAGTTTTAGGTTGCTTTTACTTATCATATGCATTATCATAGTTTTAGGTTCTTTTTTATCACTTGCATCATGATAGTTTTAGGTTCCTTTTAGTTATCACATGTATCACCATAGTTTTAGGTCCATTTTAGTTATCACTTGCATTATCATAGTTTTAGGTTATTTTTAGTTATCACTTGCTTCACCATAGTTTTAGGGTCTTTTTAGTTATCTTTTTCTTTATCATAGTTTTAGGTTCCTTTTAGTTATCCATTGCATCATCCTAGTCTTAGGTTCTTTTTAATTATCATCTACATCATCATAGTTTTAGGTTCCTTTTACTTATCACATTGATTATCATAGTTTTAGGTTCTTTTTATCATTTGCATCATCATAGTTGTAGGTTCCTCTTAGTTATCACTTGGATCACCATAGTTTTTGGTCCATTTTAGTTATCATTTGCATCATCTTAGTTTTAGGTTCATTTTAGCTATTGCGTGCATCACCATAGTTTTAAAAGTTTATTTTACATCATCACATTTTTTTCTAATCATTCAACACAATCACATCCTACATCAAAATATTAATAACATCATGCATCTCACATCACTCCATAAAGCATTATATCCTAAAAACACAAGTACCTGTAACATCGTGCATCTCATTAATCCAAAGTCACATCCTATATACCACATGTTAGTCCACCTCATACATATATCCACATGCATCTCATAAAAGACATACACTATAATAAAATCACATAGGCATAGTACTCATTACACACATATCTCCCACCCCAAAAAATGCTCATATTATATATATATATATAATATCCTCAACGAATAAAGAATTCATCCCCCATCCTTGAAAGAATACAAAATTTCTATCATATTCCAAATCCAGTGTCCATATAGTACATCTATCCATACAAATACATATGGGTCTATGACCACAAAAATCTCAAACAATACATCAAAAATATCTTGAAGATCACAAAAATGTAGCATATCACTACTCATTTGTATCCTTGTCCATCACCTCCTCGTCATGAGACTCATAAGGGTCCCTCTCTACATCTTGTGTCACTATTGGTGGTGGTAGTGGTCTCATCCTCCCTCCTCCAATACCTAAACTATCTACCTAGTCTCTCCCCCTTGTGTCCCTCTCTCCTATCTCTGGATCTACCTTATTTATTGAGACACACTAGTGCTCTTTGAGCCCCCAGTGCTCCATCCACTCTCCCCACCTTCTTGCATATCTATATGTGTGCCAACTATACCTGACCATTTTTGTCACGTTTAGTGCTCAATCTAATTTGATGGCATAGTTGCATGGTATCTCCCATATAGAAACTTATTCTCTCTTATAGATCTTCCACCTCCCCCCTTAGAAGCTTTAGGTTCTCCAAACCTCCCTCTATCACCATATGTGCCCTCAACATCACCACTGATGCAGGAGCATCCAGAGGTATAAGGGCAATCCTGTGTCACCCAAAAAAATGTACTTAGACTTAGTTTTTGTTTCATGTCTTTACATTTTTGGATACCCATTTGGGTCAAATAAAGGTTCCAACTCTCATAGTTCAACTATTAGTGCATTTGAAAATCCCAAAAAAATAGGAGCATGTATTTGGGCCATCATTTCAGTAAACTAGAAGGTGTGAATTGGCCAGATGAATGTAATCATGATTTAGAGCATTCCAGAAAAAGAATCAGGTCAATAGGCCCCACGGTTTGAAAGTTATTGCAGTTTTTCAGGTTTTGGAGACCTCTTAAGAATGCTTCAAAGTCAGGTTTGGGTCATTAAATGACCTCAAAAAGGGTCAAAAAATGGGGGACGAGTGAAGATTGTCCATAGGACTATAGAGCACTTCGAGAGCTTTCCGAAAATGTAAACGGTTCGTCAATCGGAGCACGGTTCAAAAGTTATGCCTCCCGGAAGTTCAGTTACCGTTTCTGGATTCTTCTAGATTTGCACTGACTTCTAATGCAGCTTTTAGAACCTTCTATTTGGTCGGTGGATGCCTACTAGCACTTTCTAGAATGTACTCCTAGTCCTTAACCCTCCAGGGTCTATTTAAGGAGATTTCTGGCATTGTAAAGGCCAGTTCAGAGTGGAGTTTGAGAGGAGGTACTAAAAGGAGAAATTATCTCCATATTTATGCTATTGTAAGCCCTTAGGGCATGTTTTGAAGTTTATTTTCCTGTACTATTTGTACTAGCTTATTTTCTCAGTTAATATAATTTTCCCTTTCTGTTAGTTCCATTCTTTTCTTGGGTCGTGTCTCCATCAACCACCTCCACCACCATCTTCTCTATCTCCTCTTGGACACTGTCTGACCACTCTTGAAGCCTCCCCCTCTCCACCTCCCTCACATTCAATCTCTCCTCTAGCCACTTCAACTCTAACTGCAATACCCCTAGATCAATCTCTACCTGATCTAGTTGTCCCTATATAGCATCATGCTCCTATCATAATTGGTCTCACTCTACTTTGAGTTGGTCCCCTCATGTTGTGTATCTTGCAATAGTTGGCTCAAAGCATCATGTGCTTGCTATAGTGACATGAATCTTACCACTAACCCTTTATCCTCTCCCCTCTTGATAACTTTCCTCCTCCTCTTCCTCCTCCTCCTCTCCCAACTAGCCCTTGGGCCCCCTATCTACTCTCCTACTATGGCCTCACCTCATCTTGTGGCCTACCCTCCTCTTATGTCCCATCCTCCTCCTCTCCATCCCTCCACCTCCTCCTTTGTGGTGCTTCCCCTTGCACTACAACCTCTATCCATTGTCTCAAAACCCTTCCCTCATATTTCCCTCTTCTCATCACTTGGGTGATCTCCCCTATCATCATAGTTTCCCTAGTCACCTGTACCCTCCCCACCAGCCTTAGGTGTTGGAATTGATCCTTGTAGCCTTGGGTTGACCCAACATCTGCAACCCTACCAAATCAATCCCAATCCTAAGGTGTCAAATCCCTCCATGCCTGAATCAAACCCTCTCTTTGTAGAGGTGGCCCAAATAGAGTCACAAAATTTGTTGTAACTCTCTGATACTAAACAGGATCCCCTAGCATGACTTGTAGCCATCCAAACTTCCACAATACCCTATACAATTGATACTACTTGGTTATATAATCCTACTACCCAAAAACAAAGTATGAAGATATAGTGTAAGGCAATTGTTTCTTCTCCTCTGCCCATTGACCAAGACCCATATATGGCCTCCATGTCACCGCTTAGATCTCATTGATCTAGACTTGCTAATAGTCCACCTCCTCTGTGTGATGGTATGTGAGTGGATTTCCCTAGTTATATACTATAGGCTCCTTTAGATTCCTATCCCTCCATCCAATAGGTCTAAACATCATAATATTCTCCCAAGCCCAAACCTAAAGAAGGGTCAAAAAGACAATGCTCCTCCCTTGATGGTGCCCTGCAACCTGGTACACTATCTAATGAAGATCCTTATATAACTCTATGAGCATCAATGAGTTCCATGTAGCTAGGACCCCCTCATCTACTATCTAGATGATCATAGGAATTATCACTAATATCACTCTTGTACCACCATTGTTTGGGGCAATAGACCCCAACACTATCTCACACACATAAGATTATATATGTTGATCTATGCCCACCAAATCCAAGTGCTTATCGAAAGAAAACTACCCCCTCCAAATCTAAAACTAGACTATGAGTCCCACTAGTCATTGACTTTCTTGCTCTCACATGACTTCCTTATCTACCATAATTGGCATACCCCACACTAGCATTCAAAAAATTGTATAGACATCCTCCAAGGTGATGGTAATCTCACCTATTAGTAGATGAAATGTCCTTGTCTAACTATGTTTGTGCTCTCACAATGTTGTCACCATGTCACCATTGTCATATATGTGCGAGTCTGTAGTAGTCTACCCAAATACCCAAGTCCAATGACATTGATCCTTGCCTAGTCTACTAATGTGAACTACTCCCCAATGCAAAGAATTGCAACACATCGCTCCTACGACACCAATGCATCTAGTGACTACTGCATCTAACAAACAAATGCATGTCAATTCTACTTTATTTTAATACTCTTTGCCTATGTTTCATCACCCACTCCTAAACTTTCAAAACACTGAAAAAGAAAACTTTTTCCCATATTCTCACAAGCAGGTTTACATTTCCATGACCTATCTTTGTCCTAGCATTCCTATAGCTAAATATTTTGGTGAGAATGCATCTCATATTTTTTTAGCCCATCAACCCTAATACATGTCCCTATGTTGACTCTCCCTAACCAGCCCCAATTCCATAGGACTGCATTCCTGCTAACAAGAACACTTTCCCTCGCATAAACATGTTATCACATGCAACCTACAAACCCAATTTGCATTCCTGCAAAATTTATGAGAAAAATTTGATTTCCTATGAAAACAACTTCCTAACCCTTCTTTTGTCCCTTTACCCTCAGCCCTTTTGCGAGATCGCGATCTCACTAGACCCATGCTTGTGGGATCGCTCTTTTGAAACTTTGGGAACACTCTGAACTACAAAACCCAAGCTCAGAAGAGAAATATTTTACCACCTACTGATTGGTCTAGTGTCCTTTGTTCTTGTACTTTTGTACCACATTAGCTCGATGCTCTGGTCATCCCTGTGCAACCATCACATCATCTAAACTAGATCTCTAAAATGATAATATTTCATTGATAATATGAGAGTAGTTACTCCTTTCTAAACCTCCCAATCCTTTTATAGGCCTCCTGTGGTGCCTTACTTCCATCTTTGACCCCTCTAGCCCACTTACCCCCCCCCCCCCCCCCCCCCCCCTTACCTTGTTATTTTGGCCAATTTATTATCATTTTAACACTCTTTTATGCCCTCTGCATCCTCCTACTCACCCCAACTTGCTGTACCTTTTCAAGAAATTTTCATGCCTTATCTTCTCTCCTCATGACCTTCTTTAGGGGATATCATACAGTCCAATCTCTCCCCTTCTACTCAATACTGGGGTAACAATTTTTCTTTAAACAAAATTTCTTCGAGTCATTTATGTTTGAACTTTTTGTTAGAAATAAGATAATTAAGAGGAGGGGGGTGAATCACTTATCCAACTAAAATAATTTATCAACCTTAAATAATATTAATCATTCAATCAAAGTAAACCAAAATCATAATAAGATTCACATACATAACTACACCAGATTTGTTAAATAGGGAAACCCTTGGTCAGAGGGAAAACCCCAGTGGGAATGATTCCCACAAAGATATATTGATATATATTCTTTGTTAGAGGATGGACCCTGTTAGGAGTCTATAAACACATTAAGTACATAAGATTCCCTATTAGGATACTTTGAATCCTTTTTAGAAGATTCCAACCATATTAAGAGTTGTGCCAAAACTATTAGGAGTTGTGGAAGACAAAAGAACCCACTGGCCAAATAGCTTCTCGGGCAAGACTACTGAATTTCATTGTCCAACTGATCTCTCAACTATTCCTTGTAGAATAATTGTTTGTACTTTGCTTTATCCTCTCTCCTTTGTCTTTTCAGCTAAACCAATCATTGTTAGACCTTTTATATTTGGTCATAAACCTCAAATCCAAATATCAAATCTCAGATCTCAAAATAAAACCTTAGCATTGAAGTTTTCTCCAACTTCACTTTACTCTACTTATCTTCACAATTACTCACCATTCATATATTTTCTCCTCTCTTTCTCTCTTCATACTTCATATAATTGTTCATATATAACAAAGGAAAATGTCCTTCCTTTATACCAAGTCCATACAACAATTCTCTTGAGTTGGCTATTACACCTTCTCTATTAATTATTATAGGACCTCATTAAGAACATATTTTACTTAGTGATAACATCAATCTATCACCTTGTAACTTGAATAAATTTTTGTACATTAATATTATGGTGAGAAATCTTAGCCATGTAATCTCCAACATGCCTTGTACACACCTTTAACCTTGCTTCTTAAAATAACAACTTTTCTATGAGATATAAAAAGTTTACAAGAACATGCTTCTATAAACTTTATCTTAGAACAATCTTCACCAAAACTTGCATAACTTCTTCTAGACTTAATATCTTTTGCACTCAAGGTTAGTTGCATATACAAGACACTTTGTAGTATCTCTATTTAACCTTGCTAGTGAAAATACTCAACAATTTGTCCATAAAAACTTGATCTTTACCATTGTTCTTTTATCAGATACCACAAAAAACTACTATGTCGACATCAATGAAAAACAAAGTCATGAATGTAACATATCATCATGATAATGATCTAATCATGTTTTCACAATACTTTCCCATAGTAATATCATTAGCATTCATGCTTCCAAAAATCTCCCCCTTTGGCAGTAATGGCAACATAGATGAAAAACATCTATTTCCAATAATACCAACTGTTAAAGATTGTTATCCTTTCTTTCCAAATCTTCTTCATCAATCATACTAGCTTTTTTGTTCACACACTTCTCCCCATTGATATACCTCAATGAGCTCTATATCAAAATCTTTTTCATACTATAATCTCTCCCCCATCCACATCAATTTCAAGGGTTTTAGCAACCATCTATCACTGCATCTTGTCAATCTCTACAACAACTGTCTCTGACCTACTCAAGTGTCCAAAGACAATGTTCAAAACAACATCTATCAAGAGTCCTACATGACTCTATCCATAACAGATACTCCCCCATATAGGAAGCATTGACATTCAGTCTAGACAAACTATAATGCTCTGTACCACTAGACTGATACACTCTTACATCATCTACTCTGATGTAGGTAGCGACATAAACCCCAGCATACCTTACAAATACTCAAAAGTCTCTTTGGTAAGAGGCTTCGTAAACATGTCTGAAATCTACTCTTTGTTGCTTACATATTCCAATCTAATTTCCTTTTCTACAACTTTCTCTCTCAAAATGTGATATTTTATAGAAATGTGCTTAGTCTTGGAATGCAACATTGGATTCTTAGACATATTCATTGTGCTTGTGTTATCACAATGTTTGACAATAGGTTTAATGAATTCTATCCTTATATTCTTCTATCTCTATGTTACTTTGTGAGATACAATCCTTCTTCTTTCTTAACCAAGATACCAATCTTCCTCCAAGAAAGAATGCTCCATCACTGGTGCTCTTTCTATCATCCTTACTACCTGACCAATTAACCTCAGCATAAGCATATAAAATGAAGTCATTAGATTTTTCATACCACAACTTGAACATTGGTGTTCTATTTAGATATCTAAATATCCTTTTAGCTGCTACATAATGTGCTTCTCTGGGATCATCTTGAAATCTTGCAATAATTCCAACTACAATTGCTATATTTGACTTTGTGTGAGTCAGATATTGTAATCCTCCAATCATAGATATATACTTCTTCTTATCAATAGTAAGTATCTCATCCTCTGTAGATAACTTTTGTCCAATTATAGTATGTGTTCCAATTGGTTTACATTTTTCCAAACCAAACCTTTTCAATAGATCTTTCAAATATTTAGTCTAAGAAATAAAGATTCCTTCTCTATCCTACACAATCTATAATCCTAGGAAGTATTTCATTTCCCCTATCATGCTCATTTCAAATTCCTTCTTCATTTCTTTTTCAAACTTGCCACTTTCACTATTATCTCCTCCAACTATGATATCATCAACAAATATTACCAAAATCATCAATCCATCATCTATTTCTTTCAGGTATAGATTACTCTCTACCATACCTTTGCTAAATCCAAGTTTTGTTAGATGCTCATCCATTCTTGCATGTCAGGTTTTGAGTGCTTGTTTTAAGCCATACAATTATTTCTTCAATCTATATACGATGTCCTTCTCATCTATTAAAGGAAAACCTTTAGGCTATTCTATATATACCTCTTTTTCAAGTTCTCCATTCAAAAATATTGACTTGGCATCCATCTGATACACTTTGAATTTCTTATGTGCTGCATAGGCTAAGAATAATATTACTACTTCAATTCTTTCAATGGGAGCATAGGTTTCATCATAGTCTATTCCTTCTAATTGTGAGTAACCTTTACATACCAATCAAGATTCTTTGTTCCTTACAACTTCACCTTGTTCATTCATCTTGTTCCTGAATACCCATTTTGTTCCTATCACATGCTTGTCTTCTGGTCTAGGGACCAATTCACATGTCTCACTCTTTGCTATCTAATCCAATTCTTTTTTCATAGCTTGCTTCCAATTGTCATCTCTACATGCCTCATCTGCATTTTTTGGTTCTACTTGAGATATTAGACATAGGTCTTCATTGATTCTACTTCTTGTCATCAAACCTTTATCTCTTCTACTGATGATCTTCTCTAGTGGATTATTCTTTGTGATATTCTTACGAGGAGCAGGATTTTTTTATCTTAACTCTTAGCTTTGTTCTAGGTTTTGAACTTTTTTCTTACCTTAGCTCACCATCATTCTAAAAATCATTATTAGTCTCAAATAGAACTTCAGCATTCTATCTATCTATTCCAACCAAAATTGTCCTCTTCTTCATCATCACCAATAATAGTTACCAAAGCTATTTCTTCTATTACTTCCTCTTTCTTAACCAATTCAAGCTCATTATCTTTATCACAATCATTCAAGAATCTTTCCATACTTTCTTTAAATTCTTCATCTTCATTAGAAAGTGAACTCTTTCTAGTCTTTCTTACTCTCTTATGGCATGTAGATGAAAAATGACCAAACTCTTTACATATCCAACAAATAAAAAATTCCATACCTTCTTTCTCTCTTTTCATAAGCTGATCAATACCTTCTTTGATCTTCATGTCATCTTTGGATCTGGATCTATCTTTGCTTGTGCCTCTATCCAAAAACTCAATGCTCAATTTTGTACACAATTTTTATATCTTACCAAGAAGCTCCATCTTCTGGGTGTTAAAATTTCTTCCATCAGACTTAGGACTATTTTTTCTGAAATACCTTACCACTAATCTCCTAAAGCTATTAAGCTTACCCTTCAAGGACCTAATGCTTTGATACAAATTGTTAGAAATAAGATAACTATAGGGGGGGTGAATTAGTTATCCAACTAAAATATTTATCAACCTTAATTTATCTTAACCATTCAATCAAAGTAAATAGTAATCATAATAAGATGCACATATACAATTACACCAAATTTGTTAACTAGGGAAACTTGAGATCAGAGGGAAAACCTTGGTGGGAGTGATGTCCAGAAAGATATACTAATATATACATATATTCCTTGTTAGAGGATGAGCCCTGTTAGGAGTTTATAAACACATTTAGTACATAAGAGTCCTTGTTAGGAGAATTTGAATCCTTGTTAGAAGATTCCAACCCTATTAGGAGTTGTAGAAGATAGAAGGACCAATTGTCCAAACAACTTCTAGGGCAAGATCACTAAACTTCACTATCCAATTGATCTCTCAATTATTCCTTGAAAAATAATTGTTTGTACTGTTCTTTATCCTCTTTTCTCTGTCCTGTCAATTATGTCAATCAATGTAAGACCTTTTAGACTAGGTTACAAACCTCATATCCAAATATCAAACCTCAAATCTCAAAATAAAACCTCAAAAATGAATTTTTCTTTAACTTTTCTCTACTCTTCTTATCTTCACAATTACTCAGTGTTCATATATTTTCTCCTCTCTTTCACTCTTCATACTTCATCCAATCATTCATATATAATAAAGGAAGATGTCCTTCCTTTATACCAAGTCCATAAAATAATTCCCTTGAGTTGGCTATTACACCTTCTCAATTAATTATTATAGGACCTCATTAAGAACACATTTTACTTAGTGATAACATCAATCTGCCACCTTGTAACTTGAATAACTTTCCATATGTGTAATATTATGATGAGTTATCTTAGCCACATCATCTCCAACATGTCCTCTACACATCTTTAACCTTGCTTCTCAGAATAACAATTTTGATAAGAGATATAACAAGTTTACCATAACATGCTTTTGTAAACTCTATCTTAGAATAGTCTTCACCAAAAATTTCATAACTTCTTCTATACTTAATATCTTTTGTACCTAAGGGTAGCTACATATACTAGACACTTAGTAGTATTTCCCTTCAACGTCTCTAGTTAAAACACTCAATGCTCTATCCGTACCAACTTGATCTTAAATGATGTTCTTCTGTCAGATACCACAGAAAACTGCTATGTTGACATCATTAACAAACATAGCCATGAATGTAACATATCATCATTATAATGATCTAATCATGTTTCTATAATACCCCCCCATAGGAATATCATCAGGATTCATGCTTCCAACACATTTTTGAAATAGTGTTGTCCCAACACTATGTCAAAGAGGGACAAAATGTGGATAGCTAAATCTAATTACATCACTAGGTAATCTTATTTAGTCATGTAGTCTAGGGCATTATCACCAAACTTTGGGAACACTCTTTTAAAACTTTAGGCATGTTTTAAATTATAAAACCAAAATCACAAGAGAAAATTTATACCACCTAACAATTGATCTAGTGTCTGTCATTCCCATACTCACCATACCACATATGCCCAATTCTCTAGTTGTCCCTATGCAATGATCACGTTGTCTAAACCAAAGCTCCAAAATTACAATATCTCAATATAAATATGAGAGCACTTACTCCTTTCTAACCCTCCTAACCCCTTTATAGGCCCCCTATGGTGCCCTACTTCCCTCTTTGATCCCTCTAGCCCACTTCCTGCCCAACCCCACCCCCCACTAACCCCCCCCACTGACCCGCCCACCCCTGACCCTATTATTTTGACAATATTATTGTCATTTTAACTCTTTTAGCCCCTTTGCATCCTCCTGCTCACCTTGGCTTGTTGTACTTTTTCAAGAAATCATTGCACTTCATCTTCTCTCCTCATCACCTTCTTTAGGGGGCATAATACAGTCCAATCTCTCCACTTCTACTTGAGAATGGGGAAACTATATTACTTTAAATAAAAAAAATTCATGTTGTTTATGTTCAAACTTCTTTGAAATAGTGTTGTCCCAACTATATGTCAAAGAGGGAAAAAATGTAGAAACCTAAATTTGATTAGATCACTAGATAATCTTATTTAGTCATCTTCTAGGACATTATTGATTAAATATTTAATATTTAATTAATTAATCATCATCCCATAGTTTATTTATTTATTTAATTAACTATAGTCCAATTGATATAACCAAATGACAACCCAAAGTCAAATTATCAATTAAATCCCTATTGCTCTATTAAATTAAATAATTGCATAAGTTTATTTAATTTAATCCCACATCCCCTTAAATAAATCATTTAAAAATAATCCCAAACTCCTAACCATTCCTAAAACCTTGTCATCACCCAAATCTAACCCATTCACCCATATTAATCCTGCTTAGCCAGCTAATTAACCTACCACATTAATACCAAACTACTTGCCTCCTAATCCCCTCCTAAACCAAGTCTAATGTCATTCCTAAACATGTGCACAAATTCAAACATGGCTTAAGACTTTCTAACCCAAGCCAAAGTCAAAATTCCTCCCCATCCTCTTATATTCCTATCCAAGAGGACTAATAGCTCTTACATGCATTTATGGCCCTTTAATGCCTCTTACATCCCTCTTCGACACTCCTCCCTTATAAATTGCTTTTATCACCCATTTTGACCTTATTCCCCTATCAAAACCCCTTGTAACACTTGTCACAGGGCTATGGCTTTGAAGAAGCATAATCCATGTGCCTCCCCTTCCTTGCATCCTAGCCCTCCCTCATCAAAACTCCATGTTTGCATCTTGACCCTCTATCTCACTACCCCTTAGCCTATAGATTGGATCATTTCCCTCTCACAAATCATCCACTCTTCATGTAAACTTGTAATGCTCCATTAAACAACACAATTATCCCTTTGCATCCTTACCATGTCAAAATTTATTCACACCTCATACATAATTTTGATCCCTTTGAAGCCTTCTACCCATTGAAGGCTTGAGGCACATTTGAGCATACATCTATCATTAATTGGACACATCAAAACATCAAGGTCACACTTTGGGAACTCTTCATTATTGGCTTTCCTTCCTCTACAATGTTTCCTTTGGCTTATCATATGCATTATAATTTTATTTAGATGTGTGAATGTTAGATTTGTTTTTTATATTCTTAAGCACACTAATTTCATAGCATACACTATACAAATCATTTGGAATCTTATTTTCCAATTCAGTAGGAGTTGATTTATAATTGACCATCATATCTATCATGGCTTCCTCTACCTTAATTCTATCATTATTTCTCAATATATCATACTTCACATATCTAAAACTTGATAACTATGTAGAGATTTTGATGTTGTACCATATATTGTCAATATTTCTTGACTTTCTAGGTACTATGATTTGGTAATGTCTAGGTTCAATAGACTTATTCTTCTCTACATATTCCTCTTCAATGTCTTTTTTCTTTACTATTCTTCTCCTCTTTGTCGAGCCATCAATGTTTGGCACTTTCCTCTTTCTTGTGCTTGTGCCACTTGGTTTAGTGATTTTAACCACTCTTTTCTTCACTGGTGGCTTGATACTTATAGCTACTACTACATTGGTCCTCAATATTTTTAGTGCAGGGGAAGAGAGGGGCTTTGATGTTGTCTTCTTTGCAACTTTTTTCACCTTAGGCTTTGTAATTTTCATTGTTTTAGCCTTCTTGATTGGTGGGGTTACCAGTACTAGAGATTTTTCCTTTTCTTTTCACTTTCTTACTCTTCCTCATCACTACTATCATTTTCTTTATCTTCTCCTTGACCTTGAGTTAACTTCAAAGGTTCTTTTCCTTTTTCATGTTTCCCTAGTTTACCCTCTAGGTCTTCAATCATTCTCTTTTGCTTCTTATCCCTAGAAGCAATCTTCATATCAACTATGATTCTAGCCTTTGCTTCTTCAAAATTCCCAAAGGTCTCTAACTCTGCATCAATTTCTTCCTTAAGTAGTGTAGCAATGTTTGTGCTAACATCAACATCTTCAATCTCATAATCAAATGGTTTAAGTCATGCCTTGCTAAGCTTAACTACTTATGTAAATGTGTTATGTATATCTACAAGAAAATATACATCATTGTTAATGATGTTGGAATCCTCATTCTTTTTCTCATCTTTTAATTGAATTCCTTGAAGTAATTATCCATAAAAATTTCAAAATTTTCTCCCAACTCCATTATTTACCCACTAATTTGTTTGGTAACTGGCTTTCCTTGCTCCCAAACAATATTTCTAATAGTAGAGAAATAATTTTGAATATAGAAGAAAATGCATATAAATAATGATCCAAAATTACACATAGACTTGTTCGTCTTCCTTGTTGATGTCAGGTTCTCTGCCAATTATGACCTCTGCAACTCTGTAAAATAATATTCATCATCCTTTATCACAATATTCCATGCTAGGTCAACTTCCATACATGACGTACTATTTAGTATACTTGATTGATAAAATTTGTGAGAAATGACTCTCACTAGATATCCAACTATATTATGTATTACTTTCTTTGAAATCTTGATTGGTCCATTTACTAACCACAACTTCATATCATGAATTATGCTTAGAACTTCTTTAATCCATTCAATCTTAAAATTTCTTGGATAATCTAGGGCACAAGTTAACCCTTTTCTTTCAACAAATTTGAACTCATCTTTCAGTATACCTTCATCACATAATTTCTTGTACACCACATGGATCCAACATTTCCAGTTTTGCACATGTAACAAGTCCATATATCATGTATCACAATAATCTTAGGTGGTATCAATGATAACACACACACTAAATATTGTTTCATAGCAATATCTAGAATAGCATGAAACTTGGGTAAAGCACAAGTATCACTCATCACCAATTAAACATTTCTTACCTCTACTCATTGATTCTTTGTTGTAGATGCTGAAGATGCCATATTCTCATGTTAGGGTTCTTAAACTTCACATCCTAAATTGTTCAGCATGATTGAAGATCAATACTTGATCACTCTTTCACTACTAGTTCACTTTCAATTACTTTCACTAATTTCTCAAATTGCTCTATGCTCTCAAAATTTGAATACAAGGTGTGAAGAATACCTTCTAAGTTTTGATATATACCTTGATTAACTCAAGTTCGGGTCTCTATTAATGTTGTATCCTATATTAGATGGAATCCATTTGTCTTAACCATTGCTAAACTTTTGAACTTGGTCTCCACTATATAGATCAGTCTATTACATCTAACTCAGCCTATACATTAGTCTGTTATCAAGGTACTTGGTCTATATTATAATGCTTGGTCAATATAGACAATTTTGCTAACATTCGACACCCATTATGTAAATGACTCTTTTGCACTATTCTTTCCATAGATATGTTATATTGCATCTTTTCTCATGCTAATATAAAATTTTGCATATCTTATGTTAGGAACTGATGTAAAATAAATAACTAAGTATGCAGTCACTTACGTAACTTTCTTGATCAATTTGAGGTGGTGTGATCACCTTCTCCATTGGATTAGGTGATCTTAACTTCATTTGGTCCACTACCTCCTATTTATAGCTTTGATTCATCTCCTTCTTTGTGTACTCAACATCCACTTTTGTTTTACCATTGTTATGTTCATTATTTACTATTGGTGCTTGGGTTCTACAATTCTTATTCACATGTCTAATATTGTGACAATTAGAACAAACTTCTTTTGATGCATTCATGTTTGTCTAGTTAGGTTTTTCCTATGATCTCCATTCATATGCTCTATGTCTAAAATTTTGACCATTGTAACAATAACCTTCAAATCTAGGTGAAACAGATGTATTTTTTATTCTTGATCTACACTCATGTATATTATGTCCTTGCTTCTTCCAATAAGAATAATAGCTAGTAAACTTAGATTTAGCATTTTGCATACCATTCTGACTTATGCAAATGTTTATAGTGTATCCAAGTTTACTGCAGTGATAACATGTAGGTCTTCCTTTTGAATTTGCATTCCTCAACTCTCCAATCTTGGATGATTCTTCTTCTTTAGTAGATGGATGTTTCTTTATATGTCCTTGTCCATAAGTGTTGCCAGATGACCTGCATGATTTCATCTATTCTTCAAAGTATTTTAATGCTTTATTAGGCTTGTTCATCCTTTCTACAAGCTCTTTCTTAGATCTTAACAAATTCTTCAATAGGTCAGTTTATGATCTCATATTTTCTATCTCCATGTCTTTCCTATTCAATTCTTGATTCACAAGCATCAACTGACTCATCATGTCTAACTAAGTGTTTCTAAGCTTTTTCACATTAGATGACCTTTCTTCAAGTTGGATAGCCATTTTTCTTTTATAATCCTTAGCTAAAACTTTTTCATCTTCAACTTTATTGTTTTGTTCAGTCACTTCATAGAGCCTTACTGATAGGATTTCATGTTCTCTCTTCAATCCCCTAACTTCTTCATTCAAGATACTATTCTTCTCCAGTAGATCTACAATGGATACATCATTTTTATTAGAATTTCTATTGTCAACTAATCCTTTTGTATCAACTTCTTCATATTGTGTATCATTATGTTGAATAGCCAAGTCCTTTCTCTTTCTAAAGGATTTCCTCACTTCCTCTCTTGTTATTTTAAGTTATTTTAGTATGAGTTAGGTTTCAATCACTTGATTGCCAATAACCTTTCCCAATTTGTAAGCCTCCATCTTCAAGATCTGAACTCACAAGTTGTTAGACTTCCTTTAAGAGAACCAATGCTCTGATACTAATTGTTGGAAGTTTAATTGGGAAACTAAGATCTAACTATCAATCAAACCCATGAAATGTAAACACATAAGACAAAAGATTTGATTACTCAAAAACCCTCTAAGGTGAACATAAAACTAATGTGGGGATGACCCATAAATTTTCACTACTACAATAAAAATGTTAACCTATTAGGGTTACAATTTTGATCACTTCTAATGATCTACCTTGTGAGGGGTCTACTATGCTAAATGTGTTTAAGATCATTAGGTATTACCCTATTAAAGGATTTTACACATACAATAAAGTAAGGAATTTATTAGGAAATTTACAAAGGTCTATTAAAAGCACTATGTTAAGGGATTTTCCCTAATTTAACTTTTTAGAACTATCTTAGTACCTAATCCTTTAGTCTGCACTGTAATTGTTGATTAGGGATCTCCTCCTTCCAATCTTAGATCTAATCTCCAATCTGATATGTCTTTACTAAGTCCTTCATTGCTTCATAAGGTCACAATACTTTGTTCTTCTTAACTTTCTCATGCATGCAACATCCAAAAAATAACTCCTTTTCTTCCTTCACACAATTCACCATACCTTATGTGATAGCTCTCCTCACTTGTTTTAAAATAAGTTTGGATCTTCCTATTTAAAGACTTCTATCAAATCTTCTAGATGCTTCCCTTTTTTGCCTCTTCATGTGACTGCTTGTTGATTCCTCATAGGGATTAGTGATCCACATCAAAATGCATACAAACCTTTGTAACAAACTCTAAAATCATTAAATGTCATATCCACATTGACATAAAATGGTTTACCTCAAAGTTTGTAACATTTTAGGCTTTTATATTCTCTCTGTGTTACTAAGAACTCAGTATTTATGATGTTCAATCATAACTATTATATCTGTTGTTGCTCAGCCTTTACTATGCTCAACTCATTCTATAAAAAAAACATTGACATCAATGAGCTCTATCTGCTTGGTATTCACTAGGATCAACTTGTATTGAAAATACTTAGTTACAAAAGACTTACTTGGCTCTTATAGAACTTGACATATACATGATTATTCACAAGTCTTTACATGACTCGACCTAGATAGAGTAGCTCATTTACAGTGATGACCATCTAAATTTTCCTTATATATGACTAAGTGTTTGCCACTAATAGACAACAAGAGTTAGAGATATCAAGAATGAGAAGGATATGGTGAACATGAAGGACTATCATGATGAATGTGATACACAAGATGATGAAAACATGAAGCTAATATTTAGAGGGAGCATATTTGAGATGATGGATGAGAGTGAGAATGAAACTAAGGATATTAATGCATAATGAAACATAGAGGAAGCTGAGCAGTGAAACATTTGAGGTTTTGGTTACTTTTTGGATTGTAAGGTAACTTGGAAGATGGTGCATTGTAAAGGTGTTTCTATCACTACCAAAGGGGGAGATTGTTGGAACTATAACTATGGAACAATTATTATGTTTTCATTGATTTCAAACCTTATTGGTAAGAAATTTGATAATAATGTAGAGTGCCATATCGTTTGATTGATGAAGAGGATTTGAAAAGAAGAGATCATGAGATGACCTAGTGAAAGGTTGAGATGAGATGTGAAAGTGTGACAGAACTATAATGGGCACTTTCTAAGTTGGTACTTGAAAAGATAATGTGTTGTTTATTTGTTACAATAAGTAAGGAAAAAAGATTATTTGTGAAGAAATCGAGTATCAGAAGCAGAAGATTAAGGACCTAAAGCATTGTCAAGAAGAACAATGTTGGTTGAGTATCAGTATTGGTCGAGTTACAAAGAATGTTAAATGACAGTTGTTCACTCCTAATTTAATAGATTTAAAAATAACCAAGAAACTAGACCAATACATCTAAGGCTAGCAAATTCCTATGATGGGTGCACTTGACTACTAATCTTGGGCCAACTATAAGGCATAACTCCTTGTACTTCAGGCTCTACAAAACCTAGGCTGGTTAACCTTGAGGTTTTGATATATGGTACTGGTGTAAATAAACATAAAATATAAACCTATTAATATAAGATGAAACCCTTATATCTTCTGATACTTATGCAATAACATAGGAATGAAATAACTACAAATCATCTATGAACCCATAAGCTAAGTGAGGGTTTATTCCTTTTAGCCCACTACAAAACATGAAAACATGAATTGATTTGGTTAAAATGATTTGTGCAAATGACCTTCATCTCAACTTGCATCTAATTTAGTGATCAGTGCCTTATCCATTGCAACATAGAGCCATTACTAGTAGGATGACCTAACTTGATTGCCTTACAATTAAGTTTATCAATTGAAATCCCCAAACTCCATTCTTACTAGAAACCCCTCCATACATCTATAAACCCTATCAAATCATTGAAGAATTTACTTAACTTCTTGAATTAAAAGAAACAACAGATCTAAAACACAACTCATCTAAGCTATCTTAAATTAAATAAACCTTATTCATTCAATAACAAAGTTAATAGCATATGAAGAATCAAGAGACAAAATAAGATAAAATAGATAATTCATTGTAAATGCCTTTTGTATTCATCCTTTAAAATATTAAATACATTAACTGGTAACACTAAATGAAACTCAAGATATGTTACATGATCTATCATCAATTTTCATCATCTCAGAGAAACAATACATGAAATGAAACTAGAAATCTGCACAAGAATGGATGTATGGCTTTCACAGCTAGATCTTTTTTCAAAAGATAGGAAGTAAAATGAACAACAACCTAGTCTCACAGTAAAAATTGGAACCCTACTAGTTTCACAGAGAAAACTGCCAACAACCTACAATGAATAAGAGAAAGAAAGATATAGAAGGAATGAATTCCCCAATCTGCTCTGCAACTACTATGTGTCCACTTGGAAAACTTCCCCAAGAAGTTGAAAACATTTCTCTAATTTCTCCCAACAACTGGAAAAATCAAATCATCACTCATTTTTCCTCCAAATTTTAAAATATCTTCAGCACTTGATGGAAAAATCTGTCTTTCCATAATAACTCACTAAGTGGCATGATTCCATGGGAGATAGGTGTTAAGCTTTCAAATCTAGAGATCCTAAATCTACTAAGAAAATGATAAACTCAAAAGGGGGATCCCCAAATCACTAGGAAATTTCTCGAGGCTTTATGTGCTTGAACTAGCATGGAATGAATTGACTATCATGATTTAACTAGCTTTCAACTATTGATTTTCTTCACCCAACCAAGCTCAAATAAATAATTGAGAATATAGATTACCATCAATCAGTATATTCTTTTGTTGATTGAAGTCACTTTGGAAGCCCAAATAACTTTATATGTCCCTTGTGCCACAATAAGTTCCATCACGCCTAAATAATTCTTTGCAGGCAATGAAGCATTGAAAGTTAAGTTTTTCCTACTAAATTATTTTAATTATAGTGATTTATTTTGAGATTTTTATATTATTTTCCATTGTCTTTCCTTCTTGTTTAATGCTTGTAGGTGATCGACTTATTATCTAATAAAGCCTATATGCAGCAATCTTTCCTTGCTCAAATGAATAAAAGTTTCTGGCTGCATGGTTAAGACCAAGGCCACTTAGAATTATTGGTTCTCACATATGTTATAGCCCTTTTGGAGGTTTTTTTACCTCTTCACACCAAATAAGTTTGATATACAAGCCATTGACAATTAATAACTCCTCATGTGTAACCATTTCTACAAGCTAGCCCCTTTGTGTATAATCTGTCATAATTATCTTATCTTGAAAAAATAACATGCATATACCAGAGCTCATAATGATAATGATCAATATAACCCTCTTATTTTGAAAATTCAATCCTCGATATCTTATTTATCTAAGAACATCAGTCAGGCCCCAAAGTCTGTCTAGCTAAAAAAAATTTGTTTCCAAACAACTAAATTCTTAGAGTGGCCTACTAAATATTTGAAATTTACTGAAAAGCATTCAACCACTAAACCATCCATTAAAACTCATCTTAACTCTTTTTGTGACTTTTCAACTTCATGCTAAGAGGTCCTTTGACTAGCTTTGAAAACTGACAAAAATACTTGACTAGGATGTATAATCTGACATGTTGAATCTTTATTCTACATTCTCTTACCTTGTTGAATCTCATCTCATGATGAATTCTTAGTCAAAAGATATTGACTATCAAAGTTTCCTTTTTAGAATTTCCTAGAAGAAAAATGTTAGAAAACCATAAAATGCATTTAGTTTTGGCTTCGAAAACTGGGTAAACAGATACTTGGGGGCATGAAAATTTGGGCATTGGTTCACTGTCATGAGGAAAACATAAATTAAGGATTAGGGCTAATGATGAATAACATGACGCATTTTTTGAGCATGCAAAGTGAGCTACTCAGAATTGTAGAATAGGGGACAACAACAAAAAAGTGTTTTTGCAAATGGAATGGTCTCGGGAAATTGTTGCGAATGGATTCGTCAAGGTTTACAAATTGGCACACTTGAAGTATCTTCATAGTAGAATGTATTGGTATGAACTAATTGATCTAGGCATCATGGATTCATAGTTATAACATCATGAACAGGGGTACTGACCCATCTGCATTTCATGACACTGGTAAAAGTTATAAATTGCATTCAGAATTGCATTTGAAAATTTATCAAACAGATTCATCACAAGCTCAAAATAGAAACATAACAAGTATCTGCACATTAGAATGCAATGCAAAAGGAACTTTATCATTTAGTTCAAATTTATATCAAGTCAAATAGGGCCTCCCAGAATTCTCAACAATTTGCATTAGCATGACAATACTAAACAACCAACTTTGAGGGACTTAAAACATAGAAAAAACATATCAAAATGACTCAAAACATTAAAAATAGGTTCTCTGGTATGGACACTAAACACTCCAAAAGTGGCAACTCATGAAACATTACTAGGTGCAAGATATTCAATTGCAAAGTAGGCCTCCTGTTGCTATTTGACACTTAGGCAAAAATGCATATTTGGACATTGCTCAAAATGGAACTTCATGGAATGACTTGGAATGGCCATTTATCTTCATGGAACACATAGGCATATTGAATGCAAAGTGTTAGAAACAAAAAAACATGTCTTAGGCCTTGAACGAATAAATGGGTACAAATGCATCAAATAGTGCTTATAGGGGTTGATTTTTTCAATGGTACTCAAAATTAGGACTTCAATTTGAGTCCCAACAACAATAATCACCAAGTTACATAATGTAAACTAGGTAAGATAGTTTAGTGATGACCGAGTGATCCAGTGATGACTGAGAATCATAACATAGTTATGATCGAGTGTCAGCAAACTAATAGTTTGAGAAGGAATAAATATTTGTGGCTAACATAGTTGAATTCTCAAAATAATTAAAACGTGTTGACAAAAAGGATTGATGAGCTCAATTATTTAATGCATAGTAAAGATTAGTTGAGTGATCAAAGGCTAAGATTCAAGAGGAAATTTTTCTAGAAGTTTCAAGTTGGAAAAAGAAGAAGACAAGATGGATAAAATCATTGAATATGTTGAATCTAATCGTAACCCTAAGATCTATGGTTATGATTAAGTGGGAAAAGATCTAAGCTACCTATTTAAGAGAGCATATGAGATGTTTTATGTGGTTGTGGTTCTAGAATTTTTGGAGACAAGTGGAGAACAAACTTGCAAAGAACAAGTGCAAAGTTTGTGATGTGTGAGATTGCTGTAAGAGTTTTCAAGAAGATCTAAGTTGTTAAGAAATATGAAGTCTGGTTAATGAACAAGGATTGAGTTGAATGGAAATACACATTTGAAAATTGAGTTGTATGTAGATCTTGAAAACCTAGCTGTTAGTTTCTAATCATTATGACAGTAGTAATTTTTTATTAAGGTTGACCTAACAATCATTTTTATTGTTTTAACAAGGTGACATTCTAAAGAAATCTTATTAAATCCTCTAGCAAGACCACTCCTAATAGGGTGATTAAATCCTTTAGCAAGGTCACCTAACAATGTGTTTTGTAACCTTTAATAGGGTTGGCTCCTAATAGAGCTCACTTTAGAAGAGTCAAAAGTGTTAGCATGTTACTTGGTGGCTTTTCCCAAATTGGGTTTCTACATAAAATTTTGGTGTCAAACATTTGTGTGAATGTTTTTATGTGTTTATGCTACTTACTATTTTTTAGTTTGAAGTTTATTGTTAACTATGATATTATTTAGCTAGTTGACACATATTGAACATAGAGCAAAAATGGAATGAATAAGTTGAATCGTGATGAACAATTTTATTTGATGTGTTTCTCATGATTTTGATTTTGTTGGAGTTGTTAAAAGTTGATTTTGTACATCTAGACCTGGGGATAAATGATTCACCCCCCTCTAAGTTATTTTAAATATTCTAACAAAATATTAAGGTGATTTTTATTTTCTCTGATTTATTTACAGTCACATAAATATTTATATTTCTCAAACAAGAGCATTGAAGAAGCATTCCTTTTAAATTTATAATCTATGAAAAACTATTTATTTTCATAATGCAGTCTATAGTCTCATTCATTGGAGAAACATTGACAATAAAAGATACCTATTTGGCATGACATGAAAAAGTAAAAAATATACTTATTTTCAATTTATGGTATAAATTTTTTGATGGAAGTACCCAACCTATAGTACCAATAGATATAAAAGAAAAAGAATTTTGGAAATATAAAAATTGAAGAGCTTTGGCTTTGATAAGAGCTTCAATTAATAGATATGTGTATTGACATATATAAGGATGCACATCTTCATGGGATGCACTTCAAAAGTTAAAAAATATATATGATTCTCATTAAGAATTAGAATTTATCTAGTTGTGCAGTTAAAGTTGTTTAGGCTTGAATTGAAAAATAGTGATTTTATGAGTCTAGCTTCTAAAATTAGAGTCATTAAACAAGATGATGATGCTACTAGTGGGAAATTTGATATTTATCTCATAGATTTTATTACTTGACACTTCTTTCAACACATTCCACTAATCTAGAGTCCCTTCAAGGAAGCAAGCAATTACAAATAATTACTTTTGATTAATTGGTTGGAAAGCTAGCCGAATGTGAAAAAGCTTTTGGAAGGAAAATAAGTAATACTTGTGAAAATGTTTTTCTAGCTCATCAAAATGAAAAACCTGTCAATAAGAGTTCTTATAGAACTAATAGTTTTGATAAAGGAAAAATTAGAGTCCAATGGAGACAAAATGATAATCAAGATGATTGACAACATCTATATTGTAAAAGGTGTGGTAGAAAAGGTAGTCACAAGGAACATGAATGCAAGCTCTCATGGGATAAAATAGAAAGATTTCAAGAAAAATATTTTAAACAAATAGATAAAATAAAGGTTTATAATGATGATAAAACATTGACTGATAAGGCTTTAGAGGCAGCCCAATTTTCTTGTGATGGTTATAATGATCAATATGTGTTTACCATTTTAGACTTTGTATCTAATACTTCATGGCACGATTATTTGATCTTAGATACTAGAGCCACACAACATATGAAATTCTAATGTACTTTATTTTAATAATTTCATGAAGGTGCATCTGGTCCAATTTTCTTAGTAGATAGATATCAAGTCTCAAGCCTATTGGAAAAGGAACTGTTTGATTTATGTTGTCTAATCTTCTAGATTCTGTGCTACATAATGTATTATTTATTCCACAATTACAATGTAATTTGTTATCATTAGTGTTGACTCAACAACAAGGCTACTATATTTTGTTAAAAGATGGACAAGTTGTTGAAAGAATAAATAGAACTATCATGGTTTGGGCAATGTTGTTTTATAAAGGTGTCCAATTACATTTTTGGGATGAACCGAAAAGAAAATTATTTTTTTTAAAGATGGAAAATTTGTTAAAAGAATAAATAGAACTATCATGGTTTGGGAAATGTTGTTTTATAAAGGTGTCCAATTACATTTTTGGGATGAACCAAAAAGAAAATAGTTTATCTTCATAATAGATCTCCATCATCTTCTCTTCACCGAACAACTTTGTATGAAGTATGGTATGGCTATCCTCCTTTTGTTTGACACTTTCAAAGTTTTGGCTCTACTTTCTCTATTTTGATCTCCAAGAAACAAAGGAATAAGTTGGGTCAACATAATTAAATAAGTTCATTTTTTTTGAATATTTAGAATATTCAAAGGCATATAGGTTTTATGATGACGTTCATAAAAATTTGTTATTGCTCATGATTATAAGTTTGTGGTGACTGATCAAGGAAGTACTATACATACTTCATAGATGCCTTGAATTTTTTTTTGGGCTACTATTCACCAATAGCTAATATTCGTCAATTGGTTGTTGCTTATATTTGACAATTTATGGCCGACATGTTGTATCCCTAAAGCAAAAAAAATACTTGTATAAAAGGGCTTATGATTAGGGATTATTTCATTATGGTGATATGAAAATTGGTTCTTGTGGGGGTATTGAGCTACAAGGGATTATGGATTGTAATCAAGCTATAATAACTGGATTACAATAATATCTAACTTGCTATTTGGTGGATATAGCCCAGGGATTGGGTGAACCACATTAGATCTTGGTGTCTTGTGTTCTTTTCTGTGTCATCTATTATTTTTTTTTATTGTTTATATTTTCATGTAATTGTTATTTCTATCTATGATTTAATCCTAACAAGTTGTATTGGAGCAAGGTTTTTTTTTCTTTTAGTTATCCTCTACAAGAAAGTCTCACAATTGAGTGGGAGCAATGGTAGATGAGGGTAAGCTGAGGGTTAACAAGTTTAATGGGTAGAACTTTCAATTATGGAAGATGCAAATGGAAGACTATCTTTATTAGAAGGATTTATGGAAGTTGTTGGAAGGAAAAACAAAGAATTACAGATCTATGTCAAATGATAACTGGGATGTTTTAGACAAAAAGGCACTTGGAAGCATTTGATTATTCCTAGCACCATTAGTGGCATTTAATATTACAAAAGTGAAGATGACAGAAGATTTGATGCAAACCCTAGAAAAACTATATGAAAAGCCCTCCGCTTCAAAGAAGGTATTTCTCATGAAGCATTTATTTAATATGAAAATGATAGAAGGTGGATCTATTGCAAATCATTTAAACGAGTTTAATACTATTACTAGTCAATTATCTTCTGTGAGTATCAATTTTGATGAAAAAATTAGGGCTCTCTTGATTTTGTGTTATTTTCCTAAAAGCTAGAATAGGTTGGTAATGGCTATGAGTAATTCTGTTCCTAGATCTAGTACACTAAAATATGATGAGAAAATTGGTGTTATTTTGAGTTAGGAAACTCATAGGAAATATTTAGGTAGATCTACAACTAGAAGTGCTTTGAATGCACAAAGTTGAGGTAGAACAAATGAGAGAGGAACTAATTCTGGAAATTATGGGATATCAAGAGGAAAGTCAAAGGAGAGGAGGTCTCAATTGAGAGGACTGAATGACTGCTAGTACTATGGGAAACCAAGGCATAAAAAGAAAGATTATTGGACTTGAAAGAAAAATGAAGGAGATACACCAAATGGAAGGAGGCAAATGTAGTAAGTAACAAATCCAAAGAGGAAGGTTTGCTTCTATCTTTAGAAAGTGTTGATGATTCATTGGTTTTAGATTCTAGTGCTTCATTTCATGCTACACCTCATAGAGGTTATTTCATTGATTATGTCCAAGGGGATTTTGGGCTTGTTTATTTGGGGGATAATGAACTCTATCAGATTTTTGGAAAGAGAAAAGTTAAGATTAAGTTGCAGAATGGGAATCATTGACTACTACATGAGGTAAGACATGTTCAAAGGCTGAGTAGGAATTTAATTTCAATAGGGTAACTTGGTAATGAGGGTTGTGCAGTTACTTTTAATGATAAAAACTAGAAGTTTTCAAAAGGTTCCCTTGTAGTAGAAAAAGATGTGAAAGTAGGCACCTTATATCTTTGTACATGTCATATTGTTCCTTCTACTTTAATTGTTTCAGTGAAAAATGAATGTTCAAAAATAGTTGTTGCAGTTGAGCAAGGAGAACAAATAGCTATTGTAGATTTTGATATAGTGTTGTGGTACAATAGACTTGGGAACATGAGTGAGAAAGGAATGAAAGTACTTTATTCAAAGAAAGTTTTACAAGTTCTAAAATGTGTCAATATGGATTTCTGTGAAAGTTGTGTGTATGAAAAAAAAAGGAGTGAATTTTGTGAATAATGGGAAGGAAAATAAAAAGGATAAATTAGAGTTTGTACATACAGATATATAGGGACCGGCTCAGGTATATTCCCTTGGTGGCTCTCATTATTATGTTACATTTATTGATGATTCAACTAGAAAAGTATGGGTTTATTTCCTTAGATAGAAATTTGATGTATTTCAAACTTTTAAGAAACGAAAAATGCTTGGTTGAAAATGAGATTGGTAAAAAATTAAAATACCACATATCTGATAATGGTGGTGAGTATTACAGTCATGAATTTGAAGATTATTGCTCCAATAATGGTATTTGTAGATAGAAAATTGTTCCAAAGACTTCACAAGAAAATGGAGTGGTTGAACACATGAACAAGACTATAATGGAGTGTGCAAGGAGCATGAGGTTGCATGTTGGGTTTCCCTTACACATGTGGGTGGAGGTAGTCAATACTATTGTATATTTGATTAATAGAGGTCCCTCTACTCCTTTGGGTTGTGGTATTCCAGAGGAAGCATAGACTGGTAAGAAGGTGAGTTATTCTTTTCTCAAAACCTTCAGTTGTGAAGCATAGCATTTGCTCACATAGATTTTGAAAATAGAACCAAGTTGGAAGCTAAGTCAAAGAAATTCATTTTTTTTTTAATGGAATTAATTAATTTGGTTATAGGATTTGGGATTTTGAAAATCATAAATTTGTAAGAAGTAGGGATGTGATATTCAATGAGAAAGTGTTGTACAAAGATCTATTGCAGCAACATGAGAAGAAAGAATATGATTATGTAGTGTTGAATGATACCTCAAAAGATGATGTTCCATCCATTCCTCATGATGTGCAACAACCACAACAACAAATACCACACACACTAGTGACTATTAGATGATCAACAAGGCTAACTAGACCTCTAGAAAGTTTTTCTCCCTCTTTGTATTCTATTTTACTTACTAATGTTGGTGAACCTAAATGTTATGATGAAGCTATGTAGATGGATACTAAGATTCAGTGGGAGTCTACAATGAAAGATGAAATGGACTCTTTGCTAAAAAATTAAACTTGGAATTTATGCAAATTGCCTGTAGGTAAAAAGAATTTATAGAATAAATGGGTTTACACATTAAAAGAAGAGGATGGAATTAAGAAAAAGATTTAAAGCCAGGCTAGTTGTAAAAGGATTTGCATAGAAAAAAAGGCATCAATTTTGATGAGATATTCTCTCCTATTACTAAAATGACTTCTATCCATACTGTTTTCAGTATTGTGGCTACTAAATATTTGTATTTAGAGTAGCTCGATGTTAAAATAGTCTTCCTTCATGGTGATTTGGATGAAGAGACATATATGGCTCATCCACAGAGATTTGCAGTCAAAGATAAGGAGAACATAGTGTGCAAATTGAAGAAAATTTTATATGGCTTGAAGCAAGCACCTGAATTTGACAATTTTATGCATAAGCATGGGTTTATATGTTGATGATATATTTGTATTGGGTCTAACATGGATAACATTAAGGGGCTGAAATGCCAATTAGCACATGCATTTTCTATGAAGGATTTGGGGGTAGCAAAAACAGTTCTTGGTATGAATATTTGTAGAGATAGGAAGAAAAGGAGATTGATGCTATCTCAAGCTGATTATGTTGAGAAGTTGTTGCAACATTTCTCTATGGAGAATGCTAAAGTTTCCAGCAGACCTTTACTTGATCATTTAAAGTTAATTAAGGAGATGTGTCCCAAGACACAAGAAGAGGAGGATAAGATGTCCAAGGTACTCTATGCTTCATCTATAGGAAGCTTGATGTATGCTATGGTATGTACAAGGCTAGATATTGCACATGTAGTGGGAGTCATTAGCAGGTATATGAGTCATCTAAAAATTGAGCATTGGAATGCAGTTAAATGGATTCTTAGATATTTGAGAGGAGCATCCAGTAAGTGTTTATACCTTGGGGGCTCTACTACTGATTTATAGGGCTATTTCGACTCAAATTTTCCAGGGGATATTGATACCAGGTAGAATATTATAGGTTATGTATTTACGATTGGAAGGGTAACCGTGAGCTGGGTTTCTAGGTTACAGAAGGTTAATGCTTTATCCACTACAGAGGCATAGTATGTTGCTACTATAGAGGTAGCCAAGGAGATGGTATGGATTTAGTTATTCTTGGAATAATTGGGACAACCTCAGAGGGATAATTATTTGTTTATAGATAGCCAGACTGCCATTCATCTTGCAAAGAATTCTACTCTGTATTCCAAGACAAAACACATTCAGTTGCAGTACCATTTCATTTGGTCAATTTTGGATGATGGATAGTTAAAGTTGGATAAGATACATACAGATGATAATCCAGTAGATATGTTTACAAAGGTAGTAATAAGGAAGAAGCCAAATTCCTCTTCAGCTTCAATTTGTCGTCTAGATTGAACATGAATAAAAGAACAACACAGTCCAGGGTGGTTTAATCCAATGGGAGCCCCATGTGGTAGTGGCATTGCTATAAGATTAGTCTCCAAGTGGGAGATTGTTGTCTAGTGTGGAGACTAATTAGTCCCCAAGTGGGAGATTGTTAGTTTGTGGTGATTGATCAGGGAAGTATTGTACATACTTCATAAATTCTTTGGTGTTAAGGGCATCGCCCCAAAAAAAAATTTGAGCTACTATTCACCAATTGGTTGTTTCTTATATTCGCCAATTTATGGCCGACATGTTGTAACCCTAAAGTAGTAAAAATACTTGTATAAAAGGGCTTAGGGTTAGGGATTGTTTCATTGTGGTGATACAAAAATTGGTTCTTGCGGCGATATTAAGCTATAAGAGATTATGGATTGTAATCAGGCTGTAATCATTGGATCATAATAATATCATACTTTCTATTTGGTGGACGTAACCTAGGGATTGGGTTAACTACATTAAATCTTGTTGTATTGTGTTCCTTTCTGTGTGATCTATTATTTTTTGATATTTTTTATATTTGCATGTAATTGTTATTTTTGTACTTGGTTTAATCCTAATAATGATGTTGTATTTTGTGAATCCTCTAAAAGTGATATGAATATTGGAAGTGAGTTTAAACTCGATAAATTTGCAAAATTTTCTCCTTAGATATAATTTCGTTGTGAGATCTATCATCATCAAGGATTTGATACATGTGAAAAGTCTATTTCCCTAGATAAACTAACTCGAGATGATACATCAATTCCTTTGCAACAAGAAGCTACCTCTCCTCATGATCTTTCCTTTGATATTGAGCCTAATATTTCAGCACCATCAACAACTAATGAAGATTATACTCAAGCATCTAAAGAACGTTTATTCCAAACACAATCATCTCACAAGTGGGCCAAACAAGCCCAACAAATGTGAAAATATTTTGAGACCCAATGAAATTGGAAAAAATGGTACAAGAAGTTCTTATAAAATATTTTGAGACACAATGAAAGTGTAAAAAATGATACAATAGATACTAAACCACATTCCTATAAAGAAGCTAAGCATATTAAAATATGGAAAAAAACTATGCAAACTAAGTATGATGCACTTCTAAATATTGGTAAATGAGAATTGGTTGATCCACCACTTGGTTGTAAACCTATTGGTTACAAATGGTGTTTTACAATTAATTATAAAGCTAATGATTCAGTTGAAAAATGTAAATCCCACCTTGTTGTAAAAGGTTATGCTAAAGAAGAGGGCATAGATTATGATGAAATTTTTACCTATACTACAAAATGGACCACCATTCATTACATGTTAGCATTCTGAGAAAAAAATGGGTGGAGAGTTCATCAGTTGGATGTAAAAACCACATTGTTGAATGGTAATCTCATAGAAATATAATATACGACTCACCTAGAAGGCTATGAAGTCCATGGTAAAGAACATCAAGTATGCAAGCTCATTAAATCATTATATGGTTTCAAGAAATCTTCATGAGCATGTTATGAAAAACTCACTGAGCATAGATCTTGAAGTTGAATGTTCTAGCATTTTGAATTTGATGATGCAACTCTTTTTGTTCAAAAAGTTGATGGAATTATTCTCTATCTTATTTTTTATGTGAATAATTTATTTCTTATGGGTAACAATGAAGAGTATGATTTATAATCATTGTGTGAAATCTCAATTGAATAAAGGGTTTGAAATGACTTATTTACATCCATCTCCATTATTATTTGGACATTGAGCTAATTGAAAATCCCAAATATATTTTTATCTTCCAACAAAAATATATTGGTGAACTTCTCTCTAAGTTTCGCATGACAAATTGCAAATCTCTTGGTTCTCTAATGGAGAAAAATCTCAAACTCACCTTCACCAACTCTGTGGCATTGGTCAATCCAACTCCCTACAAATATTGGTAGTTTGATTTATGTGACTACTAATCATCCAAATATTTCTTTTATTGTTGGGGTTCTCTCTGTATTCATGCAACAACCTAGAGAAAATCATTGGTTAGCAGCCAATCATGTTCTTTGGTATTTAAAAGGCACTCAAAGCTATGGGCTCAAGTACTCAAAAGTCACCAAATTTTCATTACTTGGATATTCAGATTTAGATTATGCATATTCATTGGAAGATGGAAAATCTACATCTTGTTATTTAATGTATCTTGGATATTCTTCTATTTCTTGGAAATAAAAAAAGAAATCTCTTCGAGCTCCCTCTTCTGCATAAGATGAATACATGGTAGCTCGTTAGGATACTCAAGAGATCTTATGTCTTTGAAGGATTCCTGTAGATTTACACGCATACTAGTTTTCTTCTACTCCACTTTTTGTTGACAATCAATCAACAAAAAATCTAGTCTTTCATGATCACACTAAACACACTAGTGCCAAATTTCATTTTCTCTGACACCATGTGAAAGATGGCAATGTGCACCCCAATATTTTTCTATTGTTGATCAAGGAAAAGTTTGATAATTTTTGGAGTTCTTGGTTTATTATTATTTCTTATTAATTTATAGTTGTTTAGTTTAATTTTCTCTACAAAGTCATTTGATATTATTAGATTTTTTAACTAACTCTTCACTTTATATATTGTATCTTCAATTTTTATGTCAACACAACATTTCAAAATAAATTACCTTATTCAAATCAACTTGGCTTTGATGAAAGTTTTATTAGATCAACTATAAAAATTTACCAATTCATATTAGAACATGATATCTTAATCTACACATATAGATTTGAATATCAACAAAGTCCAAATAAATTTATATATGAACTTCATATAGAAAAATCCAAAGCTTTGTAACTAAACAAAAATCATTACATAATATACACTCAAACCTAAATTAGATCTACAAGTCAACATTCATTTACAAATTTTAGAATCTTGTAAACTTATTTTGATTGCTGATTGAAAACCAATAGATGAAAATTAGTAATTGGCAATTTGACTAATTTATTTAACTTAATACATTTCAAATATTACTCCTAGCTCATTTGGTTTAGATCTACAAGTCAATAGTCATATGTAAAAGTGTAAAAGTTTGTAGAACATATTTATGATATATTGAACAAAATCTACAAGAAAACTAAAGCTAAACCAATACAATACAAGAAAATAGAAATTGATTATTTATGCAATCAAGTTATTTAATTTAGTATATTTCAAATATGAGTCTGAGCCCATTTACATTTAGTTTAAATCTACAAGTCAACAATCATATACAAAGTTCTAGAAACATATTTTATATTAACCCGAAAAAACAATATAAGAAAATCAAAACTAATTGATATGCATAATTAGATTATTTTCTTTAATATATTTTAAATATTAATCTTCATTCATTCAATTTAAATATACAAGTCAACATCTATATGCAAAACTTTAGTCTTGTAAAAATGTCTCTCAAAGAACTTTAATCTACAAGTTAACATTCATGTGTATTTCTAGCACCTTGTAAAAATAAAAATAAAAATTTAAATCAATGTGAAAAACTAAAAACTAATTTCATTTGCAATTAAATTATTTAATTAATATTATCTCAAATATTAGTTTCAGCTCATTGATTTAGATCTGCAAGTTAACTTTCATATGCAAAATTCTAGCACCTTGTAAATATATTTCTAACTAATTAACAAAAACTAATTTTAAAAAATTAAAAATAAACAAACACAAGAAAACCATAAGTAATTGCCTATACAATTTAGTTATTAAATGTCCAAGCCCATTTGATTGAACTCAATCGAATAGTACATAGTTCTTTTTAAGTTCAATATATTACTCTAATTTAATCCTTCCATCGCGTTTCATAGTTTTGATGAACACCACAGATTTCAAAATGCTTCATACTACAGGGATGCTTGTTAGGATATATATATATATATATATATAAGGTGTTTGGGGTGCAATAATAGAGTTTGGAAAAGTATAAATTGGTGGTCAAATGTCTTGTGAGCATGATTTTTTAATTTTTTTTATGAACAGTCCTTTTCTATTAATAAAATATACTAAGAATACAACTCACAAAAAAGAGGCCGGGGGATACAAGATCACCCAGCAAAAGAGTTCACATGGTCGAAGCTAGACTTAAAAATATGACCTCAGCTAGAAATAACAACTATTCATCAAACAAAAAATAGAATAAACAACCTTAGGCTGCCAAGGCAGTGCTAGCCAAGGGAGGAGGATCATTTTTATCAAGAAATCCCCACGTATTAGTCAGATTGTGGGGCAGATTGGGAACATTCCAGTCATCATCAGCAGTAGCAGGATTAGGGGCAGCCTCCGCATCCTTAACCTCTGGCTATGGAGGAGAAATCGCCAAAGCCAGGTGAGGAAATTTCTTAGATTGTGCTTTTCAAGGCCCAAGAGGAGGAGCTGGGGACTAGCCAAAACCACTGTGGGGTGGGGAAGTAGAGCAACGCCTCCATCTGCCATCACCACCACTGGGAGAGCAGTGGTGGGAAGCTTGGGAGCATGGCATGTGCGAGTGGCGGCTTGAGGACTAGCGGTGAGAATGATGGCCACAAGGTGTAGAGGCATTAGCCAAGGCATCTGGAGGAAATCTGGCAATGGTGCAAGGAGCATTGCCCCAGTGATTTAACAACTCTTGTAAGTGAGCAACTTCTAGGGCAACTCTATTAGCTTGCACCTAGATCTGCATAATCACATTGTTATAAATGCATGCCTTAGTGTACATAGCAATGTTAAAATCCAAAAAATTGTGAGTGAACAGAACAACATTCCTATCTTTCCACAAAGAAAAAAAAATTCCATCCTGAAGGTATGCCAAATCTGAGTGAATTTCTGAGGAATTCTGGGAGAATCACCCAACAGGATCATGTGCCATGAAAATGGTTCGGGCCTGAAAGGCTTGAAAAAATCATGAATCTAGTGCCAATAATTTTGAGCATGCTTACAAAACTAGAAAATATGCAAAAAGGACTTAGGTTGACCATAGAAGGGGCATCTGGGATTAGGAACCCAAATGTGCTTGAGCCGAGGCCCCAGGGGAAGACCTTGGAAGACAAGGCACTAAGCAAAGTGAGCAATCTTGGGTTCTGTAATAGCACTCCAAATGGTGTCAAAACGTTTTCTCCATTGAGAAAGTGAAGATTGCAAATGTCACTGCTGGTTAAGCATGTCAACCATCGGAAGATGGGGCAAGAGCCATTTGTACCCCATATTGGGCTTATAATTGGCAAATGCAGTGGCAAGATACCACTTCCACTCATGCCACCAAGGCTGAACAGACTGAATCCCCACCTTATGAACATGATTTTATTTTAATGAAGATCTAGATCGTTGTTTATAGAATGGAATTCTTGTTTGTGTATGTGTTTAGCTCTTGTATGGTTTTGTTCATAGGAATCAGGGAAAGAAAACGATGAAGTTGGGCTCAGATTATTGACTGCACTCAAAAGAAATGGCTATTAAAATAATGTATCAATTATCATAGCAGCTGTGGTGATGTTTAGCCTTAGCCATATTGTGTCGTCTTTTTGTTAGATTGGGCATGGCAAGTCAAAATATTGATAGTGAGTATATATTTTTTAATAAAACGAATGAGTATTGTTGTTGGGTATATGCTGCTTAGATAGTAGTCCAGGTGAGATAATTCAGAAAACCTTGGTATGTAAACAAGTCTAAGGAAATGAAGGATATTTGAGTAGAATAATAATAGTCAATATAAATTTTTAAAAATATTATTTTTTAATGAATTCTTATCTGACTTCACATTGAAAGATTTACTTAGATTCACAAGTTCACATGAAATTGATAGGATAATTTACAAAATATTATGGGGAAGAATAAACTTTTAGAGGTCTTTTATATTTCTAATATTAACATTCATAAAATAAAGAATGTCCTTTTTATAAAAGTCTAAAACATGAGCATTAGACCAAATTTTGAATTTTTCTTTGAAATATTATTTTCAGTTATAAAAGAATTAAACTATGGTCATGATTGACCCTTAAACATCACACACTAAGGGAAGAATTAAGCTTGGCAAAAAAAAATCAACTTTAACTATTTAACACTTTTGGTCTAAGAATTAAACTTAGTATGTGATGTTTAAGCCGTTCCATCTAACACTCTCTAAAAAATGCTTTCAACTTTTCTATTTCTCACGAATAAACTTATTCTTTCATATGAAATAATCTTAGGCACCCAAAAACCTCTCAAACTAAGGAGCATCTTCTTCATCCTATACTTATTTGCAAACAATAAGATTCCTCTTTTTGATCAAATAATTCCTAACAAAGTGACCTAATTTGTGGTAGATTTTACAAGAAAGAGATTATCTCTCAAATGTACCTAATTATTATATTTGAAAATAGGTTAGTGCTCACTTTCACATTTACATAGAATATAGCATAAAGTAGGTATTCTCATGACCTATTATATCTAAAGAACTAAATTCTGATAAAAAAAATTTAGGTACTCTCATAATTACTTCATCTTTCTAATATTCCAACAATAAATATAAAAATTTAACATAAACCAAGACCACACTAGCATTCCATAATAAGTTTGAATATTAGTTCAAAATTACTTTTATTCTTATTTAAATAATATTAGAAACATAAATACAAATAGATAAACTATATAATTATGTGCACATATTTCATTTTTATTATATACGTAAACAAATATTAAAAAGTGACAGCAATATTTCAAAGATGACTGTGATAAGAATAGTGGCCAATTATTTATGAAAACTATTTTCAAATGTCTGGATCAAATCTTATTATTCTATTGAATAAGTATTACAAATATTTTAGCATAACAGCTGGTTTGCCCGAGTGGTTAAGGGGGAAGACTTAAGATCTTCTGCACATAAGTGCGCATGGGTTCGAACCCCATAGCCAGCAACTCACAATTTTTTTCCATGCTCAGTAATTAGAATGTATTTATGGATTTAATTCTAAAATCTTTTAATTTACTAGCCACTGAGTAAATAGAATGCATTGAAGGATCAAATTAAAAATTCTTTTGTAGTAAATAAAATTAGATTTTCCCAATCAAATCGTATCTCTAACAAGCAACAAAGTCAAATTTTATCTCCAGAGCAAATCTTATCTACAACACAAAAAACTCACAGCTGCACAGAGATTGGTATTGGTTGGTCAGAAAGTAAGTTTTTTTCATCGCTCTATCACTATGATACAGTCTATGAATGATTTTGCAGTCATTCTTGAAAGCATACGAATCGTTTAGTAGAGTTGTGCTGAAATCAACAAAAGAGAATTCTCGCTTATGCTGAGTGAGATTGGGCGACTGTAAATTCTTGTATGCGATATAATAGATTGAAACTTAGAATTGAAGATTTTGTGTTTAGAATTCGTTTGTTCATTTGGTGAATGAGGGAAACCTTTTTCAAGTCCCACCTATGTTGAGGCTATGTTGAAGAATGGATCGTGATTGGTGGTCATCATTGTTTGATGGACCACTCCTTCAAACTATTTCTTAAAGCTTTAGCAAGGTGGTTTATAGGAAATTAAACCATTTCTTTCATAGTAATCCTTAAAGAGGGCATGGATTTAAGTAGATTTATCTTGTGATATAATTTAGAGATCATTGATATTTAGGTGAGTGGCAAATGTTTCACTCAGAAAGTGCTTTATTTGAATTTATCCAGTACCTTTCATCATTGTAAATTATCCATAGAGCATAAAATTAAGGATTGCCCTTTAGTTGTGACTTGAACTAAGTCCTCCATAAAGGAAATCACTTCCCTCATTTTGTTGAGAATGCTGAAATAGATGAAGGCTATACCACAATGGTTCACAAGGGTAAAAATATTTTGGCAATTTTTGAGAAGCAATCCAAAGGCTTGACCCTTCAACAACTAGCTCAAGATACAATTCAACCTAAGCCTCCTATTTCAAACCCCAACCTATAGGGGAAAGGTTCAATTGAGAGTCTTTCTCACCTTGGGTGGGTTTGAACTCTTCAAGTCATGTTGGTCATTGCTTCTCAACTATCTTCTCTTTGACATTCTTGTAGTCTTTCTAGGTGTGGCAATAACAATGATGGAGGTCCTAAGAAATGATACGTGATCCTAGAAGATTCCAATGAAGGGTACTCTCCTTAGTAACACAAGAACACACAAAGAAAAAAGGGAAATAAAGAGTAAATTGTAAGAACTAAACAATCACGAGAACATGACGCTTTCTTTCTATTATCTTCAAGAAATGATTTTACAATATTTAGAAATATTACATGTTACAACCACATGGATATTTTCATTTCAAATATTTTCAAGACAATGCCACTGCATACACCATCAAAACTTCCCTAGATATCCCTACAACATTCATTATATAAGATAAAATTAACCACCCAAGAAGGTTCTACAAATTCTAAACTTAAACTTTGAGGCCAACAATCCTTAAAATATTATTATTTATCATTTCTTACATTGGATTAGGTCCACAGAACTTCTTGAACTCAAGAGAGTGCTTGAAGGAATTCTGCTTTTCTATTTCAAGAAGTGCAACTTTCAAAGGCCACAATTCTTCACCCATTAACTAGATTAACTATTATTACCCCCATTTTGGAAATTTCAAAAAGTGTTGTACAATACTTTAATTGCAAAGTGTTCGTTAGCCTAGATTTTGAGCCCATTTTGGAGCCTCTAAAGCCTTCAATTATTTTCACCCTTCCCCAATTTTTTTCAATATCTTCAAAACCAAACTTGGTCCTTCAATGAAACCTCATTGGCACACTAATATAGATAAAGTGGGAGAATATTCTTAGTTTTAATAAACAACATATTAAAAAATAGTAAATGATTAGAAATAGTAACTTTCCACAAAGGTAGCCCTTTTTGAAAACTAGACAATTGTGGGTGATGCAAGATTGCCCTTATACTCAGTATACTCCTGTATTAGACACTCATAGTTATTTGAGAAGTAACTTTTTTACATCTCAAATGCTTGAGGAAATTTTTTTATCGTTAACCTCCTCCCTTGAAAACCACAATGAATATTCTCTAGACCTTCCTTTCCATTTGACAATATACTCTTCATATGTCTTATTCTTGTGCTTCTACAACCATGACTACTCATTATGTCTTCATTCTCCTCTATAACTAAAATAGTTATTGGAATACTCTATTGTGGTTTAGTTACCTTCTCCTTAACACTTTATTCATGAAACCTTTTAGATTTGAAACAATGAACATTGTTGAAATATTGAGTTCATTGGGAAACTCTACTTTATAAGAATTTTGTGAATGATGCTTCTTCAGTATTTTGCATTGTCCAAACTTCTTTATCTTCAACTTATTCTATGTTCTCACTAGAATTCTCTCCTTTCTCAAGTGAACCATGACTTCACTTCCAATCTAAAATTATTTATGCCTCCTTTCCTCATCTGCTTTAGTCTTGTACTATTTATTCACTTTATTAACATATTTCATCTTCTCCTCATGTGAATTCTTTAAATATTCTACAAGTTCTTCAATTTTGGCACTAATTATCTCCCCTCCATTCAAATTCCTTAATTGTAAATAATTTTTGGGACTACTTCTATATGCTATCTAGTGTGATAATTTATAGGTGATCCTATTGATAGAACTGTTGTATAAATTTTTTCCTTTGCTAAAATCAAATCCCATCCATTCAGTTTATCTCCAAATGTGCATTCATTATCTCTCTTTTAAATCTTGAAGATTATGCTTTGTAAAGGGATTTCCCTCTACAAGGAAGTTATGCACCCATAAAAATACAACTTTACAATTTTTTTTAATAAATAATAATATTATTAAACTTGTGTTTACTCTAAAATTTATAGAAAAACTTAGGCACAATAATTCTTTCTGAAACTAGTGTGCTATAGGAGTTAGTAGTTGGATCCCACATAAATAGCAGTAAAAATTGATGCCCATTAAATCACATGTGCATTATAGCTTTCCCTTTTTGTTTTGTTAACCAAAACCTCCCTTAGGTAACCTAGGTATACCCCTTTCCTATAAATTCCTACACAAATTGACATGAACCTTAGAGGAGTCATGACATCCCTTTGGAATTATACCCTATATTAAATGGGTTTATCATTGCTCAAGCCACAACACTCGTAATATTGATTGTCATGTTATTGATGACCACAATAGTATTTGAGGGCACCAAAGGATGGATCTAAGGGCCATAGATTGGTTGATGAAAAGAGCACTCACACTACCCTTGGTACTAACTCTCTGAGTTACCCACAAAACATACGATAGATGTGACCCTAAATCTATGTGTGTCATTCAAAACAGTTATAAACTAGTTCATGTAATTACATTATTCATCATGACATGTCATATACATTCCTCATGAAAGTTTGACTTCTATGAGTTTTTTTGGTTTCTTTGAGTCAATGTTATTACATTGATGTACGTGATCACTTATCAAAATCAATCGTATCTACAAAGGAAATTATTTTGATCATTGATATATTTATTCCTACTACATGCTAACATTCCCTTATCAAAACTTTTACATCTCAATTTCAAGGTTGATTCGTCAACCTATGGATTGGACAAGGCAATCCATCATCAAACCCCAAAAAAAACCAAGTTTTATTGTGAGTAGAAGGAATCAAAATTGTGACTAAAGATCTAGAAACTATTAGGTTTAAAACCTTTCCAAAGAAGTTGGTTCAATTTCACTTTAGTTTCCTAGCAACATATCTAGATCAAAGTTTCTAGACACTTTACCACCAAGTCAACCTATTCTTAGAGGTCTGAGAAAAATAGGATTTTCAAGTTTTTCTATTGTGATCACAAATCCATATTGAGAAGTTCAATCATAGCATTGGATCCACAAATTTTTAAAAGAAAAGGTATATATTCCCTTCCACATTTCAAAGTACGATATTCATCCTTTCATTTTTCTCTTAGCATAGACCTATTTCCATATTTGAATTGGGTTGATTACATATATTTAGCACCTAGATCTATCTTACTATTTTCATTAAATCAATTAGTTCATTTTCACTTTTACATTGCACATCTTAAATCAATTTTCATTTCATGAATTAGGACTTTCTTGTGTACTTCCTTGATATGGTTTAGGTTTAGTATTGGCATCCCTTCATCTATTTGGATTTTTCTAATCTAACTTGGGTCATAAGAAAAGTTATGTTTAGAAGTCCCTCTTTCTCTTTTATTTTGAATGTTAACGAAGTGAGAATCTTGTATTTACACTAATTTGACTTCCAAATAAATACACTTCTCAACATTAGGTCAATACATCAACTTTATCTTAAAATATCACAACTCAACTTGAACACGTCTTGATAAAAATGTAATACCAAACCCTAATCCATCAAATGGTACCACATGATCATCCACTCAGCTCGCACATTGATCCAACAAAGAACATATGACAATATCACTTTTTAAAATAAAATCACATACTTTCAAGGAATTCCATCACAACTACCAATTTATAACCAATCATTTGAAAAATATTATCTCTATGTCATTTCTACATCATCATCCAACTCATTAACTAAAAAAAACTAAGAAAAATAGCCTGCATGCTACTAGTTAAAGATCATACAAAAACATTCAACATTCTCTTTATTTTTCTTCCTAGATTATCTTTGATCCATTCAAATTGTTTCTTGCTATAAACCAAATCAAACATGACTATGGCCATGATAAAAAATTTACTATACATCATAAATCTTGAATTTGAATACTTCAATAAATACACATTCGATAGAACCATCAAATCATTCACTCTCTATCATAAATTGATCAACTCGGTTGAATTATTTTATTTCAATCAATCATAACTCACATAATATTGATGTGCAATAAATAAAATTAAAAGTATATAAACTTAAAATATATTTGAATCTCATATATCCATCACATGCTCTAACTCATAACACAAATCAACTACAGACTAGATTTGAGACCTATATTGTAAGAACTTAACTTCCTCCAGTAAATGGGTCATAACCAATAATCAATTTAACATCTATAACAACACAATAATTGATTCAATCACCATCAAACATGTGCTTCAAGACATCTATATCAATAATGCCAACACTAAGGTCCTCAATTTTGAGTTCAAAACATCATTTGAGAAATTTCTTAAGACAATTTGTTTAATCTTTTTGGAATGGTACATGATATTGAGACAATTATTTCACCAAATATTTTCCCTTTCAAAAAAAATTCTTTGCGGTTGGTTTTCATGTCCATACAAACTTGAATCTAAAAATAGAAATTTTTTTTCCAACTTTTGACTGTCCTACACTTCATAAGTGTCATCATAGCCACCAAATCAACTAAAGATAACATAGAAATACAAAAATAATAATGTTTTTGGATGATAGAAAATCATCCTTACACTACTAAATACTCTCCCATCAAATCTTCTAGGTCATGCACCAATGTGAAGGTGACTAAAAAATGGACATACCATCTATAGATGTACAAATCACTACATGATGATGATGCAAATATGTTTCTTTGTCATCCTTTAGAACTAACATATGTACTATAGGTTTCTCTATTTCATTAAATTATTTTTTAATCATAAAGAGACAACAACCACTTAAAGAAATTGTATTAAATTTAAAAAGAAAAAGACACTTCTATAAATTTAAATGCACAATAAATTTCTCTATATATCATGATATATAAACATGTCTTTGAAAAAATTACATCAACCACTAATAGAAGTCAAGAAGTATTAAGGAAAATTTTGAAACATTTAATTTAGATGGACAATTAAATAAGTAAAATATTGATTTTAAAATATAAAATACATATGTAGAAATTGGTAAACCAAGAATTTTCTAGGAAGTAGTAAAATTAAAATGAAATAATGAGAAACTTAAAATTAGGAACCAAACTCAATAAAAAGTATACTACTAAAAAAATGACAGTTTTTTGAAAATACCTGCTTCCTCAAGCCCCCTACAGGTGCTCCAACAAATTTTTGATGACACCTTCCTATTTGTCTTGTCTTCTATCTATGAAGCTAGATCTTGGAAGAACCTTCTTAACCATTATGAGAAGGTTTCTTTTCAGGACGATATATAATTTATCAAAAAAGAAAGTGTATTTTTTTAATACAGACAATGACTTGAGGAGGGTGGTGATCCAAATTCTAGAATGCTAGGAGGTGAGCTTACTCGATGCTTATCTTGGCCTCCCTCTCATAATAAAAGAAGTGCCTTTGCAATACTAGAATGGGCTAGTGGAATGCATATAGAGCAAGCTTGCAAGCTAGAAAGGCAAAATCTTGAGCAATGCAAGGAAACTTCATCTTCTCTCAGCCTCCTTATAGGGAATTCCTATGTACTTCCTCTCCCTCTTTAAACTCCCAGGTAGATATAAAGATATTATTGAAAAAATTCAAAGGATTTTTTTATGGTTAGGAATGAAGGATAAGACCAAAATAATTCTAGTAAGTTGGGAGAAATTCTGTCAACATAAGTACTTGGGGGGACTGAGCATTGGAAGGATTGGACATTTGACTAAGGCCCTCATGTGTAAGGTTGGATGGAGACTAATTAAATTCTTGAGAAATTGATGTAGTATTGTTAGGGATAAGTATCTAATGGGTGACTAACTGCATTGACATCTTTGGACCAATGTGCTCCCCCCCAGATAAAAAGTTTGGAATAATGTTGTGCACACCCATAGAATTCTAAAGAAGGGTACTCATTGGGTTTTGGGGAATGGGAAAAATGTTGATTTTTGGGAGGACCAATGGCTCTAGGATGGCCCCCTCATGTATACTAGGTTCTAACCTCTAAGAGATTCTTGTACCAGGCAATGTGGTACCCTAGTTTATAACTACATCACCCTTGGTAGGAAATGGAAAAGACTTTATAATTAGGATAATCTTGGGATGAGGCTACTTATGGAGATTAAAGAGATATTGTGGAATTTCCTTACTCCCTCCACCCTATTGGACAATTCTTTAATATGGAGACTAACCTCCTCTAGGGACTTCATGGTGAAATCTTCTTATACTTGTTGTCTTGAAGGAGGTTAAACTCTGAAGGAGTGGAAGAATGTTTGACACCCATGGATCCTACCAAGGATAAATTTCTTTTGGTGGAAAGTTCTACAGGGGCAATCCTCACCATTGATAACCTACAAAGGAGAGGTTCTAGTTGGCCAATTGTTGTGTGTTATGTTACAATGCAACATAATCCATTCAAAACCTTCTCATATATTGTCCCTTTGTGTTGGAGATTTGGAGGGATATTTTCTCTATGTGGGAGATTAAGTGGTGCTTTAATGAGAACCTCCATACGTTTTTAAATTGGGATGGTACCTGTAATCACTTGTACCTCAAAACCTTCTAGAGACTCATCCCCCCATATCTGTCGTGGAAAATTTGGAAGGAACAAAATAATCACATATCTCAGGAAAAAGTTGCTCCTAGTGTGGTGGCGGCTCAACGAGTAACTAAGCTCTTGAAGGATCAAGATATGAGATGGGATACTTTTTGGGACTTAACTCTAAAGGTTGAAAGAATAAAAAACTCTAAAGTTATTGCCAGATGCAAAATGGTTTGGCACACCCCCCACTAGAAAAAAAAAAGCTTGGATGAAACTTAATTTTGATGGCTCGACCATTGCTAGAAGGACTATAACTAGCAGTGTTGTTTGGGATAATATTGGTAAGATGGTGGTTGCCTATGCTAAGAACTATGGAGGGGGTTAAAATAATGAAGTGGAAGCTTTGGCCCTACTATGGAGAATGAGGATAGAAAGCACCAGAAGAATTAATAGACTAGCTATCAAGGGAGATTCTATGTTAATTATCAAAGTTGTGAAGGGTTAAGGGTAGTGTAGCAGGGTGATCAAAGTGTCAATATAGGAAATCTACATCCTATTGGATGGGATTCTAGAAGTTCATGTGGATCACATCTATCGAGAAGGCAATATAGTTTCTCATGACCTGGCTAAATTTGGCCATATGGAAGGAATAATGGAATGGGATGACATCATCCAAACCCCAACATCCACACAAATGATGCTAGAAAGTGAACATTCTCTTTATGGTGCAATATAATGAAGTACAACAAGTGGCTTATTAGTGTGCATCCAAGTGGATGGGAGAACCCAAGAATTAAAAACTATAAAGTGTGGAATATTTGGAAAGATTTTATGATTATTTACATTTGGGGTTCCCTCACTATGAGCATTACTTACTATGGCGAGAGGATGATCCATACAAATTTGGTTAGAATGATAAAACCACCAAGGATAGGCATTTGTGAATAATCATAAAGGTAATTCCCTTGCACTTTACTCAATGCACAACTCATAATGGTTGATTTCAATGGGAATTAAAGGTACTGTTCACATGTGCTCAAGCTGGAGGAGGAATGGAAATCATGAGGCCTTGTAGTTTTATGATGAGAATCAATTGTTTTCTTAGGTTCATTTTTAGCATTATATCTTTAAATTTCCTTGGCTTCCAAGTTTTATCCTACAACAAGGGGATATCGATGCAAACTGAGGATTTGGCGATGAAACTCAGGGAAGACATGGGTGCCAATGATTGCATTGAACTAGATAAGATTGAGGACTGTATTGGAGATAGTGAGGCGGCATGGGTCTATCTATGGGAAGGTAGATTGTTGTCATTCATGGAAGACATTGAAGGATATAATGACCATGTGCCCTTGCAATTTATCAATGCCTAGAATAATAGGAAGGTCAACATTAATGGGGTCATTTTAAAAATGATAAAGGAGGTCATCATGATAGTTGGTGGGTTGTCTCTCAAGGGTAGGAATTGCTATAAATAGGCTAGAGTTTCTAATGAAATGGGCTTGAGGAAATTCTTTTGTCCTAAGGAAGATCCTATTCATATGCAGGGTTAATTTTTGAGGGAGGACCTACCCAAACCTTTGGACATAGTGTGCTATGCCACTATGCACTACATTACACTCACAGACAAGTTTTAGGTGTTGTATTATTACCACTTTCCTATTTTAAACCATTTTAGGAACTAGGAGTTGATTTCCTTCTTGCACCTTATTTTTCATTCAATGGAGGATAGTGTGTTTAATGTCAAGAGAAAGAGGAAGCAAGGAAGACCCTTTTATATCCTACACCATGCCTTCATATTTAAGCTCTATAAGTTCCAACTCGCCCTCAACCCACCTCTTCTTGTTAACCCCCTTGCTACTATTACACCTCAAGTCTCCATGGAGCCTAGCTCTGGTTTAGCCTCGAAGAAGGTGGACAAAATCCCTTGAGTACTAGGAATAACATCAGCATTATTGACTCTAATAGGGTAAAAGCACAAACCCGTGTCACCCTTTTGTAAAGGAAAAGGCTAACAAAAGTATAATTGTTCACTTCAATGACATAAAATTGGTATTATTATTTTGAATTTGGAAATGAAGTAAACTAATGAAATGTGTAGAAATGGATGAATTTTAGGATTATAATTTTTAATAATTATTTGGAATAATAATTGATATATTTTCCTAATTTTTATAGATAATTTTTTAGGTGCTAAAAAAAACTGAAAATTAATGGTCTAGTTCCCACCAAAAACTATATGGAAATAAACTTATTTTCCTTTGATCTCAGACAATGTTATAGATAATATATATATATTGAACAATCAAAAATAAAAATTGACTTTGGGCCTATATTTTCTCTTTTATACAGATTAAAATTTCAACTCACCTCAAATCGATAGTTTTCATCTCCCACCCCATTTTTCAAAACAAATATATTCTAACTAAGAGAAAAAAATATACATCATAGAAGAGGATTCTCTCCTCTAGAACACCATATAATTTAAAGATTTTTTAATATGATTTAATATTTTTTGCTTTCTCAAAATTGACATCTTTTTGAGTGTTAAAATATGTGGTTGTGGAAATTTTTAATTTGAATATACTATATCTAATTAAAACAGTATAAACTCTACACAAGAATATTCTTGACTTTGAGCTCTATAAAATGGTGATTATATGTTATTAAAAAAATATCATGAAAAAATAGTAAGAGTTATTAAAATGCCACTTTACTGAAATAATTTTATTTCTTTAATAATTGGATACAAAATAGTATAAAAAATGCATTTAATAGACATTTTTTATTGGAAAAATGTGTGACCATATATAACTTTGCTAGACTAAATTTATCTATAGACCATATGTTTAAAAAAAAAAAAATTAGATAGAAATACTCAAATTCAATCATTCTGATAAGTTAGCCTAAAAGGTGACATAGTTTTGTACTTTTACCCAATACTGATACTGTGCAGAGTAATAAAGCTGCTAGGAGGTCCAACAAAATGTTTAAAATGGAAACATTTAAGATACCCCCCAAACAAGAGGTGAGTTCTAAGTCCACAAAGAGTGAAAGGATATCCACTAGGAGGAAGAGGAGGGTTATAAACCTTGGCTCCAAAAGTAAGGATGTGTCAAGCCCTTCCCACATTTTGGACACCATGGAAGACAAGTTGTCCCCGACTAAATGCTTGGGGGAAGATATCACCTCCCCTATGAAGGATGTTACTAATAGTAGGGGGAAGAAAGGGCATCATAGCCATGAGTAGGACCAAAGTAAAACTCAGTTGGATAGGTTGGAGAAATCCATGCATGACTTGGTTGATAATCAAGAAGCCCTATGCTGAAGAACCCTTGTTGAGTTCTCTACAAAATTTATTCATTCGATAGCTACCACTCTGTACTTTATGTAGGTGAACAATGAGGAGAAGGATGTGGGAAAAGAGAGTGAGGCCACCCACTCCCTCTAGAACTTTTTGGCAGACGATTAGCTAAAGACTTTATTGGAGAAACCCGTCAAGGAGGAGGTGGAGAAAGTGACCAATGAGGATTCTGATGAAAAGGAGGGGGAGGACTTGGAGGAGGATGAGGGGAACTAGCCCCTATGCTTTTATTTCTTTTTATTTTTTATTATGTTATGGTTAATTATGAACTCTATGCCCTATGTGGCACATTTTGCTAATGTGGATATTAATCATTTTAACAACACTTGTAATTTATGCTACTAGGTTACTTTTTGGCAAAGTATGTATGTTAGTGGCAGTATGGTTGATACTAATATTTTGAAGTACCCTATTATGGTGTTAACCATGAAGATATTTTTGATGTCCAGAAAAGGTATTGGTTAGATAGTAGGGGGTAACTACCGGCTGGTCTCCAGTCTTTTGTACTACAAGATTAGCCCCCTCTTTTGATTGCTATCTAATACATCAAAACTAAAATGAACATACTAATTTCACTTATACAATTTTATCTAAATTATATTTTTTTTAAATTATGTAGAAAAAGTTTATGCTCATTTCATTATACCATTTTTCCTAATTTACTTATTATATACCAAAAATCTCTCCTAATACATTTTCAATATAAAATTATGACAAATATTATAACTTTATAATACTAAAATAGAGTGAAAATATTCTATACATCCCCAAACTAAAATATAAAATGAACTCAATTGCAAAACTAAATAGAATAACAACACTATACTATTCAAGTTACCACAGTAAGACGCTCTAATCATCATAAGCACATCGCAAAATGTAAAGTTGCATGGAAGTGATTTGTTCTAAGTTAAGAAAAAGCTTAAAATTACTCCATTGCACTATTTTTCAGAGCTTTCTATTACAATGGAATGCCATGTTCTTATAAGCAAACTCTAGCAGCATGTTTGAATCTTAGGTCATGAACAACATTCTAGTCATGTTATAGATATCTAAATGAACTTCAATTAAAGCTTGATTTTTACGCTAAAAGTATCAATTTATTTTTTCAAACTAATTTCTTTCTTAATATGTGAAGTTTAAGAATAGCCCATCGTTCATAATCTGCATGTCGCTAGCTCTCTTCCACCTCAGTTGATCCTGTGAAGAAACATTCATTCTATTATTAAACCAACATAGAATATCTAGAAAACAAATGAAAGGCAGAAACAGCTAGCAAAGCAGAAGGCATGAATTTACACGGAGCAGTTAACCGCAGCGGTGATAGCAAAGTCCAAGTTAACACCACACAGACTCGGCAGCTTGGAAGCCTTGTTCCAATCAAACTGGCTGAAGAAACCCGCCAAGGATTTAATGCAACCGCAGGCGGTTTGCTTGTTTGCTGTTCTTTCAACGGCGCCATTGAGACTTCTGACGCCGTCACAACAGCCTTCTGACGGCTGCCCTGCACTGCCTGCAACATATGACAGACATGGAATCACATCAGAGCTCACTTTTGAACACGTTATCTCATGATTTTCGCCATTCACTATCATCCCAACAGATATAACACAGCAAATTATAAATCTGCATGCATATTTTCTCTCCATTGGAGTTGCCGAGCTTAAGATAATTAAGACCATATATTTCACTGTGTTTCTTCGTACTTAGTTGTAAATACTAGTTTCCCCAAGAATTTTTTTATATGGTGGTTTTGATTGATTTCAAATTAAACTTCGTTTTCAAGCGTACCAGCAATGGGAGATCCCGTGTACGCAAAGCAGAGAGGTTTAGTGTATTTGTACAGTTTGCAGTTGCACGTATTTGTGTCGGCCTTTGCACTGGGTGCTTTTGAAAAATGGCAGTGGTGAGCTAATGGATGACTATGCCGTGTACTGAGAGACCGGAGCAGGTGTTTTTACGTAGAGTTTGATTAAAAGCCATGTGGTAAATGCCCATACAATGTTGTTTACGTGAAACGCTGGTGTGAAGATATTGCCATCTTCAAGTAAGAATGACCTTTAAGTCAAATAAGATTTTTTATTATTTTTTCCTTATGAAAGTTTCCTGTGAAGACTTCTTATTCTTATTCAATGGGGCATTTTTATTCAGTTATATGGTAGAGTCTCACATGAAATCTTTTTAATTGAACTCATTCCTAATTGAACTAAGGATTAAGGGATAGGTATTCTATCAAATTAGTCAGGTACAATCTTTTCTTCATTTTGTTGTATGTTAAAACTTTGATGTTACAATAATATACAAATTTTTGAAAATGAATTTAGAGTAGATTTAATATTTTATTTTGAATAATACAATATTCTTTCTTGTTATAATATAATTAAAAGTGTTTATTTAATAACTAAAATTGTTAGCTTACAACAGACTTCATCTTTCCATCAATATGCTTATATTGCAATTCATATTGTTTAAATTAAATGTTTATTTTAAATTGATTTATATTTTATCACTAGAATCCATTCATATTTATTAAATAAATAAAATTAAAATTATGTTTTTAGTGTTTGTATTTTATAATTATGTTAACTAAAAATTTATTTGTTGAATTTTAATATTCTATTTGGCTACTCTATGAACACTCTACTAGGTTGTAATCGTTAACATTTGTAGTTACATACTTCATTAATTGCAGGATTTTCATGGTTGTTTTAATTGCTAAACAACAAACTATATCTCAATGATTGTTGCTTGCACTAGAGATTTGGCTTTTGGAGAACATGACTCTAAGGAGAAAATGCCCCCATAAGTTTGTGTCAAAAAAAATTCACACCCTAATTTTGTTTTGCCAATTCAAGATTTTGATAATGTTTGTGTACAAAAGTTCACCTTAATAGGTTAATTTTTAGGTCATGATTTTCCTTGTTGGTAAATAGATTTGTCACGTTAAGAGATTGCAATGATCACTATTAGATTGCAATTTTCATCTAAATTTGAGAGGGGAAGCTCCTTTGTATGATAGGAGCATTTGACATTTCTAACTACTTTTTACATGAAAGTACAAAAAGGAGAGAAAACAAAATTAAAATTGATATGAATATAAATCCTAGTAGTAGATATAAATCCCACTAGTAGATATGTGATTACTAACTAAGATTCACATAAGACAACAATTTATAAAGGGTTTTGAAATATAATTTACTAGTGCAAGAAGTATAAAAAATCATGACATACAAAGTGATAAAATATATAAGTACATTCATATCAAGATACCATGAAATGAATATGTTTCTTTGTACCAAGTCAAATGATCCACATGTATGCATAAAAGAATCACTAATTTAACATAGAATAAATTTGCAATCATAACTTAGAGGGACATTTTAGATGCATGAAGAAAATACATTCTTCATTATCTTTTTGAGATTCTACAAAATAAAAAAACCTTATACATCATATAAAACTAGAAATTAATTGAAAGTTTAGATGATTTCAGGAAATAGGTGCATGAGTTGATAAAAATGTGGACCATTTTTAGAGAATAGATGACTTGTTTTATGACTATTATGAGGGTCTGAACCAAGGGACAAAGTTTTGGACAAGAATACTATTTTAACCTGATTATTTTCCAATCTTAAAAATATAAATGTCAAGAATGAGAAACACTTGGAATAGTGGATTATCCCATGGTATTAGAAAACCATAAAGTGGTTTCAAGGTTGTAAAATCACTATATAAGGAGGGCTTGGGGAGGAATTTGAATCATTGAGTTTGTTTGAAAGACTAGATGCTATAAGTAGTCTCTACGAGCTTGAGTTGTGGTGATGCTCCTGTAAGAACTTACATTGCAAGTGTATTGTATTCTTCTTGATTTGATAATACATTATGCAAGTTTTGGAGGGTGGGGTTTTAGACCTCTAAGGGTTTCCTCCATGGTAATCAATGTGTTATGTGTTCATTATTATTTTGACTATTCTTTTATGCATTTATTTATATCTTTGTGATACTTAAGTTAAAATTTGCACAGTTACCCTATCAAGACTAGTGTAGGAAGTTATTTCGCACAAATTTGCTTCCTTACTTGATTATCGTAGGGAAACCATTACCACTACTACATTTGGGACCGAATTGTGATGGCAAGCCAAGAAACAACACCACAAATTGGCTCTTGTCAGATAGATGTCAAACTTATGATGTCACAAATTATGACAGCAAGGGCATCCATCACAACTATGATAGATAAAGGTGTTATAACTTGGAATAGGAAATGGCAAGAGTTCATCTTCTTGTTGTCCTACTTGCGACAATAGATTGTCGCAATTGTGATGGTCTAAGCTTCTAGTTTCTTGTTGGACCGACGGCTAGCCGTCAGACCCATCTGTCACAATTGTGATGACTGTGTGACAAGCATGCTATGGAAGCGACAATTATTTTTTGGAAGAGTCCATCACAATTGTGATGGAGATCTAACAAATATGTTGTTAGTATGACTACTATCCATCATAAGAAACCATCACAATTGCGAGGACTTGCTGAATTATTAAAAAAAATTGGCAGCCAATGAATCTCATTGCTATTTTTCCACTTCAATTCACTTTGTAGTTTCATCCATATGCTAGCTAGTAGCCAGCTACATGAGTTAAGATCCCTTATTAAATGTTCTTGGGAAAGGCTAGGTAAATTCAAGCTAATAGACATGCACTATTTCAGTTACATTATTTTTATAAACCATCAAAATAGACCTTAACCATGGCTGGTTATGGGTAAACTCTCCTTCTTGTCCATGAGACAAATTCTAATGATTTATTGATAATGTATTCCTTCCTGACACAACCCAACATGATCAACATCTATTTCTAATTAGGACAATGCCTTTAAAAAGTGTAGGATAAATGATACAATATTAACATGAACACATTTTCACAATAATTCATAGTAGAGAGATGCATATTTTGGATTCGATTATGTGCCATATTTGTACATCAAGTGTGATCCATCATCACAATGTGAAGAGATAAAGGAGATAAATCACTGAGTGTGATATAAAATTTTGATGCAAAAATATGGCATAATCAAATCCAAAATATGCATCTCTGAGATACAATATTAATTTTTTTATTGTTAGTTAGTTGTCATGCAACCATAGGTTAATATTGAGATTCACTAGGTTTTGAGAATAGTTTAATATTCTCTACTAATCAAGGCCAACCATGTGAAGGTGGAAGCTCATTTGGCCCCACCCCTCTAACATCTGAATTCCCCATTAACATCTAAAATCTTTAAGAAAGGATCAATCTTTAAATTACAAAAAATGATTCCAGACCTACAAAAGTGAGATCATTTTCCCATCTTTTGGTACATGTCATTTTTTTGTCGCATCCAAAATAAGATTATGCTGGACTCTAAATCAAGAATGCACATCTAGTTGCATTCTATATGCATGGACAATAGAATGAGTTGAAAAAATCCACCATGTTAACATTTATTTAATAGGTATATGCAAAGCTTTAACAAAAATGCAAACTTGTTGGGTTTTTCTAGCTCCACCCGATGTCATATGCATATGCATTGAGATTTCATATTGAACTATGGTGTCCTTCTACATTGCCTAAAACCAATAGATTCACACAATTAGTTGTCATACAATCATATGTTAATTTTGAGCTTCACTTGGTTTGGAGAATAGTGTTGAGCTATCGTTTTGCATGATGCTTAATGAAAGGAATACTTTCAAACTCCTCTCTTGAAAGGTTGATCTGGGAAACTTCAATGTTTTGAATGATCTTGCAACCTACTGGAATCTGCTTAGTTGAAGATAAATGTATTTTTTCACAAAAAGACCTTTTCTGGTTTGAACCAATTTTGGATAAGATGACTCAGTCTACTTACTGTTTCAAAATTAACAACAAAAAAAAAGATATGATTTTTGTATTTCCTATTTTTGAAATGAATGCAATCTAACAATGCAACTATATGTATTCCTTATTTAACCAAGGGTTAGCAAAGAAAATAATGAAGATAAAGTAATGAGTGATGAAAGAAAATAATATGAAAGGGAAATTCATAATGGACATAAAGCACGATAACATGTCTACATTTTAAATTGTTGAAAATATTGTGCACAAAACCAATGAAAGTAGGAGCAGGGCTTCCTCAAACCCATTGAGGCAATCATTGATGGAAACTTAGTAAAATCAAATGATGTTTCATTTCTTATCAAATCACAAGACCATGAAAAGTGTGCTCATGTGAGACGAGAAGTGCTCATGTGAGACAAGAAGCTATGTAGGAACAAAAGGTGATCTCTTCTCCATCTCTATACATCAACAAAATTCATCAACACATGGTAAACATCCAAACTAAAATATCACACCATCAAATCAACAAAAAAAAACTATTGTCTCCATTATTATCATGAACAAGAATCCATAAAGATAACACACTCTGGAAAGAATAACTACACTCATAATGAGAACACCAAAACCATATATTACTACATCAAACTAATAGCCTAGAATACATATTACATTCCTAAATTTATAAGAAATTATCTCCTCAATTTGTGCTAAGAGTGAGAGATCTCTTCATGAAAATATATGCTTCTAAACTAATAAAATAAATCTAATTATGTACAAAATGACTCTCTAAGTGGTGCTAAGTAGGACTCCACCCTTGTTTATATCAATTAATGGGTGCATGAGCCTTTACATGTCTTAAAACAAAGAAAGAAGTAGTAGATAAGAAGAAGGAAGTTGTAAGAGGATCTAGGAGTCACCGAAAGCTCTAAAAATAGAAGCTTGGCCTTCTCTAAATGTTTCTAGGAGTTAAATTGTCATCAAAATGTGTTTCTGGTGCATGGAAAGCTCTAAATTTGGAACATGTAGTTAATTGTTGGTGCACCTCTGACTTCTTCAAAAAAATTGGTGCACCTTTGGAGTAGCACACCTATGCACCTTGTGCACCATGTGCACCTACATGAAATTTGTGCAAGGTGCTCAAATGACCAAAAAATCAAAGTTCTTAGTTTTGAAAACACTTTTTGGGTTTTTCTCAGACAAGGTCTGGGAGCACTCTAGTATACTTATTTTTCCCTTTTTGATGATTTATACCCTATTTTTATCCAAATATTTTCATAGATTTAATAGCTACATAAGATGAGGAACTTGTTGTAGTTCATGTGTCCAACCTCTATATCCTTGATCTTTAGTGTAAATTCATGAATCAAAACTAGTGTGTGACTCCTTTGAAGGTGACGGTTACAAGCTTAGGTGAGATCTCTATTGCTACTAACAATCAAGATGTTATGATAATTTTTCCAAATGTTTGTTATGCACCACACCTTCATGTTATGTGCACTTACACACCCTTGTGTTATGCATATCTTCGTACATTGTAAAGTCCATTTCTTTATTTTTTCTTCTCTTTGACTACGTAATCCTTCCTGGTTAGAGACCAAGTGATCTAGATTATCCAAAATGATCAAATGTTTCAAACTTTTTCATATCTTTTTTAACAAGATCTTCTAGGCATTTTGAATTGGCTTTTTCAGAGGTCTTCCGCTCAAAATTTCAAGTTGAAATTTTCATCGGCCCCTAAAATTAGGTAGCTAAAGGCATACTATTTTAGGGATTGAAGTTAGATTTTTATTTCTTCTTTCCAACATTGTAAATGATTTTGAATTGTGAGCTTTAGGTCAAAAGTTATGACCTCAAAAAGTTAACCTAATGCATTTTTTATCTACACAAAAAAGAAAATATTAGTTATCTCATGTTGAAAGACCCAAAAGGGGACTCCATAAGATTCAGACTATCAAAAATTTGGTCAACACCAGTAGAAATATATAAGACAATAGAATTTTACCCCCAAAAGCCAATTTCATACACTAGCACACCTTGGAAGGTGCGGTAGTGCACAAATTTTCCATGGAGATGGCAAAGTATGCATCTGCACATTAGCACACATGCACACCTTAACAAGGTGTTTGTAGTGCACATGTGTGCAACTACACACCTGTCTATTATGGCATTGTACAAGTGTGGGGGGACCAAAGTGCACACCTTAACAAGGTGCACACCTCTAAGTGTGTGCACATGTGCATGTGCTCACTTGGTGCACCTATGCATGTCACACTTTAAACACATGAAGTCTTAAACTTGACATTTTTTTCATTTTTTTATTGCCCGACCCTTCCTAATTAGAGGCTATGGTTTGACCTAGACCTAGGAGAGGGTCCAAAATGACCAAGGCTTCTAAGTAGATACCTCGTAGGGAATTTTTAAACTAGGGGTCCCCATTTTGTGACTCAAAATGGGGCATGTGTTGTGAAACCACAATAAATATCCCCAAGAAAAGGGAAGAAATCGCAAAGGCATTTCTTTAGCACCCAACATTCTTGTGACATGTTTCAAATGACAACTGAATTCTAAACAATTCAAGCAGCTTTCAAGTTCCTTGATAGTCAGAACTTCAGATCTTGAATCTTCAATCCCAATGTGTGCTCAATGTTTTCATTTCCTTTGACTTCTTGAGATGTAATCTATCATGAGTATCTAGCAACTTAGAGAAAATCTTATGCTCCACCAGTTCATTCATCAGGAATCCTCATAGAACTTGTTTATCAATCACTTATCTAACCAGATGAGAGAATATGTTCTCAGTGCTCTTAACAAGTTTTCATTTTTTTCATTTTAGGTCCTAAGTAATCTTTGGATTCTTCTTCACAGAGCTTGCATCTTTCCATTTTATTCTTCCATGAAGCCATTTTGGAGGGCATATCCCTATTGTCAAATTACCTTTCTTAGACCTTTTGGAATCTTTCATTCTTAACACCATGTTTCTCTTTATTCTCTTTCAGTAACCTGACCATGCTTAAGGTGTGTGGCCAAGGCATTGGTGTCATTTCTCAGATTCTTTCTTTACTCTAATAACCTATGTATTCCTCTTTTGATGAACTTTTATGAAACTCTCATGCCAAATAGTGATCTTAGAAGTCCTTTGAAATGACCCTTTGTCTGGACCGATAAGTTTTGAATTATCCCTTGTTGTTGTCAACCTTGATTTGAAAACACCAAGATGTACTCAATCTTTAAAAATTTTCAAGTGTTGAGAACTATTGATCAACAATTCTAATTTCAAGACTGTAAGTTCTTTACGAATGAAGGTAACATCCATTCTCCAACTTGTATAAGAAAAAGATCATCTAAAAGCTTTAACAAAGAAATACCTCTCCCTAAAAGTCGAAACCAAAAGGAGTGGTTTATGAAATGCATCAAGAATGAGTCTTGATTGCATCTAACTACTGGAATGACATGACTAAAAAAGAAAAAAAAAAGGAAAAAATAAAAACAAAAACAAAAAACTTATATATAGAAAACCTTGAATAAGAATGTGGGGTGATTTTCACTAGATTTCTCATTATGTGTTGTAGTGATGAACAACTTCATATAGTCCTAAAAAAACTTACTTGTCTTTGTACTTAGAAAAGTTAAATTTTGACAATCTTGGTTCAAATTCCAAGTTCAAATCACACAAAATTAGAAGTTGTGGTAACTCTCCATGACCATGTTAGAAATATGGATTATTGAGAGGGGGGTATAATCAATAATCTATACCAACCGGATATTATTACTTACATTAGCCATGCATAAAAAAGTAGTAAAGTAATGCTAAATAGTAATATTAACAATGCACAAAGATAACTCATAACACCATATTTTGTTAAGTAGGGAAACCCTAGCCAAGGGAAAACCCTGGTGGGGATGATACCCACTAGATAATATATGGATATATAAGTTCCTTGTGAGAGGTTGAACCCTGTTGGGAGTCAATGAGAAACTTTAGTATAAGCAATCCCTATTAGGAGACTTTGAATCCCTGTTAGGAGATTCTAACCCTGTTAGGAGTTGTGCCGACCCTATTAGGAGTTGTAGTATAATGTATACAAGAAGAGCCCACTGCCCAAACATGCAATTTCAACTACAAGAAGAGCTCACTACTCAAACAAGTAATTTACTATTATTTTCCTTCCTTGTCTAATCTCTGATCTTCAACTGGATCTTGGATCACTAAATAGATCATATAAAACTTTGCATATATCACTTTCACAAAATTTCACTCACTTTGTAATCTTACAAGATATCACTTGAAAAATGTAATCACTCTCATTCTCATTGCAAGATGTCCTTTGCATAAATACCATGCCTTTACACAAATTATTGTTGGGTTAGCTAAGACCACAATTCACTTTTCCAAGTTGGACTAAACATCTAGGATGTCATGCCTAATTAGAAAATTAATTGTTTTGTAAACAAACTAATTCTTTCCGTCAATTCCATTGTCCTGCTATTAGCCAATTGTAAAAAATATCACCCTTTGGCATTGATGGCAAAAAAATAGGGAAAATTGGCTAAGTTACAAAAACATAAACAACATATAAATATTACATCTATTAAAAATTGTTCAAATTTACATATATGCTCCCCCTTACAATATAAATTACCACTTTTAATCACATTGTATCTCTTCTAACAATCTCTCCTTTTGATATGTATACAATTTTCACATGTATCTCTCCCCCTTTGACATCAATGACAGAGGTCAAAATGTCAAGATACTATTCAAAAATTGTCAAAACTGTTATCCTTCCTTATGTTGATATAGTCTTCATACAATCATCAAAAATAGCCTTTAGATTGTCCATACCTTTGGTCCATGTCTCTTTGGTAGACTTAGCTGATGTGAGAATTGCACATAAAGCATATGATGCAATCTCAACTACATTAATATCTGAATACAAAATGTTTGAATAGGTTTCCTTAGCCTTGACACATTCCTGTAACTACTTCTCAACAAAAGATAATTTTAGAGCAATAGATTCTTTGGAATTAGATGTTCTCTTCAAGATCTTCTCTTTCTGAAGTTATAGTTTCCTAATATCACTATGAACATTGGCAACTTGATTCTCAAAATCATTTACTTTACTAGATGGATGTTGGATCTGGCTAGATAAAGCTACTAGCTCATTCATCTTTATCTTTATCTAACTATCCAAGTCTTTAGTCAACTTATATGATAAGGTGCACTTAACATATAGAGTTTTACCTTCTTTCTAACATTCCAAAGTTCTTTAATACAAGTAGCAATATTGACCAAGTTGTTCTTGATATTCTAACAAATAGTGCTAAACAAGTTAGCATCATGGGAAATTTAAACTTTCTACTCAGAAACATTCAACAAATTTTTAAACTCTTCATCAAAAGATTTTAGCACTAGCTGTGCTCTTTATTCAGTATCTAACTTAGTATGCTATACTATCAGAGTACTGTGCAGTCTATTAGTCACTTGCATTAATGATCTCTGTAAACTCTTCACCATTTTATTATTTTTTGTAAGTTCAGATAAGGATGAAATCATATCAATTTGATCATCATCATCAGTAGCTAAACTAGCAAGAGAGAGTAGAGTAGATGAACTAGATGGTTTAGTCTCATATGTAAGGAAACTCAGGTGCAGAAACAACTTCTTACACTAATATATATTCATCAAATGTGCCAAATATATATTTTGCTTTGTTTTGTCTCAATTTAACAACAAATGAATATAACCAATTGCAACATCATCATTCAATTCATAGCTCAAGGGATCAAGAAATGTCTCCTAAGGTTCCACTACTTGAATATATGTATGATATGTATCAACTAATATACAAATGTCTTCCTTGAATCTATTCATGATTATAGGAGCAATTCTAAATCTTTGTTTCATTTCATTTTGAAATGTCCTCATTATTAGGTTGCCATTATCTAACATCTTGTCTATAGGGTGCCTTCTACATACCTTTGAAATATTCTCTATAGTGCATTTGTCTCTACTCATTATATCTGTTACTGATAAGTAGGGAAACCTCTTAAGTACATGAAAGAATATGTGATTCATTAATTGTTGGAATCTAAACACACCATTCTTGGTTCTCTTAATCTTTTCTAGTTTTTCTAGGAGTTGCATTCTTAGTATTTCACTCAAATTTACTTGTTCTTTCTCTACACATATCCTATATGCTACATATATGAATCCTACTAAGAGTTCATCTATCTTAGAACTTGCACAAACTGAATAAGCAATAATTCTACTAAGAAATCTCACATCATCTGGCTTGATGGTATTGAACACCATAGCCTTACCATTGTACATTGCCTTAGTATAGCATTCAACTTTCTTCTTTACCAATTTCTCACCTATAGGTACACTACCTTGTTTGCTAAGACTAGTTACCTCATGAATAAGGGTGGCAGAAATGTCAACTACATTATCTTGCATCCATAACTTACTATCATGTATACTGCTCAGTATAATCTATGTACATTCATTTGTATCTAACTCATGGTAGAAGTGATACTTAAACAAGTCTAATTGCTTTAGATGTTCAAATTTGGGCTTCATTTCCATGTCATGGTTGAAAACTAGTTCCTTATCTTTTTTCATGAATTCACTACCAATCAACTCAAACTTGAAATTCAAATAACTTCCTACATCTTCAAGGTAAACTACATTGTTCAGAGTGATAGACAATGCTGAGTTAGGGTTTCCTTCATTAGGTTTTATGGAAACTATCTTAAACGTAGGTCTATCTTTATTCTCAACATTGTGTACTACTGACATATCCATGATCTTATCAAAGGGTAAAAGCACAGATCTATGTCAGTGTTTATGATACCAAAACTTGTTTTGGTCAAATCTCATTTCTCTATCAAAACTCAATTTTTTTCAAAAACTAAAAACACCCTTTTATAGATCTTAGATTCAATATCATTATTATATAAATTTTTGAGCATTTTGATTAGTTATAATATGTTATAATCTCAAAATATTATAAGTCAATATTTCAACATTTCAGAAGATGCTCCCTCAAAAAAGGAAAAATAATAGTAAATCACATCAAAGAAATTTTAAAAATATATTTAACTCTAGAGGAGAGAATCCTCTTCATTAATATGTAATTTTTTTTCAAGAAAGTATAGATTTGGTAGGGAAGTTTTGACAGGAGGAAAAAACTATTGGATTCTGATAAGGTCAAACTTGAGTACTTATAACAAAGAAAATATACATAAAAAATATTCATTTCTTTTTTTGTTTACTAGCTATACATGTTTGACAAAAAATGATACATCAAATCATAACAAAAAAAGATGATTTGCATATACTTGTTTGACGGGAACTACACCCTATATTTTTTACAATTAAAAAAAGGGACTTCAAAATAAAATAAAATGAATAAATTCTTACTCAAAAAAATTATAAAAACTATAGGCATAAAATATATCCAATTCTACACATTTCATCAGTTTACATCATCTTCATATTTTAAACACAAATACCATTTTTTTTTGTCATTAATGTTGAACTGTCACATTCTAATATCTCGTTTTCTTATAAAAGGTGACATAGGTTTGTGCTTTTACCCCGAACAATATCTTTTACCATATAAATTTGCTGGAAAAATGATAAAATTCCTCTTTTTGACAATAGGGTTTTCTTTGAAATCACTCTAACAAGTCACTTTTGAATGCTCTTTGCTTTGGATGTGTTTGTAATGAAGTGAAAATCAATTATGTACTCCATTTATTCATCAACTTTAACTTGCATTAATTGCACACTTTGCAAATATGAAAAAGTTGTCAAATACATTTTCTAATCAAATAACTTCTCAAACTCATCTATCCAATGTTCAAATGACACCCGAGGTTTACTATAGCATCCTTCCATCATGAAAAACATCCTCAAGACTTCACATCATGAAATTCTCTACAAAAACATTCTTTTCATCTTCTGCTATAGAATTAACCTTTACTGTAATATCAATAACTCTAAATTCCATCATAACTTGTTTAGATGAGCTCCAAATGACAAGAAAGCTTAGGTACCATCTAAATATAACTGGATACACCTTTTTCTAACTTTTCTACTTCTATTTTGGCTTTTGAATGAAGTTCTCAAATTTTGATGCTATGAACAAGCTTAATTCAACTTAATTAAATCAAACTCAACAACTACCTTTGATCTTCTTGTCTCATCATCATCTAACTTTTCTTTTGAGATATATGTTCCTTTCACAAATTGTTCATTAAATTTTTCTTGAAGTTCACTCACAATGTTTCTTTGTTCTTCATTGTCGCTACTAGTTTTAGAGTTCCTTTCTTGGATCCTTCTATCATTCCTTCTATTCCCAAAGTTTCTTCCATTGTTCCTTCTATCTCCAAAGTTTCTATCCATTTTGCAGTACCTCATTGTGTGTCTAAAGTTATTGCATAACTAACAAACAAGTTCTCTACTTATAGGATTTTGTTGATCATCAGGTACATGACAATTTTGAGAAATGTGTCCTAAGTTGTTACACTTATAACACACGATATGTCTTCTATCTTCATAAGATCTTCCTTCTCTTGATGTTCTTTCATTAGATCTTCTTCTATCTGTTGGGTTAGTATTTCTGACATTCTACTATTTCTTCTATCATTATCATACTTAGGTTTCCTACAATCAATTACATTATGACGCATACCATGACAATTATAACAATAAAATACTTTAACATGATTAAAGGATTTATTAGGACAATCTCTTTTTATATGACCATTTCATTACATAAAAAGAACTTACCTTTAAATTCATAATTGGTTTCCTTAGGAGTTTCCACTTCCTTTGGTTCATCCAAGATTTGAACTTCCTTGTTTTGCTCAACTTCTTTAGGTTTCTTAGAAGATTGATTGGATTCAATCTTAGCATCAGACTTGTTTTCTTCAAGATTTTGAATCTGATCTAATCTCAGGTTTCTTGCAGACATGTTAATTAAATAACCAAGACTAGTCTTATCATAAGTAGGTCTTTGTATTGACATTGAATCATCAAGCTTTTCTCTACTAGAATAAAGATTCTCAAGATGTTGTTTGCATTGTGTCAATTCACCTTTCACAATAGTATTGTACTTATGGAGTTCTTTGTGATCTTCTTTCAATGTTTCAAACTTAGATGTTTTCTTTGCCAGAATTGTGCTCGGATCTGCATTTTTAGTCTTCAAATAAAATTCAACTTTGCTAGGATCATTTCTCAAAGTCAATTTTAGATTTATAATCTTCAACTCATGCTTCAAGATCTTGTACTCTATCTTCAATTTTGAATAGTCATCATCACTAGTTCAAGATTCAGTAGATTCAAGATTGGATTTCAGATGATCAATCTTTTCCTTCAACTAACCAATGTATAAATTGGAGTTTTTGGGTGATCCCACAATAATGGGTTCCACTTTTTGACCAATTTTGACATTGAAATCAATATTTTTGCAACAAATGTCACATTCAAGTGACTATATCTCCAAAACTATAAATAATTTCAAGATGACATAAACTAGTGATTTTGAGTACTTTGTTCCTACTTTGTAACCATATTTTTTAATCTAAAAAAAAAAATTATTTATGTCAATTTTTTTATGTCCTCCAAAAAGTGGTACATAATAAAATTTAGTATTTTAAAAAGTGACAGCCCATTTGACACACATAACCTTTTTTCTAGAAATGATAATGAAGTAATTCTTTCGACGTTAGATTTGTAACATCAATATCTAGAGGATGCATTTGGTTTGATTTATTTTGGTTGAATATTGTATAGTTTATGAAGTTTTGAAGTGACATGAGCCTTAATTCAGACATACGTTCCGTTTGACACAGATAATTTGAAGTCAATTTATCATAAACCATTATAATTTTTTTTGAATAGAAAGGTATCTCAATAAGCCAGTTCCTCCATATTTTTCAAAAAATTTTGGACCTAATTTACTAATTTTCTCGAGGTGTCAAATTCATTTGATGTTTAATTGGTAATGAACCTATAATGGGTTAAACTCATATTTGAAAGTCTTAATGATTAAATTATGTATTAAAATTATAGTCGTTGGAAAGCTTGCTCCGAGCAGCACATTTTGACATGTTTTATTTTATAGTAGGAGATCATTATCCTACAATTATGGAAGTCAAAAGAACAAGAAAAAATAAAAAATGAAAAAAAAGTTAAAATTTTTGTGATTTTGCATGTTTGTGCGAACATGGCATTCGCGCGAACATGTTTACCATGTTCGCATGAACGTATGTTCGTGTGAACATGCTTATCATGTTTGCGTGAACATATTTATCACATATGTTCGTGCGAACATGCGAAATATGTTCACGTGAACATGATTTAAAAAAAGTTCACACGAACATAATAAGTATGTTTGCATGAACATATGGTAAACAAAATTTCCCATTTTGCAATTTTTTGCATTTTTGTTTGTCCCACTAAAGTGGAACTCATTATTGTGGGTTCACCCTTTCATACCTTCCCTTTAGCTTATCTCTTTCTTCAATAAGGAGATCAATTTGTTCAAGATCTTTTTCAAGGTTCCTCATCAATTGTTTCCACCCTATTAGGAATTGTAGTATAATCTATGCAAGAAGAACCCACTGCCCAAACATGCAATTTCAACTACAAGAAGAGCTCACTTCTCAAACAAGTAATTTATTGTTATTTTTCTTCCTTGTCTAATCTTTGATCTTCCACTCGGTCTCAGATCACCAGATAACTCATATAAAACTTTGCATATCACTTTCACAAAAATTCACTCACTTCGCAATCTTACAAGATAGCACTTGCAAAACACAATCACTCACATTCTCATCACAAGATGTCCTTTGCATAAATACCATGCCTTTACACAATTATTATTGGGTCAGCTAAGACCATGATTTAATTTTCCAAGTTAGAGTAAACATTTAGGATGTCAACCCTAATTAGACAAGTCATTTTTTTCTAAACAAAACAATTATTTCCTTCAATTTCACTGTCATGCTTCATCAAAACATGAATATCTCTATTTCGTATAGTCTGTACAAACTTTTAGGATTATACATGTCATCACCAACATGTATACTATCTCCAAGTAACTTTGCTAGTCATAATATGACATCTGTAACATATTATAAATAAAACAATACACTGTTATAAACCAAATTCTATACTTACATAATTTTCTGATTACCAAACACTAAGTATCTCTATTTCTGAGGTTTCCTGTCAACATGTACATCATCTGTTTCCATAAATGACAAAAATTACATATCACTATTAGCCAATTGTCAACACATGATTGATCCACAAAAAAGTTCTCTTACCTTTAACATCATATTCAAATTGAAAATCATCGGACTGAGAGGGATAATGGGAAAATATCACCCGATCTAGTGAGTCCCCCATCATAGGGGTACACTCACATATTGTAATTTCTCCTTTTGCTAGTCTTATCTCATGGTACATAATTCCACATGGAAAAGGAAACATTAGTGTCATTGATGTAATATATCTATTAGAACAAGACCCAAAAGATAAAACATTATTTTTATGGTCCCTATTACCACCATCATTAGCCTTAGACCATGAATTGTCACCACATATCTTGTTTTAGGGAAGGTATCTTATCATCATTCAATAGGGAATCAATATCACAATAGGAAGCATTGTTATCTTCTTCTTGATGACTTCTTAATTCAAAAATCTCACCAACCTTGGGATCTTCTACATTTTCATCATTTTTTGCAGCTTTGAGAATTTTCACAACTCCATGGAGTTTTAGAACTTCAAAATTTTTTGCATCCTCAAAATTTATTGGCATATCCACACTTATTTCAACATCAACACTTAGAAGGATTTCTTCATTGAATTGGAACACAAACTCCTCTTGATCATCTTCATCATTTTGTCCTTGATGCAGAAGCATCTTACATTAGAAAATAAAGAGAGAAATTTTTTATTTAAAAAAATGAAAAAATAAAAAATAAAAAATAAAAAAATTGGAGGAGAGAGAAAGTGACAAAAATTAGAAGAAAATAATTTTAAAAAAATTTAAATGGAAAAAAGGGGATAAAAGAGGAATTTCTATTCTCAAGGTGCATAGGTGGCATAAGTAGAAAAATAAATAAAATGGTTGCCATTCCATTTGTCAAGGTGTGTAGGTGGAATTCTAGAAGTTTGTGGACATTTCCTTTAATCATGCATTCGATATTTCTTGGGCTGCATGGTGGTACTTAGTTGTATTTGGGTGGGAATTAAATATTTGTTGTAAGGTATTTGTAATTACCCTTTATCCCATATTGGTTGTGTTTGTAACATCTTTGGTGGTAAGTGCCTATTTAAGCAAGGGTAATCAAGCTTCAAGGTGTGATCTCTTTTTAGTAGAAGCTTGGAGAGAAGGAGGAATGATAGTTTACAATAGGATTGTGGTGGAGTTGTGAGTTTGTGAGAAGAACTAGTGGTTGCAGTTTAGAAACAATGAGATTGCTTGGTTGGCTTGCAAGTACAAGTTTAGATCTTCCTTGGAGGTTTCTACGAAAATGTGGATCTAGACTAGCTAGTGTTTAGATTGGATCTTGAGGGATCTTGCAAAACTGTTATTATAATTACTTTGTATTTGACTATAACTAGGAAGGCCTTACAACTTGGCACATTGCATATAATAGTTATTTTATGAATAAAGAATTGTGATTTGGTATCATATCTTGAATTTTTATTTTTATTTCATTGTTTGGTTATTTGTTGGGGGCTAGGACATCTCCTCTAGGGATTCTCCTACCTTGCACTGTGTTAGTCCTCTTACAGATTTATCACATGATTCAAACACCATTACATTAAATTGCAAAGGTTGTTCCTCCATGATTTGGGGAGACTGGTTTGAAACATAATTGTGCTCATATCCATTTTCACATGGACTCATACCTGTAATACAATTATTCTCATTATTGATGTTACTGTAAAGGCCAGAATTTCTACTCTAATTTTGAAAATAATTATTCTAGGCATCAAGTTATCTTGAATGATTGCCTTGATTTCTTGAGGAATTTAAATTTATTTTGATGAGTTCAATAGGAAAATAGATACATCATCTCCTTCATTGCCTTAATCTCTCTAGCCATATTGTTCTCAAATTTAGCAAGTGGAGAAGTCTTTTGCTCAAAGAATACTATCTTTTGGGGCTCATACCCTAAATATGTAATTGTTGGCATTAGAGGAGTTGCAACCTACTTCATGAATGTAACAACCTCTTTGCAGACCTTTTTGAAGGTATTAATATCTTTAGGTGGGAGCCTTCTTATAAAAATATAAGTTAATGAATCCATTATTCCAAAATAGATCTGGAAGGAAACCTCTTGTGGTACAAGATACAAAAATTCCATTCTTTGATACATCCAATAGAAGTGATAATTGAACTGCAAAATAGTCTCATGGGGATCCCTCTTAATTGAGATGAACTAATGATGTGGGATAGCTAGATCAATATAGATCTTGAATTATTCTAGAAACTTTCTCTCAAAAGAGCTCTAATCCCTTATTTGATGCTGGTGGCAGATTGAGGTACCAATTGAATGCCATTTCCCCCAAGGTGTAAGGAAAAAGGTAGTATGCCATGTCCATATGTTGAATCTGGTTTCAATTATAGATCTTCTTGAAATTTTTAATATGATCTTCTATCGTTCATGATTCTTTGTAGATGAACTGTGTGTAGAAATTTTGAGGATTTTTGGGTAAGTCATGTAATGGACCAATTAGATTCAAAGGTGAAGTTTGGGCATCGAAGAAAAACATGGTGCGTAATGTGTTGATCTCAAGTTGGTTTTGACTAATGAGTGTCTATACACTTAAGTCATTTACTTAGTTCATGTCGAGCACAACATGTATAAGATAGAGCATGTTGAGTCTACAGTGAGTGTTGAGTCACTCATATACCGAGTCACTCAAGTGTCAAGTAGACAATGCATGTTGAGTGATATAGAAGCCAAGTAAGCAGTGCATACCAAGTCATTTAGATGCTAGGTCACAGTACAGAAATTAGTACATGTTGAGCATAAAAGACTTTAGATGTCAAGTAACACAGTTTTGTCATAGTTGTTTGTAATGGCATAAACTACTATGTAAGCCATTTTTGAGCTAACTTACAAATTGAATTATGATATTTTCACGATAAGGAAAAATATTAAGTTGGAATCCCTATGAATTACATGCATCTAATCAGGTAAAGGGAAGGTTTAAGTGACAAAATGGATGAATCACAACCATTGATTCATACCTAACCCTAAGTCACCTAGATCTTTTTAAGGAGGAAAAAACCTAAACTTCAAATGCATGTGGAAGGAGTGAAGATAGAAGTTTTGTATGTGCAAATAGAGCATTCATGGTGGCTAAGGAATTGTGAAGTGAAATTACATTGCAAAATCAGTTAAAGGAGAACAAGGGAAGGGAACAGTATACAATAGAGAGACAGTTTTTCAAGAAGGATCAAGAATACATCATTTTAGAGGTGATCTGTCATCAAGCAACAAAGTGCTAGCCACAAGTTCAATGTTGAGACATTATAATAGGTGAATCAGTTAAATCTCTTAACGAAGTAGTCCTAATAGGCATTATTGAAATCCTCTAACAAGGTGCTTACTTAATTTTGAGTTAAAGTATTTTAACAAGGCACACTTCTAATAGGGTGTTGAAATCCTTTAATAGTGTAAGGCCTAATAGTCTTTTGGTAAACCTTTAACAGGGTAGAACTTTCATAGGCTAGATCATGTTTCATGATAAAACATTGTAACCTTCATTGGATACATTTTATTACTATAGTAGTAAAGATTTGTGGGTGTCATCCCTACCCCACTTTTACCTTCTCATTGGAGGGTTTCTAGGTAATCGTATCTGGTGTCATATATGTGTGAATTCTTACTTGTTTAAATTATTTAGATGTACATGCTTTACATGGTATTTCAGTTTAATTATTGAATGTATGAGATGGATGTGTGGTGAATGTTTTGTGGGTCAAAGTTTAAAGTATTGATTCACACACCACCACACACCCCCCCCCAAGTTTACCTTTCCTATTGTAATTCCAAAAATTGGTAGCAAAGCCTTATTCTCTAAAAGAGAAGCTTTGCAACTTTAAGGAAAGATCTTGGAAATAGAAGTCTATAAGCTAGGAAAGATCATTGAGAATCAGGGAATTGAAATACAACTCATTCTACATCAATTGAATGAAGCAAGAGAAGACCTAAAGAAATCTTTGAAGAGAAGGAAGGAAATTGATATTGAGGAGAATGACACACAATTTAGAGAGATGGACACTAATAAGCTATTTTCTAATGGAGACTCCAATGAATTCGATGTAGCAACTGCAAATCTAATGGAAAAGAATAGAGCCCAAGCTGAAGAAATCAGAAATCTCAAGTTAGAGCAAGAATCACAAGCCATACTACTATGTGAGGTGACTAAACATAAAATTCAAGCTATGAAAGACAAAGCCATGATTGAAAATGGAAAAAGAGTTTTGATCAATAGTCTAGAAGAGAAATCATTAGAGCTAATTAAGATTGCTAACATGCAATTGGATACTTTGAATCAAATGATGAATGCAAACTATGACTTGAATGTCAAGGACATTGATATAAAAACATTGAAGTTGCATAATGAGCTATTGACTAATGACCTAAGAAGGGAAAATAAATTTTCTAAAAATTTTCAATAAACCAAGTGAAGCCATCAAATACATTGAGCAATTATTGAGATCCCCTAGATCCAATAATGATACATCTAGACTAGGATACACAAGTATTGAAGGAGAGTCATCCAAAAGTGCTGAAGAAAGAAGTAACAAAGGTAAGAACTCCAAACCTACTTGTCATAATTGTGGTAAGAAAGGACATACTGCTAATGTGTGCAAGAGCAAGACTGCAAATTAGAATGTCAAGCATAAGAGCATGGTTCACTACAATAAGTGCAAAAGACAAGGTCATCAGGCACATGAATGTAGAACTAAGACTATGAACACTCAAAGATTTGAAGGATATTGCTATAACTATCAGAAGTATGGACATAGAGATTTTGAGTGCAGATCCAAACCTATGTGGTCATCAAATATGCAAACAAAGGTAAAGAACAATGGCAACTCTTATAACTGGGATTATAATACAAGATATAGTTGTCATTATTCTCAAGAGTATGGACATATTCTTGAGAATTGTATTAGGATACACTTCAGAAGTGACTACAAAAGGTGGTTGAGTCAAACCACATGTTTTAGTTGTTTGAAGATTGGTCACATTAGCTCATATTGTCCAACAAGGTCAAAGGCACCAAGTTGTGAGTTAAATAAAGATAAAGGAAAAGGAAAGGTATCTATTGAAAATGTCAGAAATGAAATGAACAAAGCATGGAAGAAGAAAGAGGATTGTAGCACATCAAGTGGAGAAGGGATCACTTCACCCAATGGGTCAAGTGATCACACCTCATCAAACAAATAAATCAAGAGGTCTGTGGGACTAATATTCAAAATTTATATCATACATCAATTCAAAAAGGATTTAATACTAAAAATCCTACATAAGCATGAATAAAGATGCAAGATGTTATTAGGAATCAAAGAAAAAGTTTTAAGTTTTTATGTTATTATTGAGCATGAAAAATTTCCTATGATTGCTAAGTGAAATGTTAGAGGATGTTGAGCTAATAGTCTACCTAGTTATTGTCAAGCTCGTAATGGTTTTTGAATGAATGAAAAGACTAGTGGATATTGAGTGAGCTATAAATTAGTTAATGTCAAGCTTACATTTGTGTAAGAACTCAACATTAATTGTAGTACTTCAAAGGGGTATTTGATCAATTTTCTACTCATTTTACATCATTCAAAATTGAGAGTAAGTAAAAAGAGCTAGAGGTGATCAGGAAATCCATCTGAAGTGATTACAAGAGATTTGAACAACAATTCAACACTATTTCCTTAGATTTTGCAAGGTATTTATTATGTGCCAAGCTATGCTATTTCTATTTTCATAAATCCTAGTTTTGCAAAATGGCATCTAGTTCAAATGGTGTAGAGGGAAAAGAGGTTTTGAATGTTTAGTTGGTTAGAAACAAAGTGAAACAACCAATTTTTTAAGCCATTCTAGACATTGCAAATAAACAAGATCCCTTTGGTGCATTATCCATGATACCACCAAAATTTTTAATGATTCAGGATGTTAGAAAGTGTTACAAATATAAGATTAGTGAAATTGGTGATGTGGAAATAAGAGAGGCATATTGACAACTTTTTGAAAATTGAGTGTTAATGGAAGAATTTAAGATTGTTGAAAAGAAAAGGTTAACTCATGCCTTATATTTCCCAAATGTCTTCAAAACTATATGTATTAGGATTGTATTTAGTAAGATTCATGATAGTTCACTATGGTTAGACAATGGGCCTATCAAAATAACCAAAAGAATAATACATAGGGTAACAAGGTATCAAACCCTAGATCAACCTAAGACTATGAGAAGTGAGCCAAAAGAGGTTATTGTAAAAAACATAGGGACTATGTGGAATAAGATAGGAATGGAAATTGACACTATCACAAATCCTCTAATAGATTTTTCATTAAGGGTAATCGCACATAAGTTTTACCAATCAAGCAAATCGAATAGTGTGCCCTATATTGCAATGGATGTGGGTCATAAGATTATGAAAAAGGATCATACATATGATCTTGTCAAGTTACAGTTATAGCAATTGATTGAATACCTAGGAGCAATAAGGATTAAAAAGAGTGCTTAGTGAAATTTTGGATCTATTTTGATATGTATCTTCTTAAATATGTTCAGAACACATTTCCTACATTTGGCAGTGTGGCATGGAAGACAAATAAGTCTGTAGAAGTTCAAATAAGAGATTTCATTGAATAGCTAGGTGAAAATTTTGAATTAGTAATGACCAATTACTTTGAGGACTTCAAGCAATCTATGGAGAAAAGATTGACGATTCCATTATCATTAGTGGGAAAACATTATGATGATGTTTTCTTCCTAGTTGATGCTGATTATACATTTGTTCAAGTAGTAACTCCAAGAGTGGGATGGCTAAGGCCATTAGGGTATAAAATTAATGTAGATGAGACCTCTACAAAAATAGCATCATTACTTGCAGATGATATAGATAATGATGCCAAAGAATTTAGAAATTATGAAATGGACAAATATAAGATTACTATGGAATTAAAGATTACCTTTGTCATCAATAAGAAGGAGAAGTTGGTAAAGAAATTGAAAGCTAAATTTGGTCAAGATGTTGAGTAGGAAGAGAATGAAGAGGAAGAGGATGAAGAGGAACAAGACACTCAAACCCAAGCACCACTTGCATTAACACAATGACTAGGTGAAGATTAGCAAGAGGAAGAAGCAAAAATTATAGAAGGTGTCAAGGAAGAAGTCGAGTAAGCACCTACTCCTACTGATAAGAAGAAGAGAAATGCTAAGGCTCAACCAGTGAAAAGATCCAAGAAGATTGTTAAACCAAGCCAACGAAACCTACAACACATACCACAAGGGCTAGTGCATGTGTCACTACACAAAAGGCTAAAGAGAAAGCCAAACCTACAGAGCAAGAAGGAGGATCATTAAAAAGACCAAGGAGAAAATGCATTTCTCAAGCTTAATCTAATAAGGAAAGAACAAAATCTGATGACAATAGCCAATTCCAAGTGGCGAGTCATAATCCATCTTCACATTTAAACAACCTATGTGAGAATGTTAGGAATAATGCAGATTTGTCAGGATTTTCTCACATTGATTTTGATAATCTTGGAAAAGTTGAAAAGAATCAAGTGGAGGAGGCAATATATGTCATGATGGAAAATTTTAAGAAAGACCCACTAGAGATTTCCAACTCAATACCTAAAAGTTTATATGAAAGAGTGGAGTAGAAATGGCATTATTGTTTGAACTTAGAAAGGCAAATAAGGGAGACATCACTTGCTCAAATTATGTCTGAACTTAGTAAGGCAAAAATTGCTAAATCCATAAAGAAATATTTTGTTAGATTTGTTCCTAAATATAGTGCCTTTAGCATATTGCAGAACAATATTGAAAATATTGTAAAGAAGACCACACAAATGTGGAAAATTACAAATGGGCTAGCTATAGTAAAAGAAGAAGATGACAATAATGAAGACATAGTTGAGGGAGCTACATAAATGAATATAGATGACTAGGCATTAGCTAAAGAAGAGTAGAAAAAAAAGAAAGAGCAACAGGAAGAACAGAGTGTACAAGATACACAATCGTCTAATGTTAGCCCTCAATAAATATCAAATAGGGGGCAGAAACAAGAAACAACAAAATGAAAAAAATAACTCACATAAGCTATCAGAAATCACGGAAAAGCAAGGTCTCCCTAAGATGGATCCAATGAGATTGACCTCATGAAGATCGCATGCTTGTAGCTCTCACAATGAATGAAAATGTAATCCTCCAGAAGAGGATTTTAGAAAATGCTCTCAAATTCTCAATTTCTAAAAGTGAGAAGTGAGGAATTAATTTCCTCTTTCAATACTTATTCACTTTTTGAGTGAATAATCGATTAAGGATAATAACCAGAAGGACTAACTAAATCTTGAATCAACCCAAATGAAAATAGGTTATTCCAAGTAATTGGAAGTCATCTAAGGAAAAACTACAATTTATTTAAAATCAAATCAATTAAAGCCTAAAAACCCAAAAAGCCACATAATTTCTTTAATGACCTTTGTGACAATGTGAACCTCTAAATGCATAGACACACTTACGGGTCTAATCACATAATTCAAATGATTCTAGACATAATCCAATCACTAAAAGGTTTGATTTAACATTTAAATAAGATATGTTGACCATATAGGGATGATATTGGTAAAATGAACAGTTGAATGACTAACCCCATGTGACACTACTAGGGATATAAATATTGCACACTAAAATGCATGATCAAGTGCAATTGTATATAATAACATAGTTGAAGCAATAAATGCATTAAATCACCTAGTTTAACCATTTATTCAATTATACTAAAATAATCCATTTACATCACTCACGTTCACATAATTATAATGAAGCAAGAATGAAGTAAATTAACCATATCATTAAATCCATCACATAACATAATCAGAGATATGTCCAAATACTAAATAACCAAGTATCCTCATAAAACATATTGTTATCTTAAAAAGGCATCAACATGCAAATATGATCAATTGCATAGCATAGTAGTATAGCATCTATGATACTAAAATCAAAGTAAAACATCTGACCCTTAGGTCATCTCAAATGTGAAACATAACATGAGTGCAAGTATCTCTCAGACAAAAATATAATAGGGTACAGAATGCAAACACGGGAGGCACTACATTTCTCTTGTCTCCTCATTTGATCTATTAGAAAAGATGAGCTAATATCCCATCCTAGGAATACAATCATATCACTCATTATCACCAAATCTCTTGTCTCTTCAATAGTGAGGGTTTCACTAGAAAGATCATATTCCTATATCTTCCACACTATTCTAGAAACTACTTCATCAGAATCTCTAGGCTTCATTTGTAGGGCTAGTTTTTTCTTCTTTATTTTAAACAAGAAATTTTATAATTCATCAAATGTGATGAAATTTTCATCATTCATAAACTCCTAAGATTTAATAACCCTATCATCAACCATTTGAGCCTCCAACTGCAACTTCTTTGTTCTCTACTCTTCCTCTGATGCTTGAGATATCAGGAACCTCCTCATAATGTCATCAAAATATTTACTACCCCTTGGAAGAATCTGGAGGGCCTTTTGTTGATCTTTTTTCTAGAAATTCCACCATCTTTTTCCTTTTTTGTCTTTGTTCTACCCACTTGGAAGTCTCAGGGATATCTTCCTTAGGATGATATTCTTTAGATTGTTCCTCATCATCAAAGACCTCAATCATAATCTTATCATCTGAATAGTCAAGGTTAATCTTTTTTCTGATTGTCTCAAGGACCTAAGATACCAATTCATCAAAATTCTCCACACATTTTTCCAATTTGGACCAGTAGTCTTCATCAAGGTAAATCCCTTTGAAAGATGGATTTGATTTTTTCATTTGTGTTCAAAACTAACAATATCTCTATACTTGACCATACTTTCCTTGCAAATTTCCTCATTTAACCTATTAGTAATAACATATTCTTCCCACATAGGTTTTGTGGGAGGCAAATTGTATCCTCTCATATTCTTCAGGGCATGTCTGACTACATTGAATGGATCTTAAGTTCTGACTGGCCTAGTTGGCAATTTATAATTTTTTAAGAATACATTGGTTTCCTCAATGGATTTTTTTCTAATTTCAAAGTCACCTACCTTAGTACATCTACAAAAAAAGGTTCCCTTCTTGAGACCCTTGCCCAAGTATTCTCTATTTAAAGAAATTAGTTGCCAAAATACTTCTACAAATCCTAACCTCTCAGGGACATATTTAGGCAGGATATAGAGTGGTTGAGGACATCCAAAGATTATTATAATATTATACTCCTCAAACAAGAAAACACTTCTCCAATCATATGTTAATTGCTTTCCAACATCAAAGAATATTTTTGGTTTAACAACCTTTCTGACACTCCTAGGGATTCTTTCAATTAATAATCTTATCATTTTGAAATCTGGATAAACAAAATAATTATAAAAAGAAATGACATTATAATATGGGTAGAAGATTTTCCATACCCTTTTCCATCTTTGTACTAGAAGCCTTTCTCCCCACTCTTGTGTAGATTCAAGGAAACTCTGATCAAATATATCTATATTCTTGAATAAGATCAGGTGCATGATTAGGGAATAGTGATGGAATTTAAAATCCTTCAATTCTCCTTTCTGGGAAACAATGATCTCCTTATGGATATTATCAATAATATATTCCACAAAATCATACCCAACATTATGATTTGGGTCTTGGATATTTAAATCCATGACATAATGTGCTCCTAAATAATTCATGGTTCCACCTAAACCTAGGGCTTTGACGATTCCAAACATAGTATTTTGAAAGTATCTTTGGAAGAATTCCAATAGCATGATCTTTTCAGTATCTATCTTCTTTGGAATGTCTCCCATGTTCTTCTTTACTAAAGGATTGTGTCTGGTCATATTCCTACCCATGTAGAAACTCTTATGATTTTTGAAATTTTCATACAATTTCTTTATTTCAATTTATAGTGACTTGTAGGTCCACCTAAGTCAAATGCCTCTATGAATGTCTTTTTATCTAAGGATAGGAAAATTCTTCTATCTCTTCTGTTAAATAACTTATTAATATGATTGTAGTATTTGATTAATGCTTTCACCAAGTCCACATCTACAAACACTTCTAGTATAATCAATTTGTCTAGGTTCCTTACCCAAGGGTTACATACTAGAACGTTTTCTTCTCTATTCTTGTAGAAATACCACAACAATTCATACCTATTTCTATCAAGAACCTCTACATCTCTACATGATTCATATGGGTCTTTGAAAGAAATATCACTTGCATTCTAGTCATTGGTGGAACTAGGAAAAAATATGTATCCACTATTCTACAAATGTGTTGGGAACCTTGGGAGGTGCATCTAGGTGTTCAATCACTACTTGTGAAATTAGTTATCCTCTCTAAGCCATTTCTATGAGTGTTTCTACCAACTCTATATACAAGATGTTGAAAGGATTTTGGAAATCCCTCTGTAACTTGAAATTCACTCTAAAAACTTAAGTAATTAAGAAAATGGTAATAAAAATTTCCCTATCTTTAGACTTTATTTGTTCCTGCAATGAGAGTTTGGCATTAAAGGCATTTAAGACTAGCACACTTCAAAAGCCTATCAATTTTTGAAAATTTGGCAGAATCTATTCTATTTTCTATCTTCATACATCCATCTCATGTTCTTTTTATCAAGCTCAGACATGGTTGTTAAAACTACTTTTATGCCTTAAAACTGACAGTTGAGATGATGCGAAGACCAACTCATTGCTCCTTTTCCATGGCTTTTATATTCTTCTTGATTTTAGCTGCGACCATGCTACTAGAGTTATCTTACTAATATTTTTCACCCTCACGTCTTAACTTTCTAACTACTGAGTTTGGCTTGCAATGCTATGAATTCCCTTATTTTCTCCTTCACAACTAAATTTTACTTTACTCTTTAGACTATTGTGGTCTAGTGATAAATGCTTTATGTACCATTTTGCCCTTTCATTGTCATTTGTAACCTAACATCTTTTATCCTTGCAATGATGTGTTGCTTTACATTCTTACCTTATCACCCCTTTGCAACTATTAGGGAAGATGCTCATTCTAACCGTGTGATGTTGGGCCAAGCATTTTCCTTTAACTCCTTCCTTATCTTGCAAAATTGAAACTTAATGCATTGACTATCTATGGAATTGTGTGAGAGTGAAACAAACATTCTTAACTACAACAATTCCTTTGTTCCCAACTTTACATCATTATTTGTTTACCTTTACTCTTGATTGTGAAGATGTGCTCCATTTTTTTAATTGACCATTATCTTCTACTCGTAGCCTTTACATTGAGTTATTCATTGACTCTAGCAATGGTGCGATAGTATAAAGTCTTAATTGTAGTGATCAATGAATTGCTTCATCACAACTTAATATATTATCTTTCATTAAACCGTTGCGATCTAGTGATCAACACTTCTTCTAACTGATGGTCATCCTACACTATTTCACACCGTAGACATCACCTTCATATTTTAACTGTGCAATCATGCGAATAGGGTTTTATTTGACTACCTTCTTTTCTTTTCTTCTTTACAACTTAATTCCTTAACTTAGCAAGTAACCCTATGAAGGCACGACTAGAAGCTTTTGCAACTTCACTTCATTAACCCAAGTTTTCTTTAACCCACCAATGAAGGTGCGCATGCTTATAATTATTAACCATTAATACCTTTTGGCATACTCATGGCTTAGTCTTCACATTTTATCTAATCCCCCATGATGTTGGGTTGACATCTCTATTGACTGCTTCCTTCCACTGGCACAATTGCAACTTAAGGCGTCATTAATACTTTATGACATGCAACCTTGTGATGAGGGTTTGAACCTAACCCTTTTCCTTCTATCACAACATAGTCACCTGAAATGCCTTAAGTCAAAAATGACTTGTGATCTTGTGCTCTTCCTTGTTTTTCTCATTTGCATCTCCAACCTTGATGTTATTACTAACCACTGTGAAGTTGTGTTGAGCTCAAGATAGATTGTTTCACCCTTTCATCACCTTGGAGATGGTTAGTAAGTAGAACAAAATATTGGTTCAATTATTGAGACTTCACAACATCATGACTTAAAAGACAATAGATCATGAAATACAAAGATAACCATTTTAGAAACCCCAAGATTTTCTCATTGTTCTTCCTAATTTTCATAGATTTTAACAATATTGCAAGAAAGTGAAAAATTAGGCCAACAATGGCTCTGTCTAGGGATGATGTATAACTTGTATCTATGCAAGAATGCAAATCTCTGGTAGAATAAGACAACACACATGAAACTCGTGACAATTTTTTCAAAGAACACACTTGACCAAATAGGAAAACAACTACACAAAAGAAAACAAAGGCTATACAAGGACATACATAAATTTACAAGGAACCCTAAACTACTATTCTTTGAATTAAACAAATATTTTTGACAAAAATACCTTTTCAAGAACTATCCATGAACTGGTAGCTGTAGAATATCACTAGATGACTCTCTTATGTAATATTAGTCTTCACCTTTGATATCATGGATTTGATAAGGACCAAGCTAGATGGCATCAAATTTTCCATGCTTTCCCTTGTCTTCAAGGATAGCATTCCATAACAACTCTAACTCTTCTTGTTGGAACTTCCTATCAGATGATTTTCTATAATAGAGGTATTTCATCTATGCCTAAAGCTTTTAATTTTGTGTAGAAGCATCCCTCCTTGTTTCATCTAGCTATAGAATATCATCCATTCTTAGCTCAATATCATCAAGAATATCTTTTTCATAGACTTGGATGAATTTATACATATCATTTTAGTTGTTTTAAGGAAATATTTCCTGAAGACCATACACTAAATCAAAGGGTGCATATCCAAAAGCCTTTTTCATGGTTAACCTATTTTCCCATAATGCTAGAGGTAATTTGAAATCCTAGGCTTTCTTATTCTCTCCTAGAATCCTTTTGATGATCTTTAGTAGACTTTTGTTGCTAGATTCATCTTGAACATTACCTTGGGGATGGTAAGGTGATAATATAGTATTAGTAATGTCATACTTCTTCCAAAAATTCTTATACTCATCTGGTCTAAAGCACATAGCATTATCAAAAACATTTTTTTGTGGGCGTACAAATCTAATAATAATAATATTCAATATGAAGTTCATTACCACTTTTCTTGTTCCATTCCTAATAGGAATTGCCTCTACCCACTTAGTAAAATAATCAGTCGCAAAAAGTATCCATGAATACCCTCCACTAGAATTGTTTGGGATTTATCCAATGAAATCAATGCCCCACTACTAAAAAATTTCTTGCAACTCCATGGATTTTAAAGGAAGATTTACAGAAAACTTCAACTTTTCATTGAATCTCTGGCATGCATAACACTTCCTTACTAAAGCTTGAGCATCTTTGAACAAGGTAGGCCACCAGAAGCCAAATCTAAGGATTTTGTGGGCTATTGATTTTGCCATATAATGACCCCAACATACCCATTCATGCATATCACTCATAATATTTCATGATTCCTCATTATGAACACACTTCAAAAGGACACCCTCCATGTCTCTCCACCATAGTTGACCTCTAACAATAATATATCTGATAGCTTTTAATTTCAAAGCTCTCTTATGATTTTTATTCAATCCTAATGAAGCCTTCATTTGTTGTAAATACAATATTATATCTTTTGATCATTCTAAAGTATCCATATCATAGAGATCACTCCTACATTCATGACAAGTTGGTAATCTAATTTTCTTCAAGGTTAACCTCTACCATTAATTCTACAAGGCCTTGACCTCTAACCAACTTATTGATTTGGATATCAATGTTAAATTCTTAGATCCTATTGATCCATTGGAATCTTCTTCCTAATACTTCTTTTTGTGAGAAGATGTCCTTTACTATAGCATTTGGAACAAATGTGATTACAATGGCTCCCATTATGTAGCATCTGACTACTTTAACTACTTTAACCAATGCATATGCTTGTTTCTCATTTATATCATACTTAAGTTCAGAAGCATGCAATGATTTACCAAAAAATGAAATAGGTTATTCAAATCCATCCTTTTTTTTTGCAACAACACATCAACAATTGTATGAAAAGAAGAAAAAGAGAAAATGTGCATTGGTTTGGAATAATCAAGAGCTCTCAAAATAGGGGCATCTTTAATGGCTTGTTTTATCTTATTGAATGCCATGCTTTGCTCTGCATCCCATTTGATCTTAGAGCCCTTTTTTAACATCTTGGAAATAGGCCTAATTACCTCTGCAAAGTTAGTGACAAATCTGCCCAAAGAATGATTGGATTGCTTTTACATTCTTTGGTTTCTAAATTTTATCAATTGCTTCAACTCTCTCAAGATAAATTTTGGCTCCTTCTTTTCCAACTAGGTGGCCTAATAACTTACCTTCTATGATAAAAAATTCATATTTTATAGGATTCAAAGATATTCCAAATTTTAATGCTCTAATAAATACCTTTCCAAAATCCATGCAATGATCGTTTGCATCCTTTGAATAGGTAGTCAAGTCATCTTGGTAAACTACCAAAACAATTTCAATGATGTACTTTGAATGGGTCAAAAGGGGTCATAAGATAACTCATGACCCCTTTCAACACATTTCATGAAAACATTTAAGACCCCTTGGGACCCATTTGGTTTGTTTGAATGGGTTGAAAGGTGTCATAGGATATCCTATGACCCATTTTGAAGCATTTAATGAAAACATATGTCGCTTGGGGTCCTAGGACCTCTAGGGACTCATTTGATTTGTTTGAATGGGTTAAAAGGGGTCATAGGATAACATATGACCCCTTTTGACTCATTTCATAACAACATATATCTCAAAGGTTCCTAGGACCCATAAGGATCTATTTTCTTTGTACAAATGAGTCAAAAGTTTCAACACATTTCATGACAACATATGTCCCTAGGGATCCTAGGACCCCTAGGCACTTATTTTCTTTGTTCAAATGGGTTGAAAGGGTTCCTAGGATAACCTATGATCCCTTTCAATGCATTTCATGACAACATATGTCCCTAGGGGTCCTAGGACCCTTAGGGACCTATTTTCTTTGTTCAAATAGGTCAAAATGCATTTCATGACAACATATGTCCCATGGGGTCCTAGGACCCCTAGGGATCTATCTGATTTGTTCAAATGGGTTGAAAGGGGTCATAGGATAACCTATGATCCCTTTCATTTCATTTTGTGACAACATATGTCTCTAGGGGTCCTACGACCCCTAGGGACCTATTTGCTTTGTTTGAATGGGTTGAAAGGGTCATAAGATAACCTATGACCCCTTTCAATACATTTCATGAAAGCATATGTCTCTAGGGGTCCTAAGACCTCTAGGACCTATTTTCTTTATTGAATGGGTCAAAAGGGGTCATAGGATAACCTATGACCCCTTTTGATGCATTTCATGATAACATATGTCCTTATTAGATTTTTTTTAGTGGGTCGAAAGGGGTCATAGGATAACCTCTAACCCCATTTGATGCATTTCATGACAACATATGTCCCTTGGGGCCTTAGGACCCCTAGGGACCTATTTGGTTTGTTTGCATGGGTCAAAAGGGGTCATAGGATAACATATTGCTCCTTTCAACACAATTCATGACAACTATGTCCCTAGGGACCTATTTGGTTTGTTCGAATGGGTTGAAAGGGGTCATAGGTCTTTCAATACACTTCATGACAACATATGTTCCTTGGGGTCCTAGTACCCCTTGGGACCTATTTGATTTGTTCAAATGGGTAGAAAGGGTTCATAGTATAACTTATGACCCCTTTCAACCCATTTCATGACAACATATGTCCTTAGGGGTCCTACGACCCCTAGGGACCTATTTTCTTTGTTTGAATGTATTGAAAGGGGTCATAGGATAACCTATGACCCCTTTCAATGCATTTCATGACAATATATGTTATTTGCTTTGTTTGAATGGATCAAAATGGATCATAGGATAAGATAACCTATGACCCCTTTCAATGCATTTTATGACAACATATGTCTCTTGCGGTCCTAGGACCCCTAGGGACCTATTTGATTTGTTTGAATGGGTTGAAAGGGGTCATATGATAAAATTTGACCCTTTTTGACACATTTGACTATATTATATTTAATAATAATAACAATACATTACTATATTATATAATAATAATATATGACTATATATTTTAATATAATAATAATATATTACAAGATTATATAATAATATAGTATTATTATTACTATATTATATTTATTAAGAATCATAATCTTATAATAATAATAATAATATATAATAAGAATAGTCAATAATAATAATGATTATTGATTGGCCACACTTCCCATATTTTGATTTTCCTCCAAAATTTGGGCAATCAATTTTTTTTTTTTAAAATGGGCCACAAATTTTTAGGTAGCTAATCTAGTATCGGGTACCTGATCTAGTATCAAGTACCTGATTTGAAATTGGGTACCCGATTAGGCTTAGTATTTACCAAACCTCTTTGATCAACTCAAAAAACATGTTTGAGACATGTTTAACTAACATTTAGACTTTGACTAGCCATCTAACAATATTTGTTTCATCAAAATTCAATGAAACTAAAAGGATTTTTTAATAACACTCTCAAGATTCCATCGATATAATTTTTGTCAAATTTTGAGTTCAATAAGTATTTATTAGTTAATTTTTAATGAAGATGTTTATAAACTATTGATTGACATACTGATTGAAAAATAGTTATAACTTTCAAACGGTATAACATTTTTGAAATCCAAAAGTTGTATCACATTCTATGCTTCACCTAGTATAAGAAATTTTTTTTGTAAAACTTTCAATTAGTTAAGGTGGTCAGACATGAGAGTTTTTTTATTTTGGAAAAGTTATAGTAGAAAATTCGTATTTAATTATTTATTGGGAATAAAAATACCCAAAAATATGCAACACATCTGGGCATGAGTCTAATTTTTATATCTATAATTATATTAAAATATATTATCATTTTATTTTGATTAAGGTGGTCAGATATACATCTACTTTTTATTTTCACCTTGGAATTATTTTAGTGCTGCATTGAAATCCAAAACTTTGACAAATCAAAGAACTTTTTCTCTAGATAAGGCCTAGTAGTTTATAATCTACATTCAGTTTCCTATTGATTATTTTCTTACAAATTTTTGATATTAAGACCATAACTACTTTAGAACTATGTGCCAAGTTAAGATAAGCCTAATTTTTTAGTATTTCACTGCCACATAAGGCCATAGTTTGGTTGACCATGATTCTAGACATACCCTGTTATTTCTTTCTATGGATAATCCTAGCAAGTGGTATCAGAGCTAGATGATTGTCATTTTTTTAGCAATCATCTATAGGAAGGTGTCATGGTTGAGTGGGAGTGTGTTGACATTAAGTCAAGTTTTTTATTAGTGACAACACTTATTCAGATTTTGTATGGCTACCAAGCTCATTAAACAATCTATAGTGTTTACCATGTAATTGAATAGCCATCAAGCTTCACATTTCCTACCAAGCATTCCAATGGTTACCAAGTGAATTCAAGTAGTGTGAAGTGCTATAGTTCTTACCGAGTAGTTCAGTGGTTAACAAGCTTTAGAGTTTCTACTGAGTCATTAGTTCATGTGAAGCAAAGTTAGTGTTAACTAAGTGATGAGATTATTAGTGTTTACCAAGTTCAAGTATGAATTCAATTTCTACCAAGTTACACAATATCTACCAAGTTACCAGTGTAGATCAAGTTTGAAACTACTCTGAGATGATTAGTATGAATTGAGATTCCACTAAATGCATGGTTATGATGAGTAATGACAGTGGATGTTGTGTATCAGAACTTCACCAAGTCAGTCTTCAAAACCTTAGTGTCTTCATTTGAGCTAACATTGTAATATTGGTGTTAACTTGCATATTGGTTGACTTTGTAATTTTTTTAATTGGATTGATATATATGTAATATATTGTATCATATCCATATAGATGTATGTATGCATGAATGAAAAGTGAGAATGAAGAATATGTAAGAAGTATATTGTAAGGCCATATCAGTAAAAGAGCAGTGGAGTCATATCTATCACATTAAGGTGATCTGTACTTCAAAGAATCTCTATTAGTAAATTAGTTGTAAGTTAGAGATCTACTATTTCATTCTAATAGGTGAACTAGTCCAAAATCCTCTAACATGGTAGAATTAACAGTCTTTTGTCAAATCTCTTTACTGAGTGCATACTTTATTGTATGTTTGTAAAACCTCTAACAAGGTGGACCCAACAGTCCTAATTGCTCCTAATAGGGCAGATCATTAGAAGTGATCATTATAAGCCTTAACAAGCCAACTTTATGCTATAGTATTGAAGTTTTATGGGTATCATCCCCACCCCAATTTTACTTTCTATTTGGAAGGTTTCTGGGTCACCAAATTATTGTGTTCATGTGCCATGAATGTTTATGTTTTCAGTTTCTCATGCATGCAGTTAGATCTGATTTTATGAATTGAATGACTATTGGATTATTGAAATTAAGATATGAATTTGATAAAGTTTTTAAGGTTACTGATTCACCCTTCCCATCTTAGTAACCTAGCATAGTCTTGAATATTTCCAACAATTGGTATCAAAGCTTTGTGGTTCTCAAGATAAAGCTTGACAACTTGAGAAAAGATCAAGGACAATGGAGATTTTTGGACTTGATAAAGCAATTGATAATGAAAAGATAGATCTAGAAATGGCCATTGCACAACTCAAAAAAGCTAAGGAACAACTTTCCCAATCACTCAAAAGAAGGAAGAAACTTGCAAATTAGATGAATGATCACTAGTACATTGAAGAAAAGATTGAAGATCTATTCCCTTCAAGCAGTTCAGATGAAGTAAATAATGCAATCAAAGAACTCTTAGAGAAAAATGGTTCCCTACAAGAAGAAATATCAAAGCTCAAAAGAGAACAAGAAATTCAATCAATAAGGCTATGTGAACTCTCGAAGCAAAGGAACAAGATGAAAGAAGAAATGGATAAAAGAAATAATGAGATCTAGAACCAATATCTTCAGCATGAAGATCCTATAGATCAAATCTCCAATTCGAATGAAGAAAACATGAGTCAAAGACATATCAATGAAAGATTAAGGAATGGTCTAAATTCAAAAAAGCAAATTAGTGAAAGATTGAAAAATGACCTAAACACTAAAAAGAAAGTCAATGAGAGAATGATGAAATCCCAAGTAGACATGAATCAATTGAATCGACTAAATGATCATAATCTCTATAGACAAAAGGGTTAAGTAGGAATTGGATACAAATAAGAAGCTAAATCTTCCAAATAAGGTGCTCAAAGGAGTCTAAGACCTACTTGCAATCACTGTGGCAAGATAGGTCATATATCAAACAAATGTTGGAGTAATGGAAAAGAAAAATTCAATGGCAAATGTTATAATTGAAATCAGCATGGCCGCAAGGCTAATGAATGCAAAGAGAACCCAAAATTTGAAGGAAAATGTCACAAATGGAAGAAACAAGCTCACAAGGCATCAAACTGTAGAACCAAGTCATTCAATCCAACAAAGCAAATTGTGAAAGCATTATTTGGTTGGGATTATAACGCCTGCTGTGATGTCATTAATGTGGAGATTATGGACACATTGGCATGAACTATGTTAAACATCACACAAGGAAGAGAGATACCACCATAAGATGTTTCACGTGTACAGAACTTGGTCATCTAGCCAAAAATTATATGAATATAGGTAGAATTGAAGATTAAAAGAAAGCAAAAGCAGATAATATTAGAAAGAAAATGAGGCAGCAATGGATTTCTAAATCCACCAAGGAAGCTAGTCCAAGCAATGATGGTCATGTCACTCAAGAATTGGGTGACCCCACCATTTCCAACTAACTTCTTAAGTAAGAACTAGAACTATGTTATCATGGTCACATCTAAATAGTTCCAAAATTGAAAAGAAAAAACAAAGATCCAAATTAGTATTTGAGATACAAGGGGATCAAAGAAGATTAGTATCAGTTATCACTGAGTAAGGTTGGTTCATGGACTCTACTGAGCAAGGTCAAGAGTAACTAGTCACACATGTTTGATTACTGAGTTATAAAGTATTCACCGAGCGATCCAAATAGATAGTGGCCGACAGCCTTTCATGCATAATGATGTCATCATAGCTACTTTTGTACCAAGCATTAATGGAAAAAATTTATGAAAAGGTAGGAAATTGAGTTCATTTTTCACCAAAATCTTAAAGTGTTATTGCGATCAAGTGAATTGTGGAGTGATCAAGCGATTTCAAGTAGAATTTGCAGTAATTTTTATTTTTTGAAGTTTTTTGTAAGCTACCAAGTAGCCATGGCAACATCAAGTAGTAGCAGCAAGGCAAAGAAAGGTCTAAAATGTTGGTCTGAGGAGTCAAATGGAAACCACCAAATTTCAAACTTGTACCAGCAATTGTGAAAACTCTCAATCCAAATGGAGCACAATTGCAAATCCCTCCTAAGGTACTACTCACTAATGATATTTGAACTCATTTTAAGTGTGCAATTCAAGAAATTAGAACCTTAGAGATGGATAATTCCCTAGGTGAATTATGTGTAAATGGTGTTCTTAAACTTGAGCATAAGTACTTGGAAGATAAGGGTTTAACCCACATTCCCCACCTACCCTAAAGTTTCCAAATCAAATGGATCAAATATATCCTAAATTGACTTCAAAGTGGTCAGTTACGGCTTGAGAAACCAATTTTGATCACTAAAAAAATGATTCATTGTATCACTGGCCTTCCCATGCTCTCCAAAGCCAAAACTACTAAAACCCTAGATTGGGTGGAGTTAGAGAAGAAAACCCTAGCTGAGTGAGATGGCAGAGGTATGAAGATTAGTAGTGTAATAGATGCAGAACTAAAATTTGGCATACATGTGATAGAACACAAGATTTATAGTTTGATTCAACTCAATAGTGTGTCGTGTCAAGTAGTAGACTTGGCATTCAAAGTCATGAAAAACAATCTATCATATGATCTTGCAGACTTATTATTGAAATAGTTCAACAAAAACATGGAAATTATAAGGCCATCTAAGAACAATCCTTGTAAATTTGGTTCATTGTTGACATGTTTATTTTTCTATGTTCAAATTTTTTTCCCTTCTAAAGGTACAATCATACAAAGAAAGGATGTGCTAGTTTTGTATCGAATGAATGAGTACATTGTAGAAATGGGTGAGAATTTTGTTAGCGTAATGGATAACCACTTTGATGTTTTCAAGGAGAAAATGAATAATAGATTTAGAATTCCCAAGATATTGGTTGAAGATTATAAAGATGATGTTTTTTATGGTAGACAGTGACAATGTCTACATTCAGGGAGTGATTCCAAGAGTTGTATGGGTAAAACCTCTTCCCTATGAGGTGAACATTGATGAAGAAAAAGACATAACTAAAGCCTTGTTAAATGAACCTATTGATCCTAAGGCACCACACTTTGGAACATATGATGAGGCCAAGGCAAGAATAGAGCTTGAAATAAAGCTTCCATAGGTGGTTAACAAAGGCAAGATGAGAATAGAAAAACTCAAAACCAGTACACCTCTTTTGTTGACCAAGGGTAAAGGAGAAGATGGTGATGATGAAGTAGAGGATGAGATGAGTCAATGAAGGAAGAAGAGCTAGTGAAGAAGAAAGCCAAATTGATCATCACCAAGCCACCAAAACCATCCACTACAGTGTTTACTAGAAGATCTAGGAAGAAAGGTAGTGAAATTATGTTTAACAAGCCTCCTCTCACCTTCTAGGAAAGAATAAAACAAATGGAAGAAGGTGTAGGCATAAAAAACTTCAAATCATTAAATTATGAAATCAGGACAGAGGCTAAGAAGAAATAGATTGAGGAATTGGTGCTAACCAAGATGGGTAAATGAAAGTATTCCCTTGATCAGATAGCCTCTAAAATTTCTAATGATCTATTAGAGAGATTGAAGCCAAGATGGGACTCAGCCATGTAGATAGCAAAAGATATCTATGAATAAACCCTAAGGTAGCTATTACTAAGCTTTACCAATGTTGAGGTAAAAGAGTCTATGAAGATAAATGAAGACATAATGACTCTTATATTTGATACTTGTTTAATCCTTTAAAAAAATATAGAGCATGTAGTCAAGAATGCTATAGGCACGTGGAAGAATATTTATCACTTGCATAAACAAAGTGACTCTCTAGTAGAAGTCAAGGATGATGATAGTGATGATGATGAAGAAGGAAATTTTTTTGAAACAATACAGTTTGACAACGAAGAAGTTGAAGAAGATAAAGAGGAAGAAGCCACTAAGGAAGTCACAGAAGATGATGAGGAGACTAATCCTATGAAGATAGCTATAGTAGTTTGTTAGCACATGTATAGACCTAGATTTTTAAGCTTTTAGTTCTAGTTGTTGAACCTCTCTGAAGTACTTTGAACTTGGTTCGAAGTGGTTCAAAAAGTTTGAAGTGGTTCAATATTTTGATATGCAGTTTCAAAATCAAGGTTCAAGCTCAAATTATCAACTCCCATGATCTAGAACAGAGGTATAAAGATCATTTAATTCAGGTTCAGATGACTTCACAAGAGGTTCACAAATCTAGAAAGTTTGAAGTTATTCAGTGACTTGGTTCAGAAGTTCAGTGGTTCATGCAGATATCCTATAGATTCAGTTTGACAAAGTTCAGCATTCGTCATTCAAAATGTAGATTCAAATCAGATTCTGAAGATGTAATTTCAGTTCCTCAAATTCAGACTGGTAATTCCAAATGTAGATTTCGAGGTGTAAGTGATCATTTGAATATAAAAGGTTTAGATATCCAAGATGGAAGTGCAGTCAGCATTCAGGTTCGTAGTTCAAGTTACATGAAGTTTTCTTGATTCATGTTCAAAAAGCCTTCCATACTGTACATTCTAGTTGCTAATGGAAAATCCAGCGTTTGAAGCCACACATTATATATAAGAGCATGTATCCATGATTATGTCAAGGCATAGCTATAGGATGAAGTTGCTTTTAAACCATCCCTTCTCTTTGCTCCAATCCTGAAGAAATATCATTTTGTGCGAAGGTAGCATTCGATATGAAGAAAATGAACTTTCAGGAAGCTCTTTATGGACCGGCTTACTGAGCATGACATTGAGTCTTTTCCAAGTTAATTTTGTGCATATTGCATTGGTATGCACCATGGGTTGATGCATCCGCTCTGACCAAGCTCAAGTTACAACAAGAGAATGATAAGCTCGAACCACTGGTCAAAACATAAAGTGTTTGGAAAAATGCTTGTTGGAGCCTCATCTTATGTCGAGTTCAACAACTCAAATGCAATGGTAATCCGATCTCATTTGTGGCAGCCATGTGGAGGGTAAAGACTTAGAAATAAGCAACACATTCACAATGAACATACACACTCGAAGACGACTGCCCAACTTCCAAGCATAGCAGAATCCAAATAAGAACTCGGGCATGACCTCAAAATTAAGATGATGGCAGCATACTTATCAGAAAGGAACCAGTCCAAAGTATTTATCATGTCTACTACAAAAAGAAGCAAGGTGGATAAGAATAATGCATAGAAGTGATTCAAGTAAAAGTTCAAAAAAAAATATATCGAGAGAGAGAGAGAGAGAGAGAAAAGTTGTGAAAAATATGGGAAATTGAATACCAAAAAGCATGCAAGTTTAAAAGCAAAGCCCATAACCCGAATGGTTGGCACCTCCCATTACCAAATTTGACACATAAAATAGACATGTTCGATGTTATATCCTAGCATACTCGAGGGTGTCATGGATTGGGTTCTTGCTACTTCTCTTTCTCAAAACTGAGGTTAAAGTTGAAATTCATAATCGATACCAATTTGTTTAGCCTGAAGATGGGAGTCTACACATGGGTAAGTCACAATGTGATTGCAATAAACCGAATGCATATCTATGCATAAAAGGCATCAAACACACAGGTTCAGATACTAAACCATAATATCCATACTCGGCATGTGAAGTTGCAGCTCTCCATGAAATGTTTGAAAAACTCGAAGGCATGGTGGCAGAGGAATTGAAAAGGGTTTTGAATTAAAATCTCCACAAATCTTAGCCATGGATAAAGGAAGTAAAGCTTCATGTCTTCATTGGGAATGTTGCATAGAGGAAGTACCCTGAAGTAACCATGAATGTAGCCATGATGGAACACTCAATGGCTTTTAAATCTTGGAACGGTCGTGGGTGTATATTGCAAATAAGTGAAAGATATATGCTCGATGTCAAAACATATAGGCTCATAATGGGAATCCACGGAGATTGAAAGCTCACGAGCCAAGTTTAAGTGAAGATGGTGCGGGTAATCTTCCTGAATATGAATGCAGAAGTGCCCAAGTTGGAAATCATCACCTTGGTCATTCTACTGGCTATGGCCACAATGATGGAGGTGGTCATGAAACACTCAACATTGCTTTTGCAAAGATTGTGAATACAGAATCTGCAATGGTTCGCACATGACAATGGCAATTGTTCCTTATGACAGACTGGAGGAAGCCATTATAATTTGGAACATTCCTAATCAAGTACCTCTATAGGAATTTGAAGTTTCCTATATGAAATTTCCATTTACAAAAAATGACGATGATGATTGGGATGCATTTGTAACTGCAGTGAAGCCATATGTCAATAATCTCATTTTTGTGCAGTGTCATTAATTAAAATGTCCAAATATTACTGGGCAAATTATTTAAGATTAACTTCATACCACATCAACATGAAAATATGAGAAGATATTTGGAATGAAGTAAATTAAAATATCAATAATTATTCTTTTCAAGAATCAGTTATTTAAACTGCTAGGAAACTAAAACAGGGGAAGCTGAAAAGTTTTCACCAGCAACAGGTTAAAAAGGGCCTGCAGAAGGGAAAAAAGAGGGGCTTCCAGTTTTCTAAATTCTGGCTGGGAGACTTTGGGCTATAGCAAGACAAAGGTTGTGAATACAGTGTTAGGAAGATTCCACGGTTTCTTCCAGCAGCTACAGACTGTGTGCTGTCAGCAGAGGGAGATTTTTTAGTTCTAGAGGAAGGAATATAGACTTTCAAGCTGTAGCAGAAAAAAGTTTTATTTGCTAGAGTTTGTGTTAGTGATTAAAGAGGATTTTTATTTTTAAATGTAATGTAGGGGAGATGGTTTTCATTTTCTGATGCATGTGTAATAGGATCTTTGTAGTCTTTTACATCTTAAAGAAGGGAGGTCTGAAAGATATCTGCAAATTGGAACTTTGAGTCCATGTAGTTCTTTTTTCAATTGATGGTTATGTTGTTGTAACTTTCAGTTTTCTTTAAGTGCATCAGATGTGTTGTTTTCTATATGCATTTGATATCAAGATCTTTTGGAAGCTTTGATTCATTTTTCCTCAGGAGAATGGGAATTGTTCTTTAACTTTATCCTTTGTAATGTAGTATACAGCAAGTTAACTTTGTGTAATCTATTTCATTCTGTATCCTTTCTTTTTAGTTCTTAGGTTTCACGTCTACTTTGTGTTTACAGGTAGAGGTTAGATATCCTTTCGTGCTTTCTGGTAAAAGCACTCACATTTAATTCACTGTAAATCTTGCACGGGGAGCTGTACTCGATAAAAATTCAGAGGAAGGTTATCAATCCATGATAACCTATCCAACTGTTGGTGCTGGTTTGTCCTTGCACTTGGGCATTCAGGGTCGGATTTCCACCTATTCTCTTGAAGGACAATCTATTCACTGAAAATTTTTTGGCAACTCTACTGGGGAAAGAATCGCAGATTCAGTGTTTCCTTTCCTTAGAAATTTGAAGGTATCTCCCCAAGGATGGAGGTTGGCAGCTCTATTGAGGAAGAATGCCGAAAAATCTTCCTTACATATCAAGAAATCTTGAAGGAATGGGTTCCAACAAGAGATGAAGATAACTCAAAAGTCTTTATCTTCATCCCACCATTCCAAAAAGATCCTATCAGAGAGGTTACTGAAGAATTGGCAAAACAAGTGGATTGGTTAAAGTCTTTTTATGGTGCAATTCTCATCCAGAAGAAACCTCAAGTGCAAGATCTAGAAGAAGAAGGAGATGCATGTGAAAAAGAAGAAGCAGTTGAAATTTAGGAGAATGATGAATGTCAAGACACCTTTCAGCCGCATATGATTCCCATCTCCACACCATCTCTAGTAAATTTTGAGAACGAGGTAAATATTTTGGATTGCCCATCTTCATTTTCCTCTGGAGAAAATTTTAAATACATTCAGAAAGAGGAAGGTGTCTCTTTTCAGTCTATTCCTATGAATATAGACACTCATGCAAAATCCTTTCCATACCATAAGGATAGCTCAGCTTTTGATACCCAAAAAGAGAGTAATAAATCTGATTTCCCTCTTATGTGCCATAGCAAAAATATGGAAGATGTGACAGCAGTAAGGAATCAATCCCAAGATGCTGATGGTAAGATTGTTTGGGGCAATGTGAATACATTATACTTGCTTTCTGAATATGTTGAAGGTTGTCTAGTAAAATCTAGCAGTATAGACATGTCTCAACAGAGTGAGGAAGCTACAACCATAGTTCATCCTGAAGACAACCAGAAATGGGTAGCTAAAGACATTTAGGCTAAAAGTAAAAACCATGGCAGTAGTGATAACAAAGGTGAAGAGAATTCTAAAAATCAGGAGGGTAAAATTTTTTGGAGTGACCTTAATCCACTTTTCCTACCAATGGGGTTTTATGAGAACGCTGCTATCAAAGAAAATCCTCTTTTTCAATCTCAAGATTCACCATTAAATAATGATTCCTTTAATGATGAACCAGGTATTTGTTCAAATCAGATTAAGGATGAAGTATTTATTGACAACTTTGCTTTTCATCCATCTATGTATAATTTTGTTGATTTGGAGTGTAAAAGAAGCATTGAGATATGTGATGGCATCTTAGAAAGAGAAAGGAATAGAATGTATGACAAGATTGATGACAGGTGGCTCCTAGAAAAAGGTGAAGAAGATATATATCCGAGGGCTGATTCTATGCTGAAGGAGGCGTCATTATGGCTACAAATTGATCATGACCACACACAAGAATTGAGTCTACATGACAATATCCTTAAGGATTACACATCATCTTTTGGCAAGGCCTCTTTATTCCATGTTTTTCAGTTTGAGGAAGAATCAGATCTTGCTGATGTAAGGGATCAATTCTTCAATGGAAATGAATACTATGATGAGTCATGGCTGTTCAGAAAAGAGTGTTGGATAAGCATCTGTATGCACGTTGTCATTCTAAAGATTGGCATCGAAAGAGTCATCATCAAGCAATGGTTTGGAGCCGTTCTATTGAGGTACATTGTGCTGATTTGAAAAGGCTCCTATTTCTCTCAACAGGTAAATGGATTCACTTAACTTTTTCTTTCTTCTGGTCTTTCTAGTAGGTTTTCTTCCTACCTATGTAAATATTGTAAATAAGTTTTGTTGTGTGTAGTGTAGTTGGAATAATGTGCAAGCCTTGTGCTTGCTGGTAGTTTAGGTGTTGGTTGTTGGTTTTGTTTGCTAGTTTTTCCCTACTCCCCTCCGCCCTCTCTGCAAGCAGCTCCCAGTCTTCTCTTCTGGTTGACTCTATTTCCCAATGGTAAAGCACTATTCTTTTCCCAGAGATTGCTAGAGTTCTCTAATTTTGCATCAAAATCAGTCCCACAGTTAGAGCCCCTATTAGCACACGTATAGACCTAGACTTTTAAGCTTTCAGTTCTAGTTGTTGAACCTCTCTAAAGTACTTTGAACTTGGTTTGAAGTGGTTCAGAAAGTTCAAAGTGGTTCAATATTTTGATATGCAGGTTCAGAATCAAGGTTTAGGCTCAAATTATCAACTCCCATGATCTAGAACAAAGGTATAAAGATCATTTAATTCAGGTTCAGATGACTTCACAAGAGGCTCACAAATCCAAAAAGTTTGAAGTGATTTAGTGACTTGGTTCAGAAGTTTAGTGGTTCATGCAGATATCCTGCAGATTCAGTTTGACAAAGTTCAGCATTCGTCATTCAAAATGCAGATTCAAATCAGATTCTAAATATGTAATTTTAGTTCCTCAAATTTAGACTGGTAATTCCAAATGTAGATTTCGAGGTGTAAGCAATCATTTGAATCTCAAAGGTTCAGATATCCAAGATGGAAGTGCAGTCAACATTCAAGTTCATAGTTCAAGTTACATGAAGTTTTCTTGATTCATGTTCAAAAAGCCTTCCATACTATACATTCCAGTTGCTAATGGAAAATCCAGCATTTGAAGCCACACATTATATATAAGAGCATGTATCCATGATTATGTCAAGGCATAGCTACAGGATGAAGTTGCTTTTAAACCATCCCTTCTCTTTGCTCCAATCCTGAAGAAATATCATTTTGTACGAAGGTAGCATTTGATATGAAGAAAATGAACTTTCAGGAAGCTCTTTATGGACTGGCTTACTGAGCATGACACTGAGTCTTTTCCAAGTTAATTTTGTGCATATTGCATTAGTATGCTCCATGGGTTCATGCATCCACTCTGACCAAGCTCAAGCTGCAACAAGAGAATGATAAGCTCGAACCACTGGTCAAAACATAAAGTGTTTGGCAAAATGCTTCTTGGAGCCTCATCTTATGTCGATTTTAACAACTCAAATGAAATGGTAATCCGATCTCATTTGTGGCGGCCATGTGGAGGATAAAGACTTAGAAATAAGCAACACATTCACAATGAACATACACACTCGAAGACAAATGCCCAACTTCCATGCATAATAGAATCCAAATAAGAACTCGGGCATGACCTCAGAATTAAGATGATGGCAGCATACCTATCATAAAGGAACCAGTCCAAAGTATTTATCTTGTCTACTGCAAAAAGAAGCAAGGTGGATAAGAATAATGCATAGAAGTGATTTGAGTAAAAGTTCAAAACAAAATATATCAAGAGAGAGAGAGAGAGAGAGAGAGAGAGAGAGAGAGAGAGAGAGAGAGAGAGAGAGCAAAGTTGTGAAAAATATGGAAAACTAAATACCAAAAAGCACGCAGGTTTAAAAGAAAAGCCCATAACCCGAATGGTTGGCACCTCCCATTACCAAATTTGACACATAAAATAGACATGTTTGATGTTATATCCCAGCATACTCGAGGGTGTCATGGATTGGGTTCTCGCTCCTTCTCTTTCTCAAAACTGAGGTTAAAGTTGAAATTCATAATCGATACCAATTTGTTTAGCCTGAAGATGGAAGTCTACACACGGGTAAGTCACAATGTGATTGCAATAAACTGAATGCATATCTATGCATAAAAGGCATCAAACACACAGGTTCAAATACTAAACCATAATATCCATACTCAGCATGTGAAGTTGCAGCTCTCCATGAAATTTTTGAAAAACTCAAAGGCATTGTGGCAGAGGAATTGAAAAGGGTTTTGAATTAAAATCTCCACAAATCTTTGCCATGGATAAAGGAAGTGAAGCTTCATGTCTTCATTGGGAAGGTTGCGCAGAGGAAGAAGCCTGAAGTAACCAGGAATGTAGCCATGATGGAACACTCGATGTCTTTTAAATCTTGGAATGATCACGAGTGTATATTGCAGATAAGTGAAAGATATATGCTCGATGTCAAAACATATAGGCTCATAATGGGAATCCACGGAGATTGAAAGCTCACAAGCCAAGTTTAAGTGAAGATGGTGCGGGTAATCTTCCTGAATATGAATGAAGAAGTGCCCAAGTCAGAAATCATCACCTTGGGCATTCTATTGGCTATGGCCACAATGATGGAGGTGGTCGTGAAACACTCGACATTGCTTTTGCAAAGATTGTGAATACAAAATTTGCAATGGTTCGCACATAACAATGGCAATTGTTCCTTATGACAAACTGGAGGAAGCCATTATAATTTGGAACATTCCTGATCAAGTAACTCTATAGGAATTTGAAGTTTCCTATATGAAATTTCCATTTACAGAAAATGACGATGATGATTGGGATGCATTTGTAAATGCAGTGAATCCAGATGTCAATAATCTCATTTTTGTGCAGTATCATTAATTAAAATGTCCAAATATTACTGGGAAAATTATTTAATATTAACTTCATATCATGTCAACATGAAAATATGAGAAGATCTTTGGAACAAAGTAAATTAAAATATCAATAATTATTCTTTTCAAGAATCAGTTATTTAAACTGTCGGGAAACTGAAATAGGGAAAGCTGAAAAGTTTTCACCAGCAATAGGTTAAAAAGGGCCTGCAGAAGGGAAAAAAGAGGGGCTTCCAGTTTTCTAAATTTTGGCTGGGAGACTTTGGGCTATAGTAGGACAGAGGTTGTGAATATAGTGTTAGGAAGATTCCACTATTTCTTCCAGAAGCTACAGACTGTGTGCTGTTAGCAGAGGGAGATTTTTCAGTTCTGGGGGAAGGAATACAGACTTTGAAGCTGTAGCAGAATAGAGTTTTATTTGCTATACTTTGTGCTAGTGATTAAAGAGGATTTTGATTTTGAAATGTAATTTAGGGGAGATGGTTTTCATTTTATGATGCATGTGTAATAGGATCTTTGTAGTCTTTTACATCTTAAAGAAGGGAGGTCTGAAAGATATCTACAAATTGGAACTTTGAGTCCATGTAGTTCTTCTTTCCACTGATGGTTATGTTGTTGTAACTTTTAGTTTTCTTTAAGTGCATCAGATGTGTTGTTTTCTATATGCATTTGATATCAGGATCTTTTGGAAGCTTTGATTCATTTTTCCTCAGGAGAATGGGAATCGTTCTTTAATTTTATCCTTTGTAATGCAATATACAGCAAGTTAACTTTTTGTAATCTGTTTCATTATGTATCCTTTCCTTTTAGTTCTTATGTTTCACATCTACTCTGTGTTTACAGGTAGAGGTTAGATATCCTTTCTTGCTTTCTGGTAAAAGCACTCACATTTAATTCACTATAAATCTTGCACAGGGAGCTATACCTGATAAAAATTCAGAGGAAGGTTATCAATCCATGATAACCTGTCCAACTGTTGGTGTTGGTTTGTCCTCTCACTTGGGCATTCAGGGTCAGATTTCCACATATTCTCTTGAAGGACAATCTATTCACTAACATAGTCATTGCCTTACTTCCTCATTCTCCAAGCAAATCAGTAGCTATATCAAATTTGGAGTCAACTTCAACAAGTTTGATTGTGACCACAGCAGATACATCAAATGTCCAATCACTCTTCACTCCCTCATAACTCAGCGCATCACTAATGGAAGTGTCTACCACTTCATCTACCAACCTATAGCCTCCCTCTTCTTCAATTCCTGAGTTAGGTTCATTAGTAGTGAGTACAACATGTTCTACAATTTTGTGTTCTTTAGCAGTCTATATAGTTTCAAGTTTTACAATTTTGGATTCTACAGTTTTGTTTTCTATAGTTTTGGATTCTTTTGTAAGTATATAAGTTTTGGATTTAGTAAGCATACCAGTCAGTATTCCATGTATTTGTACTATATCAATTTTTACTACTAGTCCTACTATCTCTACTATCGTTTCTATTCTAGATTCTAAGGCAGTTTGTACAAAGGCAATTGAACCCAAGGCTCAACCATGTACAAGACTTTTGACTAGAAAGGAGATAGAGGAGGATATTGAGTTAGATGAGGAGATTGAGATTCCATAGTAGGATTTTGATAATGCAACTATAGAAAAAATACAAATAGCTAGTCAACTCCTCCAAAAGAAAGCAAAGTAGAAGAAATTAAGAGAGGAAAGAGACAGAATATAAAATTATAGAAAGTGCTAAAGATTTTTTTATTGAGATAATAGGTGTTGAAGTTGATACTTCTCAACACATTTTATTTCAATTAGAAGAAGAAATATAGAAGTTTAATGAGGACTTCAATGGTCAAAAAAAATTGATTGAGAAAGTAGAGAAGAAATTTGATAACAAAGTGTTGAGCACATTGCTCAACAAATTTCTATTTAGCAAGTGGAGTTTTCCTCAATTTTGACTAGTCTTGAAAATTCTTGCACAAATGTTACATCGCTTTTTGGAAAATTATGCAATGTTACCGAGTTCACAAAGGAAATAAAGAGCAAACTAACATAGATTGATGACAATCTGAAGGCTAGTGCACAGTAGTTGAAACTTTACCCTAGTTTAAGATTTTCACATCATATGAAAATCAAATTCTTGTCAAATATGTAGGAAAAATTGTTGAGAGAAGAGGCAAGGATGTAGTCTTCACTAATAGATATTCAAATTATGATCCTACCCATCATGGACACAATGCAGAAGCACACTGTTTACTCAAAAACATTGATCCATGTCAACAACTTCTCAATTGTAGATCACGTGATAGAACTCTCTGCAAAAGTTCAAATTGCTCTACATATATGCAAAGTTTTGCAAAAAAATTGGGATAAAACTTTAGCACTCATACTTAAGGAATAGTCTGAGTTTCTTTCTTATATTAGCGTCTCTATGTAAATAAATTTTGAATAAATCTTTGGCATTATTGTCAAAAAGGGGGAGAAATAGAATATATATATATATATATATATATATATATATATATATGAGAGTCAGTGTGTATATATGGGGAGAAACACTTAGTATGTATATTGTATGGGGAAGAATCATGAAAAGCAAGGGAAAGGAAAATATATACTTACAAAGACAAATTTTGAAAAATCTCCAAAAAAAAATAGTATACTAATACTGAGCTAATATCACACTATAATGTATATAAGTTTTGGCTGATAAGTGTTTTTTTCACTAATGCCAAAGGGGGAGATTGTTGAAATTAAGTCAAGTTTGTTATTAGTGACAAAACTTACTTAAATTTTGTATGGCTACTGAGCTCATTAAATAGGCTACAGTGTTTGCCATGTAATTTAGTAGCCACCAAGCTTTACAGTTCCTACCGAGCATTCTAGCGGTTACCAAGTAAATTCAGGTAGTGTAAAGTCCTACAGTTCTTATTGAGAAGTTCAGTGGTTACCAAGCTTCACAATTTCTATTGAGGCATCAGTTCATGTGAAGTGAAGTTAGTGTTAATCAAGTTCAGGTATGAATTCAATTTGTATGAAGCTACACAGTATCTACCAAGTTTCTAGTGTAGACCAAGTTTGAAACTACTCTAAGATGATTACTATGGAATGAGCTTCTACTTCTACCATGCATGATGATGCCAAGTAATGATAGTTGACGTCATGTATTAGAACTTCACCAAGTCAATCTTTAGAACTTGAGTGTCTTCATTTGAGCCAACTTTGTAATATTGGTGTTAACTTGTATATTGGCCAACTTTATAATTTTGTAAATTGGATTGATATATATATATATATATATAATGTATTGTATCATATCCATATAGATATATGTATGCATGAATGAAAAGCAAGAATGAAGAATATGTAAGAAGCATGCAAATGTGAATCAGCAACAAGTATATTGTAAGGCCATATCAGCAAAGGAGTAGCAGAGTCATATCTATCACATTAAGGTGATCAGTACTTCAAAGAATCTCTATCAACAAATTAGTTGTAAGTCAGAGATCTACTATTTCATTCTAACAGGCGAACCAGTCCAAAATCCTCTAACAAGGTAGACTTAATAGTCTTTTGTCAAATCTCTTTACCAAGTGCATACTTCATTGTATGTTTGTAAAATGTCTAACAAGGTGGACCTAGCAGTCCTAATTGCTCCTTATAGGGCAGATCAGTAGAAGTGATCATTGTAAGCCTTAACAAGCCAACTTTATGCTATAGTATTGAAGTTTTGTGGGTATCATCCCCACCCCAATTTTACTTTCTATTTTGAAGGTTTCTGGGTCACCAAATTATTGTGTTCATGTACCATGAATTTTTATGTTTTCAGTTTCTCATGCATGGAGTTGGATTTTATTTAATGAATTAAATGATTATTGGGTTATTGCAATTAAGATCTTAATTTGATAAAGTTTTTAAGGTTACCGATTCACCCCTCCCCTCTCGGTAACCTAGCATAGTCTTGAATATTTCTAATAGAGTGATGGTAGATGAGGGTAAGGTGAAGGTTGAGAAGTTTAATGGGAAAAACTTTCAGTTATGGAAGACGAAAAATGGAGGATTATCTTTATTAGATGAGTTTAGGGAAGCCATTGGAAGGGAAAACAAAGAAATAAGGAACTATGACAAATGGGGACTAAAAGATTTTAGTTTAAAAGGCACTTGGAAGCATTCAATTACGCTTGGCACCGTTAGCAACATTTAACATTACAAAAGTGAAGACAACAAAAGAGTTGATGCAAACCCTAGTGAAACTATATGAAATGTCCTCTACTTAAAACAAGGTATTTCTCGTGAAGGATTTATTTAATATGAAGATGAAAGAAGGTAGATATGTTGTAGATCATTTAAATAATTTTAATACTATTACTAGTTAGTTATCTTCTATGAGTGTCAATTTTGATAAAGAAATAAGGGCTCTCTTGATTTTGTGTTCTTTTCCTGAAAGTTGGAATGGCTTGGTAATGGTTGTGAATAATTATGTTTCAAGATCTAATGCCCTAAAATTTGATGATGTAATTGGTGTTATTATGAGTGAGAAAAATCATAGGAAAATCTTAGGTGGATCTACATTAGGAAGTTCTTTTAATGCACAAAGAAGAGGAATAATGATAAAGTGAGAAAATAATTCTAGAAATTATGAGAAATCAAGAGGAAAGTCAAAAGGAAAGAGGTCTCAATCTAGAGGACTGATAGATTACTAGTATTATGCAAAAGTAGGAGATAAGAAGAATTTTGTATGGAGTTAAGAGAATAATGAAGGAGATAAACTAGAAAGGAACAAGGAGAAAAATGTGGTAAGTAACAAATTCGAACAAGATGCTTTGCTTCTATCTTTAGAAAGTGTTGATACTTCATGGGTTCTAGATTTTGGTGCTTTATTTTATGCTACACCCCATAGAGATTATTTTATTTATTATCCCCAAGGGGATTTTGGGCTTGTTTATTTGGGGGATTATGAACCTTGTCAGACTCTTAGAAAGGAAAAATTTAAGATTAAGTTACAAAATGGGAATCATTGGCTACTACATGAGGTTAGACACGTTCCAAGACTGAGTAGAAATTTAATTTTAGGAGGGCAACTTGATGATGCATGTTGTTTCTTTATATAGGTCATATTTTTTCTTTTGCTTTTATTATTTCAGAGAAAACTAAATGTTCAGGAATAGTTGTTTCTATTGAGGAGGGAAAAAAAAATGTTATAGATTATGATATAGCACTATGGCACCACCAACTTGGGAACATGGGTGAGAAAGGTATAAAATTACTTCATTCAAAGAAAGTTTTACCAGGTCTGTGAAAGTTGTGTGTATGGTAAACAAAAGAGACCGAGTTTTGTGAAGAGTGGGAAGGAAAAGAAAAATGAGAAATTAAAGCTTGTGCATGCATATGTATGGGGACCAGTTTATGTATCTTTCCTTGGTGGCTCTCATTATTATGTTACATTTATTGATGATGAAACTGTAAAAGTATGGGTTTATTTCCTTAGACAAAAATCTGATATATTTCAAAGTTTAAAGAAATGGAAATTCTTGATTGAGAATGAGATTGGTAAAAAGATAAAATGTCTTAGATCTGATAATTATGGTAGGTATTGCAGTCATGAATTATAATATTATTTCTTCACTAATGTTATTCATAGACATAAAGCTATTCCAAGGACTCCATAGGAAAATGGAGTGGTTGAATACATGAACATGACAATAATGGAGTGTGCAAGGAGCATGAGGTTGCATTTTGGGTTTCCCTTAAACATGTCGGAGGGGGTTGTCAATACTACTATATATTTGATTAATAGAGGTCTCTCTACTCCTTTGGGTTGTGTTATTCTAGAAGAATCATGGACTAGTAATAAGGTGAGTTATTCTTTTTTTTAAACCTTTGGTTGTGAAGCATTTGTACATATTAATTCTAAAAATAGAACCAAGTTGGAACCTAAATCAAAGAAATGTGTATTTGTTGGATATGGCATTGATGAATTTGGTTATTGGCTTTTAGATTTTGAAGATTGTTAAATTATAAGGAGGGTTGTCATATTCAATGAGAAAGTGGTGTACAAAAATCTATTGCAATAGCATGAGAAGAAATAAATGATTATATAGTTTTGGATGATACTCCAAAAGATCATGTTCCAATAGTTCCTCGTGATCTACAACAACTACAACAACAAATACCACACACCCTGGTGAATGTTAGATGGTGAAAAAGGCTATGTAGACCTCCAAACATATTTTATCCTTTGTATTCTATTTTACCTATGTATGCTAGTGAACTTGAATGTTATGATGAAATTATGTAGCTGGATACAAAGATTTAGTGAGAGTTTGCAATTAAAGAAGAAATGGACTCTTTGCTAAAAAATTAGACATGAGATTTATGCAAGTTGTCTATAGGTAAAAGGGTTTTGTAGAATAAATGGGTTTACAAGTTGAAATAAGAGGATGGAGCTAAGAAAATATTTAAAGCCAAGTTATTTGTAAAAAGATTTGCACAGAAAAAGGGCATTGATTTTGATAAGATATTTTTTCCTATTGTTAAAATGTCTTCTATTCATACTATTTTAAGTATTGTGGCCACTAAAGATTTTAATTTTAAGTATCTTGATGCTAAAACAAACTTTCTCCATGGTGATTTGATTGAAGATATATATATGGCATAGCCAAAGGGATTTGAGGTCCAAGGTAAGAGAATCTAGTGTACAAATTGAAGAAAATTTTATATGGCTTAAAGCAAGCACCTCCACAATGGTATCTAAAATATGATAGTTTTATGCATGATCATGGATATAATAGGTCTCATTTAGATCATTATGTTTACTTTAAGAGGTTATATTATGATAGCTACATTATTCTATGTTTATATGTTGATGATATGCTTGTAGCTAGGTCTAACATAGATCACATTAACGGGTTAAAAGAATAGTTAACACATTCATTTTCTATGAAGGATTTGGAGGTAGAAAAAAAAATCCTTGGTATGAAAATTTGTATAGATAGGAAGAACATAAAATTGACTTTATCTTAGGCTAATTATATTGCAAAGGTGTTACAACATTTCTTTATGGAGAATGCTAAAGCTTTTAGCACACCTTTACCTAGTCATTTGAATTTGACTAAGGAGATGTTTCCAAGGACACAAGAAGAGGAGGATAATATGCCAGAGGTACCTTATTATTTAGTCATAAGAAGGTTGATGTATGTTATGGTATGTACAAGGTCAGATATTACACATGCAGTGGGAGTTTTTAGTAGGTATATGATTCATCCAAGAATTGAGCACTGGAATTTAGTCAAATAGATTCTCAAATATTTGAGAGGAACATCCAATAAGTATTTACACTTTGGGGGCTCTACTATTGACTTACAAGTCTATGTTGACTTAGATTTGGTAGGGGATATTAATAGTAGGTGGAATACTACAGGTTATGTATTTATTGTTGGTGGGGTAGCACTAAGTTGGATTTCATATTTACAGAAGACTAATGCTTTATCCACTATAAGGGTAAAGTATGTTGTCATTACAAAGGCATCCAAGGAGATAATTTTTCTTTGGTTCTTTGTGGAAGAATTGGAACACTCATAGAGGGATGATTACTTGCTCAAAAATAGCCAGAGTGTCATTTATCTTGCTAAGAATTCTCCTCTACATTCAAAGACAAAACACATATAGTTGTGGTACCATTTCATTCAGTCAGTTTTGGATGATGGATAGTTAAATTTGGAGAAGATACATATAGATGATAATCCAATAGATATGTTTACCAAGGTGGTAATAAAGGAGAAGTTGAACTCCTCTTCAACTTCAATAAGTCTTCTAGTCTAAATAGAATAGAAGAATTGCAAAGTCCAAGAGTTTTTGATATTATATGGGAGCTACAAGTTTAGCAATGCCATGATAAGTCTCTAAGTAGGAGGTTGCTTTTGTGGATTTTGATTGGTCTCCAAGTGGGAGATTTTTATGATGTAGAGCTTGACTAGACTCAGTGGTTTATTCAACATGGTTTCTTACCATATTATTTCTATGGGATTTTGGAGGCAATGCCCCCAAGGTGAGGTCAAGGGGCAGTGCCCCTATGGGGTCTTAGACTAGTTCCATAGGTGCATTCCCTATTGTAGTACATGATAGGGTCAAGGAGAAACTTCCTTGTAGGGGTTTTGGGGGTAGTGCCCCCAAAGCCAAAAATGATCTTATATTGTTAAATACATCGGCTGCTATTTTTTCTTTTGGATAACTTATTCTAGCCCTAATTTTGTAAGTGACAAAAGCTTGTATAAAATTTATTAGGGTTAGAGATTTCATAATGTATGGTGATATTGTAGCTTCTTGTAGTGATATTGAGCCATAAGGGATTGTGGATTTTAATCACTAGATAATAATAATATTGAGCTTGTTGTTGGTGGATGTAGCCTAAGGATTGGGTGAACCATGTTAAATCTTTGTGTCTTGTGTTCTCTTTTCTATGATCTATTTTTTTTTTTTATTGATTATATTTGCATGTAATTGTTATTTTAGTCTATGGTTAATCCTAAAAAAGTGGATAATAGTGATGGAAAGTGAAGGAACTGATATCTTGAACCTCTTAGACTTTGATTTTATTTCAGTGGGCACTGGGATATTGACATATCATTCAAGTTGGTTATTAGTGACAAACACTTATTTAGATTGTATATAGCTACCAAGTTCATTGTACAACTATCAGCGTTTGCCAAGTATTTTTGTTGTCACCAAGTTCTATAGTTTCTATTGAGTCTTTTGGACAAATCTCAATGGTTATTGAGTAGTCACAGTTATAGTGAAGATCAGCAATGTAAACCGTGCATCTTAGTGTATGCTAAGTTTACCAGTGCAAGCCAAGCTATGTAGTGTTCAGTGAGTTCACAATGTATGTCATGCAAGTCTAGTGTTAACTAAGCTACTCCATGCTAACCAAGAGACTTAGTTTATACCAAGCTTGAAGTGATAGTGTTTATTGAGTCATACAATGTAAATCAAGAGACTTAGTTTATATGACGAGTTTAATAGTATCTACCAAGTCATCGGTGCATACCAAGTTTGAGACTACTTGTAAGTGATCAGTATGGACCGAGCTTGTATGTCTACCAAGTGTGTGATGATGTTGAGCATTAACAATGGATGCCGAGTATCAGAACCTCACCGAGTTAGTCTTCAGAACCTGAGTATCTTCATGTGGGTCAATTTTAACTTATATTATGGCTAACTTTGTAATTTGTATAATTGGATTGATATATATGTAATGCATCATATCATATCCAAATTTTATATATATGAGAATATGAAGATGTAAATGCGAACAAAAATAAGAAAAAAAGCAGGAGTAAATTACAAAGGCTATAATAGTATAAGGAGCAAAAAAGACATATCTATCACAACAAGGTGATCAGTATTTAAAGGAATCTCATTTAGCAAACCAAGTTTTAGATCAAAGATCATCTACTATTTCATCCTAATAGGTGGATCAATCAAATCCTTTCACAAGGTAGCCCTAACAGTATTTTGTAAAGCTCTTTACTGAGTGCATACTTAATTGCATGTTTGTAAATCCTTTCACAAGGTGGACCTAGTAGTCCTTATTACTCCTAATAGGGTAGATCATTAAAAGTGATCAATGTAAGCTTTAACAAGCTATCTTTATACTGTAGAACTAAAGTTGTGGGTATCATCCCCACCCCAGTTTTACTTTCTATTTGGAATGTTTCTGGGTCACCAAATCTTTGTGTCACAGTGTTATGAATGCTCTCATATTTTCAAATTCTTATGCATGCAATTAGATTAGTTTACATGCAATTAATTAGATGCTAATCGAATGGTTTCATTACAAGTTGAAATTGTTAAAATTCTAGAAGTTACTAATTCACCCTTCCCCTCTCAATAATCTAGAATAGTCTTGAATATTTCCAACAATTGATATTAGAGCATTGCTGTTCTCAAGAGAAAGCTTAACAACTTGAGCAAAGATCAAGGCTATGGAGATATTTAGACTTGACAAAGCTATTGATAATGAGAAGATAGATATAGAAATAGCCATTGCCCAACTCAAGAAAGAAAAGGAGCAACTCTCTTAATCCCTAAAAAGAAGAAAATAACTTGCAATTCAAGTGAATGATCATCTCTACATTGAAGAAAGAATTGAAGACCTTCATTCAAGCAATTCAGATGAAGCCAATGAAGCAATCAAAGAACTCTTAGAAAAGAATGGATCCCTACAAGAAGAAGTAAGAAAACTTAAAAGAGAGTAAGAAATTCAGGCTGTAAGGTTATGTGAAGTCATGGAATAGAAAAACAAGATAAAAGAAGTGATAGATGGAAGGAACAATGAAATTTAGAATGAATCCCTTTAGCAAGAAGACCTTATTGATCAGCTCTCCAATGCAAATGAGGAAATCATGATCCTAAGATTTGAAAATGAAAGAATGAGGAATGATCTAAATTCTAAAAGGAAAATCAATGAAAGATTACAAAATGATCTAAACTCTGAGAAGCAAGTCAATGAAAGAATGATGAAATCCTAAGCACACATGAATCAATTGAATGAGAAAAACCTTTATAGAAAAAATGGAAAAGTAGGAATTGGATATATAGAAGAAGGAGAATAATCCAAGCAAGGAGTCCAAAAGAACCAAAGACCTACTTCTAGTCATTGTGGTAAGATAAGTCATACATCAATCAAATGTTGGAGCAATGGAAAAGTAAAATTGAATGGAAAGTGCTACAATTTTAATCAGCATAGTTATTGGGATAATGAATGCAAAGAGAAAAACCAAGATTTGAAGGAAAATGTCACAAATTCAAGAAAAATGGACATTAGTCATTAGAATATAAAACCAAGGTATTGAATCCAATAGAGAAAATTGTGAAAGCAATATTTGGTTGGGACTACAACACCTACTGCAAATGTCATTATTGTGGAGAATTTGACACATTGGAATGAATTGTGTAAAGCATCATTTGAGGAAAAGAGACACTACTAAAACATGTTTCACTTGTAAAGAACTTCATTATCATGCCAAGAATTCCATGAATACTAGTATAATTGAAGATGAGAAAAAGGAAAAAACTAATAACATTCGAAAATAGATGAGACAACAATGGGTTCCTAAGTCTACCAAGGATACAAGTCCAAGTAATGATGATTAAGTCACTCAAGAATTGGGTGACTCTATCATTTCTACTTAAGTTCTCATAGGAGAAGTTGGAACTATGCTATCAAAGAAGACATCCAAAATAGTTCAAGATTGAAAAAGAAAAATGATCCAAATTAGTATTTAGGATACAAAGGGATCACCAACTACAAGTGTCTACTAAGTTATCTTCTCGACCAAGTGAGGTTGGGTCATGGACTCTATCAAGCAAGGTCGAGAGTGATAAAGATGTTTATGATTATCGAATGTTCAATACAAGCATAGTGGATGACAGTCTCTCAATGTGATATCAGTTGATCTACCTTTGTACTGAGCATTTATGGAAAAATTTTACCAAAAATCATGAGTCAAATTCATTTCTTACCATGAAATTTTGAGTGGTATTGCGAAAGTGCAATCTTCAAAGCTTCCAAGTGATTTGAGTGAATTTCTAGCTAAAGTTTTCAAATTCCTTCAAACCCTACTGAGTGTAGATGACATCCAGCAATAGTAAAGTTAAGCAAGGATCTAATATGTTGGTTCATGGAGTGGAGTGGAAAGCAGCTGATTTCAAGTTCACTCCTGCAATTGCTGAAACCCTAGATCTGAGTGGAGCACAATCTCAAATCCCTCCAAAGGTACTTCTAGTTAACGATATTTGCACTCATTTCAAGTGTGTTTTTCTGGAAATTAGTACATTAGAAATGGATGATGCCCTAGGTTAGGTGTGTGTTAATGGAGTTTTGAAACTCAAGCACCAACACTTAGAAACCAAAGGATTAACACATATCCCTCACATGCCCCATGAATTTCAAGTCAAATGGATTAGGTTTATCCTAAGCCAAGTGCATAATGGTCAGTTGTGTTTGGAGCAACTAGTGTTGATAAAAAAGAAGATGATTCATCAAATCATTGGCCTCACAATGCTAAGCAAGGCCAAAATTATAAAAACCCTAGGTTAGGTAGAGTTGGAAAAGAAAACCCTAGTAGAATGGGATGGCAGAGGAATGAAAATCAACAGTGTTTGTAATATGGAATTGAAGTTTGGTATTCACATTATTGCACATAAGATTTACAGCTCTAGCATGTGAAGCTATGCACTTGGCATACAAGGTGGTAAAGAACAACTTGTCATTCGACCTTACTGAGCTATTTTTGAAATAGTTCAACAAGAATATGGAAACTATAAGAACTTCTAAGAGTAACCCATGTAAGTTTAGTTCCTTATTAACTTGCATATTCTTTTATGTTCAAAATTTTTTCCCTTCTAAAGGCACTGTAGTGTGGAGAAAAGATGTGCCTATGCTTTATCAAATAAATAAGTATATTGCAAAGATGGGTGAAAATTATAATAGTATCATGGAGAATTATTTTGATGTATTCAAAGAGAAAATGAACAATAGACTCTGAATCCCTAAGAAACTAGTAGAGATTATAAGGATGATGTATGTCTCCTATTTTTAGTTTCTTATGCATGCAATTAGGTAAGTTTACATGTGATAAATTATATGATAATTAAATGGTTGGATTAAGAGTTAAAATTGTTAAAATTCTAGAAGTTACTGATTCACCCCTTCCCTCTTAGTAACCTAGCATAGTCTTGAATATTTCCAAAATGAGATTGTGAGAGAGAAAATCAAAGATACTCCCACAAGAAATCCTTTAGGAGAGAGTTGGAATCAATTGCCTCATTTGTCTCAAGAACCTTTGGGAATTCCACCACCACCATCATAGGATTTGGTTGTTCTAGATAAAGGGTCAGTAACTCCACTTTCTCTAATCACTGAAACAGAGGCAGAAGAAAAATAAACTAACATGGGGAGTTCCAACAGCTTCATGCCAATGAATTATCTAAGGAGGGACAAATACCTAAAGGAACTCAAAAATATCCTCAAGATATGGAGGCTAAATCCTTAACCCAATAGAGTGCAAAGACTCCTACTAAATATCTTTGATGTGAGAAGACTCTAGAGAGAAGTGATAAGGGAAAGGAGCATGCTAGAGAACCAATTTCTTCAGCCAAGTACATGTCACCCATGGGCACTACACTAGCATGGCTGAAGAGGGAGGTTATGTTTTAATAGAAAAGGCAATTAGACCTGATAGTAGAGGAAGGAATAAAGGAACTAACTAAAGAAGTGAAGAGGCAAGGGTGACCTAAGGATGATGCAAGGACATTCATCTTCATAATGAAGAACCAAGATTAGGACCTGCTTACACATATTGTCATTCCTCCTCCTCATACTAAAAATAAAGAACTAACTCTAAAATATCACCAAATCAAGGAAGTCATGTTGGGAAGGCCCACAATAGAAATGGCTAAAGTGATGATCACCATAGGCATGAAAGAGGTGTTCTAGCACATGGATCAAGATGAATCAGAGCTAATAATATTGTAAAAGTAGAATGAGCTACTAAGAAGCTACTTAAATGATGTGGTAGACCCTATTGACCTAGAGAATCTAGAGGTCTCTCTTGGAGTGGTATTTAGAAGCAATGTAACAAGAACATAGTTGGATCTACTTTTGGAAGCATGTCAGCAATGGCATGATAGTTTTGAAGAGAAATTTTTGTTAATAATACAAGGAAATTTGAACCTATTGCACCACATCCAATCAAGCTCTGACAAGTTGGTTTTCATAGTAAACCAAGATTTTGGGCCAATGGATGAAGTACATATTGTTGAGCTATTGTTATGCATGATGCTAAACGACAGTCATTCTTTCAAACTTCTCTCTTGAAAAGTTAATTTTGTGAATCAACTCCAAGGTTTTGAGTGATCTTTCGACCTACTAGAATCTGCTCAGTTGAAGATAAATTTTTTTGTTCATAAGGAGTTCTTTGCTATTTTTTATTATTTTGGATGAGATGTAGAATCCGTTCACTACTTCAAAATAAACATGCAAAAGAACTATGTTTTTGTATTTATTTATTTTTTTGATGAATGAAATCTAATAATGAAACTAATATGAGCTCCTAAATTAACTAGGGGCTAGTAAAGAAAATAACAAGAACTTTAAAGAAAATAATGTGAAAGTAAATCCTAATGGACACAAGCTATGGAAAACAACATGTCTATGAGTTAAGCTTTCAAAGAAATCACTGGGTAACCAATGAAAGTAGTTGAAGTGCTTCCTTAATTCCATTGATGCAATCATCAATGGGAATTTAGAAACCATAAGATTTTTTAGTTTTCATCAAATCATAAGGCCATGGAAAGTGTGCTCATGTGAGATGAAAAGTTTTTGATAAGGTAAACAGGTTTTAAGGGATCCTGAAACCCATAAGTTTAATCAACAAGAAAGGCTGAAAATAAGCGAAAAATTTCCTAGCCAAATCATAATCCTTATGGCTGAAAATAAGCCCAAAGGCCCAGCCCGAAACAACTGCCCACTAAAAAGGCCAGAGAACCAACCAGAAAAAATGGAAACCAGACAAAAAGCCAAAGCCAGGAGAAACAAAAACCAAAGGACAAAGACCAAACCTAGCAGACTACTTCTCCATCTCGAGCATGGTCTGGGCAGCTTCGGCGCACTCTTGTTGCTCTTCTACCTTATGATCCTGGGCGTTCGTCAGATCCTGCTCCATAGTGCTGTCCTTGGCTTTATCCACATCCAGCCTATCTTTGTCTCTGTTCTATTTATCATCTTCCTCCATCTGGTTCCTATCTTTGAGATTATCCAAGAGAGAGAGGATGTTGTTGTTGATCAAAGCGAGGAGGGAGATCATTTGACTAGCCAGGTTGTGATTGTAGTTCTCAATATTTTTTACTCTCCTCTCCATCAGAGTCTCCCAGCTGTTCCGGTCGCCTTGGCTTTCAGCACCTGTCTTGGTCTTGATTTTTTCCATTTGGGAAACCCTATCTCTGACATCCTCAAGCTCATGGAAAATCCATTTAATCGATCTGAAGTTGTTGATCATGCTATTGCGGGCATTGTTCAACAAATTCATACCCGTTTCTCTTGCATTATCAGAAATAGCCACCATAGCCGAATCAATTAGCTCATTGAGTCTAGGCTTCTCGAGGTCATCCACCAGGAGTTGGGGGTTCATCGCCTCTCTGTAAATTCCCATAGTGGCCATTCTCACATTGAAGTTCTTCCAAGCCTTCCTTCTGTTATTAACTTGCACTTCCCCCTCAATCTGTCTAGTGTTATCATTTTCCTCCAAAGGAGGCTGAGGATGTATAGGGGAGAGGGGAATGGGTAGAGAATCCTTTCCCTGACTGCTGGATCACTCCATGCTCGCTCCTTCCCTCTTCTGTCTTTTTCTCAGTTTCTCCTCATCCAGCTCCTCCTTCAAAACCTTGTCAGAATCATCAGTATCCATTTCCTCCTCCTCCTCAGCAGAGCCAATTTTAGCTGGGGTATGACCTCTAGGGCTCTTTCTGTTGGGTAATTTGATAGAGGGGTAATCCTTCTTATGGCTTTTAGTCTTCTTACCTGAGTGCTCAAAAACCTCATCAGAGCTGATGCTCTCGACATCGTCAGAATCTGAGGAAAAACTGGAGCTGCTCTTGTCAACATCCGCCCCCCTGGATAGGGTTTTTGCTAATGGTTTGAGCATGGAAATGCTCATGAATCAGAAGCAGAAGACCCTCATGCAGTGCCAGGTTGATGGTAGCTTTCTTTTTAAAACTAGAAATGGCCTTGTTCATCGAGTTAAAAAGATAATACGGGAAGGAGATCTTACTACCATGCCGAAAATGATTCAGAATCACAAAATGGTGAGTCCTAACCCTATCAAACCTGGGGTCTAAGGTTATATATTCAATGACAGCATAGAGAACATACCTCCAGAGCTTCTTTATAGTATCCATTACAAAAAACGTCTCTTTCTTGCCTAGCTTGTTCAGCTCTTCAGTGTTTTTCACAAAATCCTTGATAGCATTAGAAGACATCTTCTTGTCTCTGAAAAATTTATGCCCCTCCTTCGAAATCCCCGTGACTTCAGAAACCACATCCTTAGTAATTTGAAAGTAGACCCCGTTCACCTTAACCTTACCATTATTCCACGAATTCACCATGCTGTTAGTGATCTCAGGATCCGAGCCATGCAGTTTCTCGAAGAAATTAGTAACCCCACCCTTTTCCAGCTCTCTCCAAACTTTGGCCTTGTTCTTCCACTTCTGAACTTCCCCCACCGGCTCCTTTCTGCTCCTCTCACCCGTCATGTTTACCTGATCAACTTCCACAATTCTCATGAACTCTGATCTGTGCAAGTTATTTGCATTCGAAAAAATGGTGATGTTTCTTTTATGATACCCATGAATAAACCCCTTTCTGAAAATAATGGTATCGTCCTTTCGAACGTGTCGAAATGTCAGAGGAAACCCCTTTTTCTGGTGCAAATCACGATGCCAATAATGGCACTTACCATTTATTAAGCAATCTTTATTATCCATAATTGCATTGGATTTGAGCCGTCCTTCACAAGATATTATCTTGGTCAATGAGAAACTTTGCCTCCACCGGAAAATCTTTTCCGGCATGCCAGGATAGATTATTGGTGGCGTTAACCCCTTTATTAGCAAACCAATCAGCGATTGGGTTTGCCTCTCTGTAAACATGAGTGACATGGACCTTATCGAACTTTGTGAGAGTGGCGCAAGTCTCAGCAATTATGTTCGCAATCATCCACGAGGGAGGGGAAATACCATTAATGGTATTAATAATGTTTTTGGAGTCCCCCTCAAGCCAGAGTTTAGTAATCCCAGCTTCAAAAGCCAACTTGACCACCTTACTCGCAACTCTTGCTTCAGCCAGATGAATAGTCTGGATTCCCAGTGGGGAAGCAAAGGTAGCTATTCCCTCCCCATAGCTATTTCTTATGATTCCACCACAGCCTGAAGGGCCTGGGTTACCCTTGGAGGCCCCATCAAAGTTGGCTTTTGACCAACCATCTGGGGGGAGAAGCCAGCTAGCATCCTGCCTTTTGAGGTTCCTGTCTTTTTCTTTAGCTATCTTTCTGTCCCCTTCTTCTTCTTCTTCCTCCTTCAGCACTTGGAGATTTTCCTTTATATTCTTCGAGACCTTCCTTCCAAGGATTATAGCCGGCTCCTCTCTGTCTCTAAATATTCTATTATTCCTTTCCTTACAGATTCCCCAGCAAAAATGGGGTAAAATCCAGTCCGAGTGATCCTGCCGACCAGCAATCATACAAAGACCTTTCCACTGATGGAAAAAATCCATGAGATTATCCGGTTTGCACTAGAGGGTTTCATTATCATGTGTGATGACATTCCACACCTCCCTGGCATAGTCACATAAGATGAAAATGTGATTTTCGGTCTTAGCTTGATTCTTACACAAGGGACATCTACTAGGCATAACATGTCCTCGCTTCATGAGATTGTCATGAGTAAGTATTTTGTTCTGAAGAGCCAGCTAGTAAAAATGTTGATCTTTGGAGTGAGACCCGGAATCCAAGCCTCCGCCCAAGGGGCCTTCTCTTTTAAGCTCCAAAGGGAATTATAGCCTGAGGCAACAGAGTATCTTCCATTAGGATTATCCCTCCAGACCAGCTCATCCCCCAAATTGATAGGAATCATGGAATTGAGCATAAGCATTATAGGAGTCAAGTCCTCAGAGATGAGGGATAGGTCACTCCATTCCTGGCCATTCCAATAATCACAAACTTTGGACCCAATTTGATTAGTACAAGCTTGAATCCATCTCTCAAAAATAGGGTTATTGATAAGTGGATCTTGGGAAAGCCATCTATCCGACCAGAACTGGATGTCCTTCCCATTTCCCAATTTCCATGATATCCTGGCCTTAGCCAGGTCCCTAGCTTTCATGATCCCATTCCAAATGTTTGATCCTTTTGGGATATCTTCATTAAAAAGGGTGAAAAGAAGAGTGGGTCTTCTAAGGTACTTGTTTACCAGGGTGTCCCTCCATTCACCGGTGCTACTGAAGATCCGCCATATTTGTTTAGCTAGGAGAGCCTTATTGAGGTGAGTGATCTTTCTAATGCCCAGGCCTCCGTACCTCATAGGGAGGCAAACCTTCTCCCAAGAAACAAGAGGATATCTTTTCTTCCCTTCATTAACATTCTAGAGGAAGTCTCTCTGGATTTTCTCCATTCTTTCAGCTATTTTCCCCAGAATTCCAAAGAGGCTCAGGGCATAGATTGGCAGATTTTGAAGAGAAGATTTGACTAAGAGGCATTTCCTCACTTGACTAAGAGAGACCCCTTTCCAACCAGCCATCTTCCTGTTGAATCTATCCAAAATATCATTCCAAAAAGACTCCGGGGGTGAGGATCCCAAGGGAAGACCAAGATAGGTAGAGGGGAAAGAGCCTACCCCACAACCCAGAATCCTGGCGATTTTACTTTGTCTAAACTCAGAGGTATTGATGAAAAAGAGTGAGATTTTGTTCCAATTAATCAGCTGACCCATCCCACTGGAGTAAGTATCAAGAATCTTCTTCAGGGCTCTGGCCTCTTTGACAGAAGCTTCCCCCCCCCCAAGATAGTATCGTCAACAAATTGCTGATGAGTGAAGGGAATGCAATTAGAGGAGGGAAGGATCCCTTTGATACAAGCCTCACGCTTTCTACGGTCTATAAACCTTCCTAAGCATTCAGCTAAAATGATGAACAATATGGGCGAAAGGGGGTCTCCTTGTCTGAGGCCTCTGGAAGGTTTGAAAAAAGTAGAAGGGATTCCATTAACCAGAACAGCCAAGGAGGAGGTGGAGACCAATTGAGAGATAATTTTGCAAACTTTACTATCAAAGCCAAAAGTCAAGAGGACCTTCCCAAGGAGAGACCAGTCCACCCTATCATAAGCTTTAGAAAGATCCAGTTTGAGAAGCATACCTTCCCATTTGGATGCCTCAAGAGAGTGGATGACTTCGTGCACCATCTGGACAGAATCCAAAATTTGTCTCCCTGGAACAAAACCCGATTGATGCTACGAGATTAACATGGGCAATATCTTGAGCATTCTTAAAGTGAGAACTTTAGAGATGATCTTGTAGAGAGAGTTACACAGACTAATAGGTCTGAAGTTGTCCAACGAGTCCGCCCTAGGGGATTTAGGAATGAGAACCAAAAAAGTCAAGTTTAGCTCCTTGAGAATAGATTTGGCTCCAAAGAATTCCTGGACAGCCTGAACAACCTCTCCCATGATCATCGGCCATAACCTTTGGAAGAAAAAAGTGGGAAAACCGTTCGGGCCTGGAGCCTTGTCAGCAAGCAGAGAAAAGAGAGCCTCTCTAACTTCCAAAGCCTTAGGAATAGCACAGAGCTATTTGTTATGGATAGGTTGAATGAGCTGAGGGATACAGTGTAACAAATCCTCTTGGTCCAAACTGGAAAGCATTGGGTCCTCAGAAAGAAGGCTAGAGAAAAAGGAAACAACTTCTTCCAAGATAGCAGATTCTTCAGATAATAGCTCCTACCCCTTTCTGATACCATAGATCCTGTTACTAGCACGGTGCTTGAGGGTGGTTAGGTGAAAAAACTTAGTGTTTCGATCTCCTTCCTTTAGCCAGGTGATCCTTGATCTTTGCCTCCATAATTTTTCTTCCTTATTAATAATGTTATGAATTTCAGACAGGGTTTTGAGCTTCGAAACCCTGTTGGTCTCAGTGTAACCTTCCTTCTGAATGCAGTCTTGGATAATAGTTAGATTATCAAATAACTCTTTCTTTTCATGGAAGATGTGACCAAAATTAGACTTGTTCCAAATTTTAATCATCCTCTTCACATTGCTAAGTTTTCTGGTGACTCTGAACATGGCTAAGCCCTCCACCTCTATCCCCCACCATAGCTTGATATTATCCATGAGGTCAGGGTGAGAGGTCCACATTTTCTCAAACCTGAAAGGATGGTATCTCCTATGTACCAGAGGGGAAACAACAAGAGAAATGGAAGAGTGATCCGAACCAATTCTGGGAAGCAGGGATAGTCTGTAGCTGAAGGATTGAAGCCAGTCCGAAGATATAAGAGCTCTATCCAGCCTTACCTGAATGCAATCATGGCCTTTTCTCTTGTTTGACCAGGTAAAGGATCCGCCCTTAAGCTCTACGTCCATAAGGGCCAAATTATTTATGAAGTTAGAAAGATCCTGTTTACTTTCCCACTTCGGGGGCATACCTCCCTTTTTCTCTTTATCTTCTAGCAGTGTGTTAAAGTCTCCCATGATTATACCTTTCTTAATGTCACAATCTTGCACCATATTACCAACTTTGGTCCAGAAGTTTTTTCTATCCCTCTTATTATTGGGGGCGTAAATATTCACTAAATACCAGGAATCATTGGTGTGCAAATGTTGTACTAAGCAGAAAAGAATGTTGTCTTCATCATACTCAGCTACTATATTGAAATACTTATCATTGAAAAGTAACAGCAGTCCTCCAGACGCTCCTTCAGAGTTAGAGGCTATGCCCTTCATGCTATTGTCGAACTTAATATTTTCCATCCTTTCCTTCTTCATTTTAGTTTCCTGGATTAGAAACACATCAGGCCTTTGGTCCCTTAACATGTTTCTAATAACTTCTTGCTTGTGGATTCCATTGAGTCCACGAATATTCCAAGATAAGATCTTCATGATTTAACTACTGAACATGCTTCCTGGATGGTGCGCTGCATACCATCCTTAATGTTTCTTCTAGCTTCCTCTTTCCTGATTTCATTCTTGTTTTTCCTTCCCACTAGGTTAGATTTGTGGCCAAGATCAGCCTTGGCCATGCTTCTAGTAGAAGGGGGAGATACCGGAGAAGGGTCCCTGCTATTCTTCTTCTTTCTACTCCTGACTTCCGTCCAGGGATTCTCTTCTCCTTCTAGTCCTTTGTCCAGCCAAGCATCAATTCTCACCAAATATTCCATTGTCGATGCAGACAGCCTCTCTAAGATTCTGTTTACTGTTGAAGGGGGGGGACAACACACCGGGATGGGTTCCCCCTCCTTTGGTTCTTCCATGGAGTTTGGGACAAAGGATAGTTTTAAGTCATCCTCCTGAGAGTCCAGAGGGGGGAGAGTCATTTTTTCACCTATCTCCTCAGATTTCTTCTCAGATTCCTTCACATTGGGGAGATGTGTTGAATCATCTTTCACTCCTTCCTCTTCTCCCCCTCCTAAGTTTCCAGTCACCCGAGGAGGCCCTGATTCCTCTTGGGGCGCATTAGGAGCAAAATTTGTTTTTTCTTCTGCCTCTCCATTTGCCTTGACTAGCGATGCTTTTTTCCTCCATTCTTTTTTGGGATCTAGAGAATCTTTTATCCCCCCTAGTGGACGAGCCTTTCCCACCATACTCTTCCCTTTGAAAAGTGGACATGAACCAGCCTTGTGGCCAGCCTTCTTACAATGGAAACAAGCGAAAGGCACACTTTCATAGTCAATCTTTTGAGATCTGTTTCCCAGACGAGATTCTAGTTCTAAAACTTGAGGCATGTCCTGGCCTTTGATGACTCCTACACAGATTCTTGCGTAGTTCAATCTTTTCTTAGCAGCTGTGATAGGGTCAATGGAGAGGAGCTCTCCAAAGGTCCTGGCTATGCCATCAAAGACATCCTCATGCCAATATTCCAAAGGAAGTTCCAAAAATCTTAACCAAACTGGAACCTGAGATTGGAAATCATTGTTCAAATCCAAGTTGGATGTCCATTTTTGCAATATTAGGTTGGATCTGCCCAAAGACCAGTTCCCAGCGCATAGTATACGAGAAAAATCTTCTGAGCAAGAAAACTCGAAAGACATGAAGCCTTTGGCCATAGCAGTCACATCTACATGCCCTTTAAGGTCCCATTTTCTCCTGGTAAATGTCCTCACTACATCAATATTAGGTCTTGGCCCTACAAATTTTCCTACCAGAGTGTTTGCCATGCTTAGGATATTGTGGTCAATGATTTCCCTAGGGATTTCTAGAGAAAAAATACCTTTCTCCTTATCAGATTTGTCAATGACTTTTGGGAAAGACGATTTACCTGATGGTTTTATCCCGAATAGATTCGACCAGCGTCCCCATGTCCCAGACGGCCCACTGCCCACATGGGGGGAAGGGGGAATCTTCTCACCTAGATGGGGCATCAAAACCCATGGGTCCCCATCCTTTGAGGCATCCTCATCTTTTCCCTCTGTTTCCTGCCCTGCGCTTGCTGCATGCCTTGCTGCATGACCTCCTGCAGACGTGGTCTCCTGTCTCTCGCCTTTCTCCAGATTTGAAACAACGTGATTCGAATTGCAATTCCTGCCCGCTCCATCCCTCTCTCTCACCGTGCCCATTACAATATGATGTTAGCATGTGAGATGAAAAGTTATGCAAGAACAATTTGGTGATTTCTTCTCAAACTAGATGCGTTAGCAAAATTTGTAAAACCATAGAAAACACCAGAATTAAAAGATCACATAACCATAAATAATAGCAATAAGCTTTTGGATCAATCACAATTCCATGAACATAAATTCACAAAAAACATGACACATTTAGGCAAGAATCACTACACTCCAAATGCAAGCACCAAAAGCATAATATTATTGCAAAATAATGGTGACCCTGATTAAATATTACTTTCTTGTATTATAAGAAATCATCTCCTCAATTTGTGTTGAGAGTGAGACATATCTTCATGCAATTATATGCTTCTAAATTAATAAAATAAATTAATTATATACAAATTCACTATCTAATTAGTGCTTAGTAAGACTCCATCGATTTTTATATCATTAATTGGATGCATGAGCCTTTACATGTCATAAAACAAATAATTTATGAGAAAATAAGAAGAAGAAGGTCTTCAACCGATGTGGAAGTTTCTAGAAGTGTCAAAAATAGAAGTTAATATTTCACTGGGTTTTTTCCAAAGTTAAACTATTGTCAGAATGCATTTTCAATGCAAGGAAAGCTCTAATTTTGGAACTAGAAGTTAACTATCGGTGCACCTCTAGAAAAGTGGACCTTAGAAGAAGCACATCAATGCACCTGCACACTTCTAACTTCTTCAAAATTCTTCCAACACTTTGTAACCAAAAAGCACACTAGCACACTACCATACCTCAAGGGTCCAAAATTGAAAAATTTTACTAAGTGTTGAAAATCAAATTTTGGTTTCTAGGTTTTGTCCCCCTTCATACTAGAGCTATGCCTGGATGTTTGCCTTTGAATTTTTTGATAATTTCAATGATTTTTTTTGCATCTGTTAATATAAAGCATCATACTTATCCTTGACCTTCTACTTATAGTTGTCTACTTCAATATGGGTCTCAGAAAACTCCCTGAGTTTAGTATCCAACTCTAGCAAGGCTTCTTCTATCCTACATGCCTGTCAGATATCTTCAATGCTAGAAACCTCATCAAAAACATTCCTAAATTTCTGCACTAATACATCAATTGGTATCAATTTTTCCCATGCATCATCTTCAAAACTATTGAGACATGCATCACTATAATCTTTCTCTACATCCAAAATCTGCTCTTGAGCTTGGTCCTTGAGCTGGTAGATCTCTGTGTGTAATGATTTCATTACCTTATTACTATACACTATCTTTTCTATCTAATCATCAATTAAATTGAGCACTTTCATAGTATATACATCCATGAGCATTCTATATCCCTAGCCCTTTATTGCTAGTAACATCTGTAAATCTTTTCCACATGCATGTACCTCATCCATAATACTAAAATCTTGTTTCAAAAATGCTACCATTTTATCCACGTTTTCCTACATAGCATGAAGTAGCTTTAGATTTCCTTGGATGATAAGAATTCCTTTTTCCTAAAAACTTTCCCACCATTGCTAATAGACATTCAAAAATGGATCTAATTGTACTCCTCCCCCATCTCTTCTTTCAAGTGCAACATTCAGAGTCTCCTCAGGGTGTTTAGGATCCAAGAGACCAACAACTTTGTCTAAATATTCTTTTAGGATTTCATTTTTCCTTCAAAGTGCTATCAATTCTACCCCTTTCTATTCCAAACTTCTAAACACTTCCTTCATCCCCATTGTAACCATTAATTTGGTAGTGTCTAACAATGTCTTCCCAAGCATAACTTCTCTAATTTGGAAATCTTGTGGATTTAATCTTCTATTTCCAAATCAAGAGAAGGGATAGCACCTTGTACAAATAAATCTTAGTTTTGATTACTATTAATAAATGTCAGTGCTCTTGCTTCTTTTGATGGCGACTCAAGTTTTCTTAGAATCTCAATCAACTCTATCATATCTTCTTCATTAGCATTGAATTTTTTCCTTTTACTCCTTACCATTTCTTTTTGTATCATCTTGGAATGTGTTTCTCCAAAGTTCTACCTTTGGAAGATGAAGGAGTCATTTCTATAAGAATTTGCCTTAGGGAAAAATTCACCCAAGAACTAAGAACTCAAACACAAGCACAACTATAGACCCAAAAGGAGTATGATCAGAATAACAATGTATTCAATTCAATAAAATCATAAGAGTACACTAGGAGTGTCTATATATAAAGGCCTCTTAGATGTATCTAGAATGCCTAAGAATCAGCATCATGATAAGTCATACAACTTGGAACATGTCCATTGGATATGGGTTATCCTCCATTAAGCACAAAAGTAAGTGTGATGATGAGAGGTTAAGCCTACAATGGTGTAACATGCAAATTAGTGTTCTAGACAACATGTGCTAAAAAGAGAGTGTGAATAACTATGTTGTCTACATGAAAACTCAGTGAATGATACAAACTCCAATGTTGTAGACACTATGTGCTGAATTATAGTTGTGTACTTCTATGTTGTCAACATGACAACTCATAAAGGTATACAAACTCCTAAGTGTCTCACAAATAAATAATAAAATAATGCATTAAGAAAAGTAAAATTAAGTATAAATAGTAAATAATTATTTACACCAACACCCCCCCTTAAGTGAAACTTAGGGGAATGCCCTTAAACTTATGAAAACTAGGATGAAATGCAAGATTGGTCTCGGCTACTAGGCCATGTTAGGTACCCATGTACATAATGAAAATGTAATATCTCATAAAGTGGAGAAAGAGGGAAAACTTCATGGGAAAATCCCTCCCCCAAAAAGAGAGATGAAATATTTATGGATGGATGGAGTAATTAGCACCCCCCATTACAAAATATGTCCAATATATACAATAGTGAAGAATGCGAAGAAAATGACCTCATAAGAGGAAAAAGTTCCCCCCATAAGAAAGAAGAGGAAGAGAGATAAGGTAGTCCCCCCCCCAAATGAAGAATACCAACCAGTGATGGTTGTTCCAAGGAAGAAGCTAGTCCATGAGTGCAGAATGATGTTCCTCCCCTTTGGAAGAAACAAAGGCAAAGGTACAATCCAAAAGATGTATGGTGGCCCTGAAACCTAATCAAGTATCCTTGTGTTGATATTGATGTTTACCCCTTCCAACTATGCTAAAAAGAAAAAATATAGATCTAACAAGGATGTCTGTTGAACCTATTCCAATGAATCATCTATCTCCTCTACTAATAAAGAGACCTCCGAAAATTGTTGTTTATAAGGATTCACAAACACACCAACTTATGAAGATTGATCATGTAGAGAATGGACATGAGGGTCAGAGTGAGCCCTTGCAACAACTATAGAAGGATCATCTTCATCAAAGAGAAGATAAAAATTATCAAGACTATCTCTCAAATATATGGTGTGTGACTTCATGAAAAAACCTACAATGTCTACTAAGAAGTCATCAACTGAAGCTAGAGCTAGAAGACAACATGTACCCTACCATGTTGGACCTATCACTATGGAAATGTATGCATGTGGACTATACTAACATAGTGACCTCTAACTAAAATTGTTGATAGAACCCCACATGTCTAAATCTATTGAAGCACTATTGCTGGTGTCACTATTAGTTTCCACAATGTATGAAGTGTGGAGAGGATTAGAGGATAAGCTAAGTGAACTTTCCTCAAAGTGAACATCCTTCTCCACAAAAATCTCATGAGTCTCAAGATCCATAAGTCTATAAGTCTTAACATATTCTTCATAACTGATGAAAATACAAGGCCTAGGTGATGGTGCCTTGCATCCTCTAGAAGATAGGTTTTCCCATGCTGGACAACTGAAGACTCTAAAGTGACTCACAACTAGTTTTCTACCACACCATCCCTCAAAAGGAGTCTTACTAGCTAAGGCATTATAAGGAGACCTATTAAGTATGTGAGTAGCACTGCTAATGGATTCAACTTCAAGTGTTGGATCAAGAGACCTAGCTTTTATCATGCAACTTGCCATGGTCTTAAGAGTTATAATCCTCATTGCTACAACATCTTTCTTATGTAGACTAAATGCTGGTGGCTTCTGAAGATCAATTCCCTCAAGTTTGCAAAAGTCTTTTAGTCTTCTATTCACATATCTACTTTCATTATCCATCCATAGAACCTTGATGGCTTTCCTTGATTTGTGTTCAACATGAATCTTGAAGGCTTGAATATGATCAAACATTTCATTCTTGTGATGAAGGAAGTAGACCCATGTGAAGTGTGAAAAGTCATCAACAAAGGTAAGGATGTAGCATCCTTGGCTGATTGAAGTCACTACAAAAGTTCTTGCTAATACCATGTGAACCAAATAGAGAAAAATTGGAGCTCTTGAATACTTACCTTTATCATACTTCTCTTTAAGATGCATATTCACTAAACACAATGAACAGTTTTCCTTAGAAAATTTGATGTTAGGTAGACCTTTGACCATGTGTTTGAAGCAAAGTTGTTGAAGGTAGCAGAAGTCAAGATGACCAAACTGGTCATGCCATAGTGTGATTTGTGAATTAGAGTGAGTCAACAAGGCTTGAGAAGGAGACTTAGGCACAAAGTGGGAGAAGGAATAAAGCCTCTTGCCATGATTGATTTTCCCCACTGCAACCAATGAATCATCTCTAAGACTGCACACCATCACTGAATCTAGAAGGAACTCAACTTTGTGACCATTTCCATGGTGAGTGATTTGGTAACTAAGAAGAGATTGGAGCTAAGGTTTGGAAGATACAGAATGTCTTTATATTCCCCATTTTCCATTTCCACATGTCCTTTCCCATCAACTTCCATTTTAGTATCATCTCCCATGAAGATGTGTGGTACTTGTGATTGCTTCAATGAAGAAAAGTCTCCCTTTGAAGAACCCATATGATAGGAGGCACCTGAGTGAAGTATCCATTCCATTGAAGAACTTATGTTTTCCATAAGTACTTGCCCTTTTCCCTTTGAAGAGGTTGGAGTTGAATCCTTGGAAGTACCTGGCACTTGAATTTTGTTCTTCCTAAATAGATTTTCCAACTCATCGATTCTTTTAGTCTTGTAATGATGCTCATCATGATTTGGCCTCTTGTAATATGCAAAAAAAATTTTATCCTTGTTTTCATTACTTCCCTTCTTGTTGGAAGAAAAATTCTCTTGCTGTGAAGAGGATTGTTGTGTCTTAGATTGTGATTTCTACATCCACTACTTGTTCTTGTTGCTGGTAGAACTTTTTCCTCCTTGACTTGATTGGTGCTCATCACTAGCCACCAATGCTTTGGTCTTTGATGTTGTAAGAAGTCCCAAATCTATCAAGTGAGATTATTCAACAATCAACATCTTTGCAAATGCATCAAATGTAGGATTCTGGTAAGTAGTTCCCATGGTTAGCCTATGAGTATTAAAACTTGAAAAAAAAAGGAAGCATACCCTAAAGGTAGCCTCTTCAGGATGTGATGAATCAATTTGTCGTCCTTCATGGGATTTCCATAATCTTTAAGTAGTGCCCTATACTCATTGGCTTTGTTGATGTAATCTTAAATTGTGTCAAAGTTCTTTGGATCCAAGAGAAGTAGATAATCCTTAATCTAAAATCCCTTTTCCTCATCAACCTTACCATACAATTATTCAAGTTTGTCCCAAGTATGTTTGGATTCCTTGAAACTAGCAATGTGAAAGAAGAGATCTCTATGTACTCAACTCCTGATAATTCCTAAAGCCTATTGGTCTTTTTTTTCCAATCAATGAGTTCTTTAGCATCAGGACGTTTGGGTATTGTACCATCAACATAAAGACTAAAACTTTTTTTCCATTAATCTACTCCATGTAATATCTTTCCATGTAGAATAATTATGTGAAGTTGGAAGTGGACATTTAGGTGAACCCATGATGTAGAAAGTAAAAGAGCACACAAGAGGACAAAAAAACATAGTACACATCCCCCCTTTTCACTCAATCAAAAGACCCCCCCAAAAAAGATGCTTTTGGCACTTTATATGTAGTGTGTGTACAATAGGCCAATTGTTAAAATGAACAAAGTGGACTCCTGATTTTTCTTTTTACAATTGTCTTTTGAGGCCCAAATCTGTCACTAAGAACTATAGCTCAGATGTACAAAATTTTTGAAAAGTAATCAAAGTAATATAATGTAGAAAAAATCTAATTCCAAAAGTGAGATTTTTGTCCACACAACCCTAGAATCTAACTATAGATCTAGAAAGTAGATGAAAAATAATACACTTTCAAAAAAAATAGAACCTATTTTCGTGTCTAGATGAGCTCGTATGGAGCATTTGAAGTTGCAAAATATAGGATTGAACATGTATAGTCGCCAAAAAATGCAATTGTTGAAAAATTCTTGTACCAAAACAAGAAAAGAACACCACCACTAAAATTTTTAAGAAATTCTACCCAATTTTTTTTTAAAATATTGCACCTAAATTGGAGTCTAGATGTTCAAGTTATGGGCTCAAAAATTCAAGCTGCCAAATAAAAACTACATCTAAAGAGGGGTCTAGGAGAAAAGGCATATGTTTAAATTTGATGGTCAAATGGTCATTGTAGCAGTCATAAAATCCTTGGTTTTGATGGTCAAACAACCATCAATTTTAACCAGTATAATGATGATGTCAATGAGAAAAGTCTGCCTGGGTGATGTGGTAGTACAGATATGCTAACTAGGCATACAAATATGACACATGTTAATGTACAAAAAAAGTACAACATAATACATGGCTCCACTGATTAAGCATATGGAATTGTAGGTACAAAGCTAGCTTGAATTCCACATATGCACTTACTAGGCAGTATGAAATGCTGATGTGGATTGATGGTGTCAGCTTCTATTGAAGTAGTTGTGTACCATGTGTCAATTGGTAATTGGACCTACAAGTTGCTATCATGGTGGTTTACACAAGGTTGATGTCAATCACTAACTAGGACAATCAACCATGTGGCTATGTTACAGAGTGGCCACATGTCTCTGTGGCTCTATCAGTAGTGCAGAATTGAATGATGCCAGAATAAAATTTGTAGTGTCAGGTTTAAGTTTTGTAGTGTGGGAGTCAATAGGGTTTATCCCACATTGACTATGGGAAAGCCCAATGAAGTGTTTAAAATAAACACTACTAGAGTTGTAAACAGAAAAGGTCACCGATGTAGTTGGACTCACTAGTGCTTAGTTTGTTGGCCACTCACTAGGGTATGTCAGAAATATGTTTCCATCTAATGTCATAAGGTGCCAGTTATGGTGTGGTCCACCAAGAATTTGTGAGTCGCTGATTGCAAGTAGAATATTTTGAACTCAGAGAAAAATATTCCTTGTAGGGTCGAGGTGTCACTGCCGAGTTCTGCAAAAAAAAATTCTTTGCTAGCTTGATTGGGCAAAAGAAAATTCAAAAAATTTGCAATAAAATTGTGATGGAAATACAGAGAAATTAAAAAAAAATCTAAAAAATTAAATTGCAGATCTAAAAATGACCATACCTAAACTTGCAAATTAGGGCCTCTAGGTGCTAATTTGCAAAAAAAAATTGCCTCACGATCAAATTTGGCCTAGTGTAGCTGAATTTATAGTTGATCTTCATTGAATCCACATTCTAAACACACTGGCGAGGTTTGTTCTAGCTCTAGACACTCCCAATTTTTGTGGTACTCTAGATTTAGGCCAAAGTACTAAAGCAAGAATGGTTTTGAATAGCTATGTGAAGAGAAAATTTACAAGCTCTGATACCATGTAACAATTTGGCCTAGAGAAAAATTCACCTAAGAAATAAGAACTCAAACACAAGCACAACTATAGACAAGAAAGGAGTATGATTAGAATAACAATGTATTCAATTCAATATGCTCAGAATAGTACACTAGGAGTGCTTGTATATAAAGGACTTTGAGATACATCTAGAATGCCTAAGAATCAACATCATGATAAGTCATATAACCAGGCACATGTCCACCAAATATGGGCTATCCTTGATTAAGCACAAAAGTAAGTGCAATGATGAAAGGATAAGCCTACAATGGTGTAGCATGCAAATTAGTGTTGTAGACAACATGTACTAAAAACGGAGTTTGAATAACTATGTTGTCTACATGACAACTTAGTGAATGATGCAAACTCCAGTGTTGTAGACACCATGTGCTAAATTAAAGTTGTATACTTCTATGTTGTGAACATGACAACTAATAAAGGTACACAAACTCCTAAGTGTCTTACAAAATAAATAATAAAATGATGCATTAACCTACGTAAACTTAAGTAATTTTAAATAGTAAGTTCTTATTTAGACAAATAATTTCAGCTATGCCTTTTCCCTTATCACTCCTCTATGGGGTCTTCTCTTTTTTTGATGGCTCTACCTCTATAGCCTTGGTTTTTGTAGATCCTACAGTTCTTACCTCTATGTACTGGGAGGCTTGCTAAGGATATTCAACCATTTTTCCTTCTCCAAACACTTCATTAGTTGATACTTGTTGTGGCTCTTTCTCCTATTCCTTTTGGACTTGTTCTTCTTTTGTACCTAGTGGTAGTGGAGTAGCAGAGTCTTTATCCACAATAACTATAACCTATACTGAGGATGAAGGAGTAACCGCAGGCCCTTGTTATTATGGTGGCATCTAAGTCCAAACTTCTTCCTAGGGCTTGTTGGTTGGTGTATCCCTAATTTTATCCCCAATTATCTTAGTTCCTATGGGCATGAAATACAAATCTGACATTTTAAATTTATCAGTGCCCTCTACATCCTACTCATCAATCTATTGTTGCATTTCATCCTTTGATGTGGTTATTTGTAGAGGTTCTTCTGGGATTGGTGGTAGTGTAGTAGTAGAACTTCTTCTCCTTAATTGTTCTGTGGCTCTTGCTAGTCCTGTTGTCTTGCTCAAAGGTACATTTTCCTCATCATCCTCTTCTTCATCTTCCTTAGGAATAGGTTTTAACATTGATGGGATAGGAACTACTTTTTGGATCACCCCTTGCCTCTTCTTGACCAAAGTCTTGATCTTTCTTCCTTTCTTAGGCATAGAAGGGGATGCTTGTTCTATTTGTCAAGGTGGAGAGACCTCTTGAATCTCAACTTCTATCTCCATTTTCCTGGGTGTAGCAATTTGTGGTAGTTGCGGGTCATCCTAAACTTGTAACGCCCCAGTATCCTCTAGCCCTTGTACATTTACCTCTCCTTAATGTAGCAGTGTTGAGATTTCACCTTCTTCTGGCTTGACTATTCGGGGAGAATTCCTCTTTATTTTTCCCTTTCCTCTTCTCTCTTGAGGGTGATAATATCCAACCAATCTATCAAGTTGGTACATAATTTTGAGTCTTATTGGTGACTGAGTTGTAAAGGTAGGGATGGTGACTTTCTTCCCTCTACCTTTGGTCAAATGGGCTTGTGCATGAAAGATTACTATTTCAGGGATTGGATAAAGTTTAAATGGTTTCTTGATCCAATCCTACATAATTTTAATGATGTTCCTTGCCCTATTGTCAATGTCAAAATTCTCTTCTTTGTCAACCTCAACATTCACTAGGGGTCATTCCCTAATTTATGTGCATTGAAAAAAGGATAATGAAGCTCCTCTGAGTCTTGTTGCAATATCTTCAATGAAATTTTTATTTTTAAGGCCTTTTCCACCAAGTACAAAGTCATTCTACAATAATCCATTATTTGGATATCATAGTCATTTGTAGCATTCATCCAGTGATCCTCAATGGCTTCTTCATGCTATAATGTCTTGCCTACTAGATATTATGCCGTCTTGATATTATCAAAACATGGCCTTAGAGAAATGCACTCTTCTAAGGGATATTAATCCCATTCACATTTAAGAGATGAAATATCTTGTTTCTAAAGCACCCAAAAAGGTCCTATGGTTAGAGGCCACATCCAATAGTGTTTATGTTATTTTATGACTTTGTCATATGTAGACACAATTTGTCAAGAAATCTCCAAGAGGATGAGTCTATCACAAGGGTACCTTAGAATATTTTTCAAGTTGATAGTGGTACCAACTACCCTTAGATATGTAAATTTTTTGAATTGAATGTAGTATGCTCCAAGTACCATTATCTATGCCATTGCATCATTTAATAATCTCTTCGCATAATCTCCTTCTGTGAATTTAATTATGGTGAATATGAAGGCATCATTAACAATTATATACTCCTTTCTCTGCTCCAAGAGTCTCTTCTTTATGAATTGAGGATAGATGTTATATGGCCATGCATTATAATCTTGCATGCTACCCCTCTTGTACAACCCTAGATAGTCTATCACCCTCACAGCCAACAAGAACACCAAATATGATGTCATATAGAATTTCCTTTTTTTCTTTACTACATTCAACTATTCACATAAATTTTCACTCAATGTAGAGGCCCAATCAAGTGGCATCTATGTTTTCTTGATGGTCTCGATAAAATGCACCATAAAGATGTTCAAATGTTTGGCTGCTAGAAAACCCATAACCCTGCTTAAAAATATAATTGAGTATCCAATGTCTTCTTTCATATATCCTCTGGTCATTTCAAATTTACCAATCATATTTCCCAAAGGAGTCTTCTCTATAAGGTAGGATGACTGAATGATCTCAGAGGCTTCCTCAATATACTCCTTGTACCACCTTTCTACTTGCTCATAGGTAATCTTGATAAATTGATCTACACATGGGAGATGGAATACCTTCTCATTGTTGTTAGGTTAGAGATCAAGGAAAATTTCCCTAGTTATGCTCTTCACAACCCTCTCCTTAGGGACAAAGTGTTTCACAAGTTTTATTATGAGCTCTGAAAATTGTATTGACATCAGGTGCAAAGCTACATTCACTAGCCCTGATTAGATCAATGCAAAGGCCATAGTAGACCTCTTAGTAGGTTTGTTACAAATCTTTAGGAATTTCCCCAAATTAGTATGCCCCAAGTCTATATCTTTGATCTTTGAGTAGTCATCTTGAAACCTTGACTTTGTTAGAATGCCTTGGAATTTGAGGATCACAAGTTTCAGTGCCATGTTCTCATCCATGAAAGCTAATGAAGATGCCATTATATCTACACAAAGGACATCCATTAGTCCAAAATTAGGAATGAAAAATGATTAAATGAAACCCTAGAATTGATATAAAGAAACCTAAAACCCAAAAAACCCTACTATGAGCCTAAAAACCATACACAACAAATGCACCCAATTGGTAAATTCGGGGGTGCATCACCACACCTGATTAGGTGCATTGATCTACACCTAACTTTAGTGTTCTTTTTGTTTTCTTTTTATATGTTTAAAATTTGGGTGTGCATCAACACACCCGAATAGGTGCACTGATGCACACCTGAATTTTGGGTTTTACAAATGTGTTTTTTCTCCTTTTTGAATTTTATATTTTTAACATTAGGTATGCCTTAGAACACCATGTTAGGTGTGCTAGTGTGCACCTATTTCTAGGTCCAATGAAGTTTTTTGGATCTTTTGAAGTTTTCAATGTATATATATTGGTGTGCCCTAGTGCTCCAAGTTTGGTGCGCTAGTGCACACCAACATTCATGATTTGGTGTATGTTTCTGGTGTAAGGGGAGTGAATGAAGTAGAAGGTGCACCTACTTAATGTGCAGTGTTTTTCTCAAGAACTAGTGTGGAGGGAAGACTTGGAGATTGATCAATGTGGGTGAGGCAAAAAATGTGAATAAGGTACGAAGGGGGAAGGACTTTTCCCTTTATATAGACCAAGATACCTTCTGGCACAGGTGTGCCAACTACATAGTTGTGTAGTTGCATTCAAAAAACCACTTTTCCTCAAATCTTGGACACACTAGTGCACCTTGGGAGGTGCACCTAGTGTGCCAAACTTTTCAAAACTTAGCTTTTTTTTTTTGAATCTTTTGACTTGCTAACCTTCGTATTTTTTTGACAAGACATGGGTATGAATTGGGGGCTTATGGGTGACCTCAAAATGACTTGGATCCTGAATTTAGGACTCCAAAACCCAAAAATTTAAAGTAGGGGGTCCCCATTTCCTTTCAAAAATGGGGCATGTGTTGTGGAACCACAAAAAATAGCCTCAACAAAAGGAAGAAATAAAGAAGGCATTTCTTCATCAGCAAACATTCTTTTGACATGTGTTAAACACCAATTGCATCTCAGCCATTCCAAGCATATTTTGAATGACTTCACAATCAAAACCTCTGGATCCAAAACCTCCAACCTTAGTGTGTGCTCTATGTATTCATTTTCTTTGGCATCTCAAGATGTAGTCTATCAGAAGCTTCTGACAACTCAGAAACAATCTTCCACCCCATCTAGCTCATTCATTGGGAATCATCACAAAAGATATCTATTAATCATTTGTCTAACTAGATGAGAGAATCAGTTCTTAAGGCTCTTAGTAGGTTGTCACTTTTCTCTTGAATTTCTTGGGTAATCTGTTGTATACTTGCTTCATGTAGCTCATAATGTTTCCATTTGATTCTTCGATGAAGTAATGTCTTAGTACTAGATAGCTTATGTAGAGTGCATATCCCTTTGATCTAATTTCCTTTCTTTTAAAACTTTTAGGATCCTTCATTCTTAACACCATTTTTTCTTTTTTCTTTTCTTTCTGTATCCTAACCATGCTTAGACTGTGTGGCTAAGACATTGGTGTCACTTCTTAGATTCGATCTTTGTGAACATCCCTTCCATTTCTCTTTTAAGAACTTTTAAGAAACTCTCACACCATACAATGATCTTATCAATTCCTTCAAGAAGACCCTTTTGTTTGAAAAAAAATTGCGGTTTGGATCACTCCTTTTTGTCTTTAACCTTGATTCAACAACACTTGAAACAATCAATCTTTAAATTTGCAAAGTTTCAAGAACTTGTTAGTCTACAATGCTAAATTCAAGACTAAAAGTCACTGGTTACTACAAGTAACATGTGTTCCACGGTTGGTATAGGACACACAATTGTCCAAATTTTTTGAAAAAGAAATACCTCTTCTTGAAATTAAAACCAAAAGAGTAGTTAGTAAGATATGTCAAGATAAAATCTTGAGTACACCTTACCCCCCTATACTGATGCAACTTTGAAAACAAACACATGATTGAAAGCAAACATTCAACTGAGAAAAAAACACTTACAAAACATAAACACACTTGTAGAAATGAAATATAATTTTTTTTTTTAAATGTCTTCTAGGATTCAAAATAATGTTTCAGAAATTTCCCATTGATTGGAAATGGAACTAATTCCCCTTGTAAGGAACTAAGCCCAAAAGTATTTTCTTTGAGAATCTCCACAATTTGATAAGGACCAATCCACAAGCATTGGAAGTTAGTGTGGTTGCTTGGCTTTCCTCTTGCCTTATCCCATAGTAGAAGAAGGTTAGAAATTCTAAAGGATTTTATCATGGTACTCTTGTCAAACCATCTCTTGACAACTGCTTGATGTTTAGCTACATGTTCCAATGCAGCTATCTATTTCTCATCCATCTCTAAAAGATTCATCAATCTGATTTGTACTTTGTCAATGTCTTTGGCATACCTACTCATGAATTTCAAAACAAGAATCCTGAGATTAAGTAGGAATATTAGCTCTTGTTCATAAAAAATAAAATATAAGGATGTCCCCAAAGCATTCTTGACCCTCACTCAATCTGTTCATAGAGCATATTTGAGTTGTGTATGCCAATCTTTAGGATTATCCTTCAATAACCATCTTATTACTATGATCAAGTTCTTGTTTGTAGATTTAGCTATCCCATTTCCTTGCGATTAATAATTTGAAGAGAACGTGATGATAACCTAATTTTCTAATACCCATTGGGTTAAGAAGATTGATGTAAAAGCTGATATGTTATCACACACCAAAGCAAATTATATTTTGAATCTAGTAACAATGTTGTTCTCCAAGAAGTCCATTACCACCTTAGCAATGCAATTTCTGATTTTTTTTGCTTCTATCCATTGCATACAATAATCAATGGATGTGAGAATAAAACTGTGTCTAGTTGACGATGATAGATTAACTAGACCAATGAAATCCAGCCCCCACTTTACAAAAGGGTGTACTTCATACACTAGCTATAATGGCATCAGTAGGTGTCTTTCTCTATTAGCACTAGTTTGACAAATATGACAAGTGCATACATGCTCAAAAGTTTCTGTGAATATTGTGGGCCAAAAATAAACCAATCTTAAAATCACATGAGCAGTTTCTTTTGTTGAACCATGCCCTATACCATACTTATCGTGAAACTATTCTTGAACTTCCTTTACTTCCTCACATCCTAAGCACTTTACATACATTCCTTGATAGTTCCTTTTATACAACTTTCTATCATGTATCATATTGGATTCACACTTCATTTTAAGTCCCCTACGCTGCAAACTATTCATCCAACTAGGGCATTGATTCTATAGAAGATAGTAAACAATATCCTGGTACCAGACATTTGTCACTACACCTTGATCAATATCAACTTGAGATACTATCATTTTCTTCTTATCATTCTCATTTTCTTCACCATCAAATTTGAACTTTTTTTCATCTTCAATTTGGTTATCCACTATCATTTTTTATAATTCTTGACCTCTAACTAATCTCATGGGTTTTATTTCTAAGTCAAATTCTTGGAGGATTGCCATCCATTTCCCTCATCTTTCACCAAGCTCATTTTACATCAATAATGTCTTTATCACTGGATCAGGTACAATCACATACACTTACTTCTTATTATATAATGACAGAACTTCTTTACCACTTTGATCAAATGACTATTTATCGAGGTTGGAATAATTCAACTTGGCATTTTTCAAAGGACAACTCATAAAAGAAATAGTTTTTCATCTTCCTTTTCTTTATTCTACATTAGTATCCCAACACTTGAATGTTCTAAGGAAAAAGAGTATATTTTGAAAGGTAGCCCATAATCTAGACTTACCAGTATTGGGGCCATAGAAATAGCCACTTTGATTTCCTCAAATGACTTCTTGATCTTTGGAACCCATTCTATTTTTTATCTCCCTTTTTGAATAAATAATTAAGGGGGTGGACTATCTCTACAAATCCACTTATGAATTTTTGCACAAAATTAATCTTCCCAAATGGTGATAACTTCATAATAGCCTCAATTCTATCAAGATCAATGGAGATTTCTTCTTCAGAGATGATATGACCTAGGAGCTTTCCTTTAGTGACCCCAAATGAACATTTCTTAGGATTAAGAGATATGTTGTATTTACAACATCTATTGAATACTTGTCTTAAATCAGCAACGTGTGTGCTCTAATCCTTTGAAAAGATAGTCAAGTCATCCATATAGATAACTATACACTTATTAATCAATCCCTTAGAAGCTTCATCCATGGCTTGCTGAAATGTAGCCCCTGCATTAATCAGTCTAAAAGGCATTCTTCTATAGGTGAAAGTCCCCCAATTAGTTGTGAAAGCCATTTTTAGTTGATACTCTTCATCAACCATTACCTAATTATATCCAGAGTTCCCATCCAAGAAAGATATCATTTTTGAACCATTTACGATTTATAGGACCCCATCTAGTGAAGGCAAAGGGTAGTTATCCTTTTGAGATACAACAAGGTTCAAGTTATGAAAATAAACACAAAGATGAAACTCTCTAGTCTTATTTTGTATAGGAACCAAATTTTCCACCCATGTGGAATTAAAAATGGGGAAAATGATCTTGGCATCAAGAAGCTTCTAAACTTCTTTCATTATCAACAGTTTAATGATAGGATTAATAGGTCTTTATCTATGCCAAAAAGGTTTGACATCTAGTTTCAATGGGATATCATAGGTAATAATCTCAGGATCATATGTCTTTAGCTCTTTTATTTATACTCAGTAAGTAGTTTGAGCATATCTTGTGAAGAACCTCCTTATAGCAATATCGTGAGAATGCTCGAAATAACAGAATACAAAGTGATAGCAGAACTCAGAATGAATCTACTGATCGCAGGCCACTTCGAGGGGGTAACCTCCTTTGAGCAAGCTCAATACAATAAATTTGTCCGTGCCCATCAAGGGCCTCAACCTATTCTTATATACTGAGTACGATCTAGAAAAGTAATACTACCTATGCATGTGGGATAATAAAATATACTCATGGGACGACTTACAAAGCATATGCGTCCAACAACACTACTCTAACAAAATAAACAGAAGGAACACACAGGTTCCTAACATCCCCTCTCCCTTAGAAAAAAGCTTTGTCCTCAAAGCTTAAGGTGTGGAAATTGTTGTTGAATCTGAAGAAGGGGTTCCCAGGTAGCATCCTTTGGTTGCATGCCATGCCACTGAATCAAGACCTCAGAGATGGAGCGAGAGCGAAGCTGGCGAGTGCGCTGGTCAATGATTGCCACTGGCTCCAGGATAATGGATCCTTCCGTATCCATTTCAAGGAGAGTAGTTTGTGCTCTGACAGTGGTACCCAGAACTTTCTTTACACAAGAAACATGAAAGACTGGATGAATGCGGGAAGAAGGAGGAAGTTCCAGTTTATAAGCAACTAAACCAATCTTCTGCAGAACCTTATAAGGCCCATAAAATTTTGGGGCCAGCTTATGACGCCCTTTCAGCTTTAGGGAGGATTGTTTGTATGGCTGTAGACGAAGAAAAACCATATCCCCAACTTGAAATGAGCGCTCAGAACGGTGTTGATCTGCTTGCTGTTTCATCTGATTACGGGCCATGTGAAGATTATCCTGTAAGGTACGAAGAATCTGATCCCTGCTGCGGAGAACTATGTCAACTGCCTGGACTGGTGAGCTGTTGGGAGTGTAGGGAAGGAGCACTGGAGGTGCCTGACCATAGACTGCTTCATATGGAGTCATTTTAGAGGCAGTGTGGTAAGAGGTATTGTACCACCATTCAGCTAAAGGGAGCCACTTGGCCCACTGATGTTGCTGTTCGGAAGTGAAGCAACGAAGATAAGTTTCCAAGCATTTATTGACAATTTCAGTTTGACCATCAGTTTGTGGGTGATAGCCCAAACTCATCTTCAGTTTGGTGCCAATTTTCTGAAACAGTTCAGTCCAAAAATGACTGGTAAAAGTTGCATCACGATCAGAGACAATGGAAGAAGGGAGTCCATGAAGACGAAATATCTGGTCCATGAAGATTTGTGCAACAGAGGAGGCAGTATAGGGGTGGCTGAGGGCACAAAAATGACTATATTTCGAGAGACGATCAACCACAACCAAGATCACTGTCTTGCCACCAGATTTAGGAAGCCCTTCAATGAAATCCATAGAAATATCAGTCCAAATCCATGTAGGGATGGGCAATGGTTCGAGCAAGCCAGGAAGGAGGGTTGTTTCACCCTTGTGGCGTTGGCAAGTATCACATTCAGCCACCATCTGTTGAATCGTCTGTTTCATCCCTTTCCAAAAGAAGTTTCTCCTTGCTCGCTCATAAGTTTTGAGGAAGCCTGAGTGCCCTGCTGAAGGAGAAGCATGGAGTTCATAAAAAATAGCCTGATGTAGAGCTGGGTTCTGAGGAAGCACTAGCCGACCCTTGTATCGAAGAGAAGCACCATCCCAAGAGTAATGTGGTATAGCAGAAGGATTATTGGCTAGCTGGTGAATGATTTGAGATAAAGAAGAGTCACTGTCATAGCCCTGCTGAACAGACGCTAACCAATTGGGAATGGGCATAGAAATAGTGGAAAGGGAAGCTTGATTATCAAATGTGCGAGAAAGAGCATCTGCCACAATATTCTCCTTACCCTTCTTGTAGGTGATCTCATAATCATACCCCATGAGTTTGCTGACCCATTTCTGTTGTGTAGGAGAGGATACCCGTTGTTCCAGGAAGTATTTCAGACTTTGGTGATCAGTTCTGATGCAAAAATGACTCCCTAAGAGGTATGGCCGCCACTTCTGTACAGCATGCAAAATAGCCATCATTTCTTTTTCATAAGTAGAGAGGGCTAGATTCTTACCAGAGAGGGCTTTGCTAGTGAACGCAATAGGATGGTCATCTTGCAGGAGAACAGCACCCAATCCATTGCCGCAAGCATCACTCTCAATAGTGAAGGGTTTGGAAAAATCTGGCATGGCGAGAACAGGTGTACTGCACATAGCCTGTTTCAGTTGTTCAAATGCAGTCTCAGCAACAGGGGTCCAGGAGAAGGCATCCTTTTTTAACAGAGCTGTCAATGGTGCTGCAATTTTCCCGTAATCTTTGACAAACTTGCGGTAGTAGCCAGTCAACCCCAAAAAACCCCGAAGGCTCTTGAGAGTTTTAGGATGCGGCCAAGTTTTCATGGCATCTATTTTTGTAGGATCCACCTGCACTCCATGGTGTGCAACAATATGCCCGAGATACTCCACTTCCTCCTGGCCAAACACACATTTAGATAGTTTTGCACAGAGTTGATGATCAGAGAGAAGTTGCAAGACAAGCTCCAGATGATGGAGATGCTCAGCCCAAGTTTTGCTATATATGAGGATATCATCAAAGAAGACCAGAATGAATTTTTGGAGGTATGGTCGAAATATGTTATTCATCACTGCCTGAAATGTTGAAGGAGCATTCGTGAGGCCAAAGGGCATGACTAAAAATTCATAGTGACCATCATGTGTGCGGAAGGCAGTTTTAGGTATATCCTCCTCATTAACCCGAATTTGATGATACCCAGAACGAAGATCTAACTTGGAGAAAAAATGAGCCCCATGAAGTTCATCAAGAAGTTCATCAACAACTGGAATGGGAAACTTGTCCTTTATAGTGAGATGATTAAGTGCTCGAAAATCAATGCAGAGTCGCCATGACCCATCTTTTTTGCGAACAAGCAGAACTGGAGAAGAAAAGGAACTGGTACTAGGGCGAATAATACCTTGCTTCAATAAGTCACGGACAAGTATCTCGATTTTGGTCTTCTGATGAAATGGGTAGCGATAGGGCCTGATGTTGGGCGGAACACTGCCAAGAAGGAGCTGAATACGGTGGTCCTCTGGACGAGAAGGAGGTAATCCCACAGGTTCAGCAAATACACCAGAATACTTGTCCAAAATGTGTTGGAGATCGGCAGGAGTGCTAGAGACTGCTGATGGCTGCATCTGAATGGAATGGAGCTGAGCGATGACACCATGTGAATTCTTCTTAAGAAGTTTTTCCATACGGTGTGAAGTGATGATGCTGAGAGACCCTGGTTGTAAGCCTTTCAAAGTGTGTTGGTGCCCCTCGGCTGAAAACTGCATCCAAAGTTCAGCAAAATCCCAGAGAATGGGGCCAAGAGTGCGTAACCATTGGGCACCCAAAACCACATCACAGCCACCTAAGGGTAAGGCAAACATGTCAGAGCGCATGTTATAATCTCCAATAGAGAGACGCACATTGCGACATTTCCCTTTACAAGGTAAAGTGCCCCCATTGGCAATCATGACTTCAAAGCTAGAGCAGGGATGGATAAAGCAATCAGCCTGTTTGGCTATTCGTGGATCAATGAAGTTATGAGTGCTACCAGAATCAATGAGTATAGTAAGAGGGATCTTCTTGAAGAAACCCTGGACCCGCATGGTTTGTGGAGTAGTGACTCCTGCCAAAGCATGGACAGATATCTCTGGTGGAGCTTCTGGTGAAGGAGGTTCAGGCTGGTGAGGCTCAACCTCATCATCCACTATTTCCTGAGCATCTACATATTCTTCCAGTTCCGGTGGAGAATCCACATCCAAGAGATAGAGATTTTGCTGAACACATCTATGGCCCCGAGACCATTTCTCATCACAATTATAACAAAGCCCTTTGTCTCGCCTGACTCGCATCTCTGTTTCAAACAAGTGCTTGATCGGAGTAGTTCTAGGAGCTGGTATGACTGGAGGGTTGTGAGAACCTATATTTCTGAATGGAACAAAATTAGATCTGGAGCGTTGTAGAGCACTAATCTTGTCTTCCACTAACTTAGCCAACCCAAGGGCTTCCATCATTGTAGTAGGTCGAAACATTTTGACTTCTGAGCGAAGTGCATCCTTCAGACCACTGACAAAACAACTACGAAAGAATTCATTAGACAAGCCCTCTGTGTAATTAGCTAATTTTTCAAACTCTGTCTGGTATTCTCTTACAGTGCCTGTTTGACGCAGTTTAGTGAGTGCTCCTGTGAAATCATCAAAGGAACTAGGGCCAAAGCGCTCCAAAATGAGGGTGCACAATTCTCTCCACGTTGGGCCTACATTAGCCTTGATGTACCAACGGAACCATTGAAGAGCTTCATGTTCCAAATGAAAAGATGCAAGAGGGACTTTGTGGTTATCCAAAGTATTATGCAAGCTGAAATACTGCTCTGCCCTATAGATCCATCCAGTCGGATCAGAACCATCGAAGCGTGGAAAATCAAGCTTTGGTCCACGGAAATTGCCAGAAGAGGACCCAGTATCTCCTGAATGGTTTCGGCTCATGGCTGACTGCTGAAAGTTAAGACCCAGAATTTTGTCATCCAGATCTTGAAGTTTGGTTTTGAGGGATGCAATTTCCTCTTCCATGATTTTTGCTCCTGTACGCGTAACAACCATAAAGCAAGGTTTTTTTTTTTTTTTTTTTTTTTTTTTTTTTTTTTTTTTTTTTTGGAATGGGTAGAAGATGAGAAACAAAAACTTTTTTAGTTACGGCAAACTTGGATTTGGGTAAAACTCATATAGGAAATGGGTGTTCGACGGGTGGTGGGAGACTATCTGGGGACAAGGGAAAAAGAAAAATGAGGGTTTCAAGGGTAGGGAGGCGAAATGAGGCGAACAGTCCAAGAGGGATAAGGGAGCAAAATGAGGAATTGAATCTTGTGGCTCAGTTTGGTGGCGATTGGATGAGAGGTGAAAAAGATAGGGCAAACCCTAAAATTAGATAAATGAGGGATTTAGGGCTTTGATATGTAAAATTTGGGGTTGGGTCGCCAAGGAAGGAAGTATGCGAAATGATATTGCAGACGTTCTGCGGAAGTATGAGCAGAAACAGAAAGCAAACAAGGAAGCTACGACTAAAAAACAGAAAAATTTTTACTCTTTTTTTTTTTTTTTTTTTTTTTTGAACAGTCGACTTAGAAAAATTCACTCACAGACAGAACAACTGAAAAGAGTTATTGCAATAACAAGAGATATTAGAAGTGAGAGGAACCTGAAGGCCACGACAGAAAAAAAAAATTTGATGTAATTTCCACCCAGCGAGCCCAAGAGAGTGCTCTGATACCAGATGTGAAGAACCTCCTTATAGCAATATCGTGAGAATGCTCAAAATAACAGAATACAAAGTGATAGCAGAACTCAGAATGAATCTACTGATCGCAAGCCACTTCGATGGGGTAACCTCCTTTGAGCAAGCTCAATACAATAAATTCGTCTGTGCCCATCAAGGACCTCAACCTATTCTTATATACTGAGTACGATCTAGAAAAGTAATACTACCTATGCATGTGGGATAATAAAATATACTCACGGGATGACTTACAAAGCATATGCGTCCAACAACACTACTCTAACAAAATAAACTGAAGGAACACACAGGTTCCTAACATATCTTCCCTTTCCTACGCATTGCATGCTTTTCCTATCTGTACCATTCTTGAATCTTCATCAGTCCCTAAGTTGTACGAATCACATTCCTTAATCCCCTTTTCTTTGGTCATTCTTCTATTAAATTTTGATTCACCATGATCAAATATGCACTCTAACTCAACCATTCCCTTAGGAATAGTGTTGGTTTTTAAGTTTAGGATCCCATCTTTGTCTTCAAGTTCATCATCCTCAAGTTTGACATTAGGATTGTCATCAATTTCTTGTCCATTAAAGTGGCCATTGCACATGATAAATTTGAGTATACGTTGATCATCCTAGATGACCTAAAACAATTTAATATTGTCCAAAATAGATGGAGTGGCAACCAATTCTACTAAAAATCTTTTCAATTTTGTTCTTTTGACTAGTTAAAATGTGCTTGCTAAAATAGTGAGAGCATCTACTACAACATTTTTCCTTCTTAGAATGGACTTTATGTTCAAGGCTTCAAAATCATCTAGTAAATCCCATACTCTTTTCTTGTAAGCGAGTAACCTTTTGTCGTTGCAAGATTATAATGATTTCACTTGTCATATAACTAACTGAGAATCTCCCTTGATCATGAGAGTTATGATTCCTTTTTCTAGTTCAAAAAGAAGTCCTTGGATCAATGCTTCATATTCTACAACATTGTTAGTACATCTAAACTATAATCAGTATGTTTCATAGAAGGACTTACCTTTTGGGTTGATCAATTAAACACCTGCACCAGCCCCTTATTTGCATTTAGAACCATCAAAGTGAAGTTTCCAAATTGGATCCTCCTTAGGTTTTCTAACTTTGTGCTTATTTCCTCTTAGCTTCTCTTTCACTTGAGCTTGGAATGACTATTTCTTGAAGACCCATTACAAATTCTCATAGGGTGGACTTGATGATTCTCCTTTATAATTTGTTAATGAAGAAAGCATATTTTTTTTTGTATGTCTTGAATTTACCCTATCAGTTCTTTGATTTCATCAACTTTAGGTTTGGGATGAAAGACTACCGAACTCCACCCTTGACCTTTCATGTACCATCTTCTTCTCTAAACTTTGATCATTCCTGGGGGATGAGAAGACAAACCTCCACCATTTGAAGAGGTATCACTATATGATAAATTTAGATCTTTGATATCCTCTTTAACCTTTTCCATAAATTCAGATAAGTTTATTAAATTTTGATTTTTTACGAGTTCATCTTCTAGAATTTTATTATACTTGTATCCCATCATGTGTGTTAACACCTTTTTGACTAATTGTTGACATGATGAGAATTCAAATTTTAAGTGACTAACTTTATACAATCGACAAAATATGGAAGAAATAGGATACTAGGGTCAGCTTTCTCTCCTAAACACTTTAAATTAGCCACCATACTATCTATGAATTATGTCATGATCTCATCCTTAGGGATCGTTATCTTGAGCTCTCTATCTTGATCACTTGATATTTTGGTTGGGATTGTATCAAATTCCATGACTTTGTATGAGCCTAAATTTGATTGCAAGAATGCCACCTCATTTAGAGCATTGTATCATGTAATCAGTGTTTCTAACTTTAGCTCTACGTCTATTTTGATTTGATTGTTAAATCACTTCCATCATAACCATAACTAAGTGAAATCCATAGAAAACTATCCTCTTAGGCATTTCATCCATTCTCTACTTAGAAGTAGTCCATATGTCTCTATAATATCAACCACATGTATATCAATGACATCTTGAATTAGTGGATCAACTGTCAACTATAACTGAACATCTTTCAACACACCAATGACTTTCACCTCTATTTTATCCAATTGTATCACTATCCGATTGGAAAGTAGAGGAATGAACCCTAAATTTGTGCTATTAATAGTGGCACATGTGATGTTATAGGAGGATCCTAAATCAATAAGGAAATTATGAAGATTCTTTCCATATATCCTAATGCTGAGCAAAAATAGGGGCACCTCCACCCTATCTTTAAACATAGTGGTGTAGGACCTAGAAAATGGGCTAAAGTCTAACATACTATGAGAAAATCAAAAACTCAATAATCATACATTAACACCCTCTAGTCTACCATGAAATTCAAATGAATCAAAGCAAGAAAAAAAATCTAAAAACTCCCTCTTTCATTTGTAGCTCCAATGTCCTTCTTTCTTCTCCATATGATATAGCTCCAAATTGGCTATAGTGCACACAATGTTGAAGAAAAATCCTATGATAATGATAATGCTATTAGAATACTTGAAGTTGTGATTTTAGTGTGAGAGATGGAGTGAAAAAACTAAAGAGACAAGGACTCAAAAAGACTTTAGAATGAGGGACCAAAAATGAGAGGAAGAATGCTCATTTTATAATCAACATGAAGGATGAAAGAATTGGAATTGTCACCTTTGATATGTGATATGGAAAGAGATTCCTTGGAGAATCCATGATGCATATGACACAACATGCCAAGTGTAGGATCGTATGATGCTTGGAAATCAAACTTGGCTAAAGAGGGAAGAGAACCTATGACGCATCATATGACACCTCAAGCCCACTTAATGCCAAGAATCTATGACAAAGAAAAAAAAATATGGAAGTGCATAAGAGAATGAGAATATTGGATTATGACACCAATAGTGGCATGTTGTGATGGTTAAGTTGTTGTGTTGTTATCCTTGCCATCAAGGTTCAAATCTCATGGGGATGAGGTCCCCTGTTTGTGGCCTCACTGGTTCATAGCTCCAGGTCAAAGCGTTTACCCCTCTTTTAAATTAAAAAAAAAAGAATATTGTATTATGACATATCTTAGCCAAGTGTCAAAGGAGAATCCACAAGGTGTCACACCCATGTGTCATGATGATGTCAACATTTTGTAGAATATTTGAATTAAAAATTCATTATTCCACATAAATAGAAATTAGTAAAAATTGGAAATAATGGAGAAAATATGACTTAGGAAATTGAGAATTTCCAAGGTTTGTGGATGATGAACCAATTAATTAATAAAATTAATTAATTGATAAGGTTAGTTAATAAGAATAATTTGTAATGACATAGGATTAAATTATGGGTTATTTAATCCTATAGAGAGAGTTAGTAGATGATTGACCAATTTGATTAAATAGGTGCAATAGTATCATTTGATGAAGCATGATGATGATGGAGATTGACTAGGATGATGATCGATAGACCAAAGCCAAAATTTATTCATTGAAATTGATAACATGCCAAGGACACATGACATGAACTAAAGATATGTAACATTTAACCGATATCGTAAATGCTACAAGATCAAGATTGATTAATAAGGTTGATCATGTTAACATCAATGGACACTATCAATGTTAGTAAATTGTTGATAAGGCCATGATCTAACATTGAGAGACTCAATGATGTCAAAGATCAGATGACATGAATGAAAGTTTGACCTAGCACTGAGAGCCATAACAGTACTAAGGTCAGATTTATAAGATTTGATAGATTGATAGGTTTCCAAGGCACTGAAAGCCACAAAAATGCCTAGGATAAAATAGATGATAATTTATTTAAGGTATATAAAATGTTTCAAGTTGGTTATTTTTTATTCTAGGTTATTCTAACTTGATTACGGGTGATTTCGTGTTGATCTGATATGATTCCAAGTTGATTTGATATGATTGCAAGTTGATTTGATATAATTTCTGATGATGTTGAAATGGTTAAAAAATGATGTGGAATGGGTGAAATAGGATATGAATGATGATAGACACTATTGAGATACAATCTGGTTGGCCAAAAAGATCAAAGTTAGTGGAATAAGAAAATGAGATGAATTAGTATGAAGAAGTGATGTTGATTCAGGGGCTTGAGAGTATTTTCAAGGGTTACCACTCAAGGTAGTTACCAAATAATGAAAATGATATCTCAATTTTTTCACAACAAAGATACTAATCCAATGAAACTAACAGTTTGAAAATTAGAGTTGAAACATAAAAGTTATGGCCTTTAGAGTGCAACATAGGGGCTCTGGGAGCAGTTCTAGACATCCTACTACCCCAACTGCACCCAAAATGCATCGAAGTTCACCCTGTGTACACTTGGTAAGTCCAAGTGTTCTATGATAGTGTTAATTGCACCCATGGTGCACTTAGGGAGTCCAATTTCACCCATGGTGCACTTAAGAAGTCCAAGTGCACCCTAAAAGTGCAAACTATGCCCTAGAAGGTTGTAGGGGCCAAAAATAGCCCAACTGGACTCAGAATGACCTAAAAATTTGTGTGAGTGATCAAAATGGTGGAAAGAGGTTAGAAAATGAGTGAAATCAATAAAAAATGGTAACACTTGGTCAAACTTGGTCAAAAAAAGGTCAAACTAAGGCTAGACTAGGTGGAAAGCCCTAGAAGGTTGATAGATAGTGTAGGATGATACTAGAATATAGGAATGCAAGATGAAGATGATTTGGTGTATTGAAAAACATGATCATGGTGGTCAATGAAGATATGAATTAAAGAAGACCTAAGAGATGAGATGAGGAAAATTTAGAATGAGGTGAAGACTTTTTCTTTCAAAAGGTGTGCTATATGTCAAATGGTGCTTCGTTTTGATGAAATCGTAGATGCAAACCATTTTTGAGCATCTACATTTTCCCCCTCTTTGATACAATGTGATTTAGATAATTGTGTCAAAGAAAAATTATGAGAAGGCCATAAAAACATGCCCCAGTAGGAATGATATATATTGGTGCAGAGGCACCTAAATTTCAAGAAGACAAAGATATAAAAGCTAGAGAAGCCATTTGTAATAAGTTGTCAAAGGAGGTCTTAATATGATAAATAATGTAAAAATATTTATTTAATTGGTGAATGGATCTATTGACATCCATCTAAAGTCATTTAAGTCATAATTTTGGTCTAGGTTGGGTTTGTATGAAAGTTGAAATGTAAAAATGCATAAAACATTGTCAAGAATGCAAAAGGGTCAAAAGAATGTGAAGGGTTAGTTTAAATGGTGGTTTGGAAGTTATAACAAACTAAAAAATATATAAAAATATATTTAAGGTCGAACCAAAGCATTAATGAAAGGAATAGATACATTTTGAAACAAATTTGGTAATATTCTTAGTTGTTATTTTGATTGGTTTTCAGTTTTAGTGTTGGTTCTAGGTCTTGTACGTACATGTACAGCCTGAAAACCATGTAAAATTTATATATTTGGATAGAGAAGTGAATAAAATTTATTTTTTCTTTGGTTTTAATTTATTTTATGAAGAAATGAATAAGTTATGGGTATTTTGGTGAAAGTGGATGTTTGTAGATTTGAGATTCGCTGAATACAGTCATGTTGCAGCATGTGATGCGGACATATTTTGGAGACTCAAGATCTCTAATGATATTAATTGGAAATATATGTGAACTAAATTTCATTTACAACTGGTTTGGATCATTTTAATTTTAATTTGTGAAAGTTATGAAGATTTTAGTGGAAACTGGTTTTTAAAGATATCCATTCAAGATGAAGGCAGGGATTTGTGTTTGAAAAATTATATATGAATGGGAAAAATAAATGGCTTACAGATTTGGAAACTATAATCATAGATGGATAATTTAGAATTGGTTTGAGATTATTTAAATTTTTTTTGTGAAAGATATTTGATGCCCTAGGCAGGGTTACCAGTTTTGTTTCTGGTTTATGACAGAGAAAATGGGTCTTGATAAAAAGACCATAACTTGTAATTAGTTTATTGGATGGGTACCATATTTGAATATGTTTTACTATACCTAGTTTCAAACAATTCCTCCAAAAAAAATTTCAAGAAGATATTTAGAACTGAAGTTATGAACAATTGATTCAGACATAGCAATCTGATTGTGTGAGTGAAGATGTTGTCTTTATTGGTGTATAATGTCAGGGTTCTTTGTTGTAATCTTTGAGATGTTCTTGGTTCTTTGAGGGTGTACCAGCCTATTGTGAATCCCTTGAGTTGAACTAAGATTCCTTGAAGATAAATACAGAGGGCTCTGCAACAGATTGGTATCAGAGCTCTGAAGATTCTGAGCATGTAGATGGAAGATGATCTACACCAGGCAATGTTGGGTTATTTTGGATTCTTGTTTTGAGGTTTGTGGTTGCAGAATGGTGCTAGTTCACTCAGCTACAATGGGTGGATAGGAGATGTCTACCAAAGGATCATAGGAGATGATCTAGGGCCAGAGAGGATGGTCCTTTGTGTGTTTCCAATAGACTGGGGAGAGAGGCATGATGGGACTCCCAGGTGAGGGACAAGAGGTCATGATGCAACATGGAGGAGTGGACTGAGGAATGAGAAGCACCATAGAGGCAACCAGCATAACTCCATTGATGGGAGTCATTAGTGAAAGAGATAGGAAAGTGGAGGAGGCACTGATCCAGTGATGATGGTGAAGAGTCAAAGGAAAAGATGAGGATTTTGATCTAATGATATATATGGGTGTCCCCTTGAGAAATTGACTGAGATATGCATATGGTAGGTCAATTTGTCTATAATGAGATGTAAGGTAGTAGATGAAGAAGACATAGAATATGGAGGAGATCAAATGAGGAATAGTTAGTATGATGGGAATACTTTTTCTTTTGTAAAGTGTACTATATATCAAATGGGGCTTTGTTTTCATATGGAAAAATAGAATGCAACACATCATGGCATAAAGGGCCAGAGCATAAAATGTAAAACTTTTGCACAAACAAGCACGATGCAGATAGAAAATGACCTTGTCCTTCCTAATGCATATATACATGCCCCAGACTCTTAAAGGTAAAATGCAATAGATAGAAAATAAAAGATGACCATGAACCATCTTGACCACTCTCATGCATCAGTTTATATCATCAAGTGGCATAGGAACATGATCAAAGAAAAAAAAAGAAAAAAGAAATCACTCACTAATAGTGTGAGCCAATAGCTATTCTTCTCCATTATTACTTTCTTTTTAGTGCTTGAGGTCTTCAAATAGTGTTTGATAGGTTGATCATGTAATGGTTCTGATTGTTGATTCAATTGATATGTTTTTGCTGACATGTTGGATTGCTTGTTGGTTCACATTGCTTAGATAGGTGTGATTGTCGTTGAAGTGTAATGCTTTGAGTTTCAGTTTGCAAAGTGCAAGTGTTTACACAAAAGGGATGATTATATACAAGGTTTATTACAAATTTTTTGATGGGTTTTTGTGATTTTTAGGGTTGTTTGAGGATATTTGATGTTTTTGGTGTGACAAGTTTCTTCAGGACATTTTCTAATTTTTAGTGATTTTTTCAAGACATTTTATGATTTTTAGTGATTTTCTCAAGACATTTTATGATTTTTAGTGATTTGTTCAAGACATTTTATGGTTTTTAGAATTTTTTTAGCATCATATTTCAATTTTTTAGGATTTTTGTGGATCGTATTTGAATTTTTAGGATTTTTTTAGGATCGTATAAGGATATACAAGTGTTAGCTCAAATCCGTTATGCGATAGGTCCAATGGATAAAAATTTCATAGGGACATGCCCCCAATTCAAATTCAAACTCATGCACCATGTAGGTAATATGCCCCTAGATAAGACACAAACTATGTACAAAGGCCAATGATAGAGTATGGATAGACTAGTGATGTATTAGGTAAGATAACAATGGATATTAACCAGTTCATGAGCCATGGTCAAGGAGCCAAGGATGTCTTGTAGAATGAGGGATATGATCAAGGAATAGCAAAAGGGGAGAAAGCTAGATGGAATCTTGATAGATGGATGAGCAACAACTGATTACACATGGTGCCTGTTTGCTAGGTTTTCACCATGGTACTTGCCCAAAGCACTTGTTTGCCAAGTTTTCACTTTTGGACATAATTTTTCTCTTGACTCAAATTTTTGTGCCAAGATGCCTATTTTCTAGGCTTTCATCAAGGTATCCACTTTTTCATGACTTTTTTCACTTTTTTTCTTCTTCTTTTTTCATGGCTTTATGCTATTTTTTTGATATTTTTTTAGGACTTTTAGACAAAATCAAGAATGTTGCTAACAAATGTGGAGAATAAATCTATTGTTGGTGCTACTGACTGATAATATCTTGATCCTTGACTGATCATAACTACATAAAATTCAATCCAAGTCTATAGCTAAGATCAAACCATTGGAAAAGCCTCAAGATATACTATTGCATACCATATGTAAGACAACATATGCCTCTTGCGAATCAACACATTTAAGGATAAATGGGTCAAAGGATTCTACGTATGGGATGTCATTGATGATGACATATGCAAAGGATTAATGGATAGAGGTTCAATTTTGGATGTTGGAAAAGTTAGGTATCTAGAATTGGGGATAAGCATTTGGATATAAGGAAGGATTGGGAGGATTGAGACCAATGACTTCCCACATGAATGCTGATTGAGTGAGCTTAGAAGGACTTTGTGGCATGTTGAACACTAGAACACTGATATTCATGGCATCATCTTTTACATTTTGTATCCTTGGGAGTTGCTTATCTTTTTATTTTTCTTGGTCTAGTAGTGCCTTTTAGTTTTCACTAAGAGACCTATTCTTGTCATTTTTTTCTCTTTTCACTTTGCAACTAGAAAGTAGAGTTATCTCCCCAAAATATGCCAATGTGTTCACTTTAGGAGAAATTTCTTTTTTATGATCACAAATTTTAATGCCTTCATAGATTTGGAAGTCTATTTCAAGAGCATCATCATTTTCAAATTGATCAAAAATTGGTGGTCCACATTAGTCCCAATCCAATAGTTTAGGATAATTTCAGGGGATGTCATCATTAGTGTTCAAGGGGATTTGGTTGAAGGTATATATATGGATATCTAATTCAGTCGTATCATGGGGGTTATGTTTAGAAGTAGGAGAACTATTGGTTTTGTGTGGAGTATCCTCAGATGCCTTTTCATCATTCAAAACATCCATAGTCTTACATGTAGGTACTGTAGTGCTAAGAGGACCTATTCATGATGGTTTAAATCCAAGCCTCAAACTAGGAGGTTGTCCTCTTGTAGTGATAGGTTTAGTTATTCCTTGTTTCTGACATCCAAGACCACTATAGCCATCATAGCCTTGTTTTTGCATGATAATAAACCCAAGTCCATACTTGCTAGGAGATATCAAAGTGTATTTTTGTTCTACTTTTTCTTTCTCAATACATACAAATGTATTCTCATTGATAGAAGTGGCATTTTGTGTACTAATATCAGAGTGTTGGTCTTGCAGTAGTTGTAATTTACCATAAGATTGGGGAGAAAGTGGTGACTCTCTAATGTGGAATACTTGAGACATAAAGTATTCTCCACACCTGTTGTCTTCAATGTTTAGCTTTTCCTTGGCCTTACTGAGGAGTATATCAGCATCCACATACTTAGAGGAATTTGTGGGTTGTGCTTCATTGTTTGTTGGGACTTGGTATGTAGTAGCATCTCTTACATTAGCACAAAACTAGAATGGGTTTGGATCACTAGGGATAGTGACCTCCACATTTTTATAGGAAAATTTTAAACATTGATGATATGTAGAGGGCACTGCTTTCATAGCTTGAAGCCAAGGGAGTACTAGTATCATATTACAATTCATTTCTATATCTAGGACATGGAATAATGTATCTTTAGTAGCTAGACCAATTATTAGGGGTAATATGATGACACCCTTGGAGAATTTTTCACCATCATCATAAGCTTTTATTATGATTTTGCAAGAGGGATCCACATCTTCCTCAAAATAACCCAAACCTTTGACAACCTTAAGAGTACAAATGTTCAGTCCTACTCCTCCATCTATTAAGATACGTCTGACTTTGGTATTATGGATGAAGACTTCAAGATGAAAGGGATCATTGTGGTTAGGTTTGTCCTTAGGAATATCCAAAGAGGAAAAGGTGATATTTTGTGAGGTAGATAGGTTCCCAACCATGGCTTGGAACTGGGCAACATCGATGTTATCTTGGACTATTGACTCTTTAAGGGCTTGGTCTAAGATCTTTTAATGTTGGGGAGACGCACATAGTAGGTCCAAGATGGATATTTTCATAGGGGTCTTGTTGAGATATTCAACAAGGCTATAATAAAATTAAGTGGCTACAATGGGTCTACTAGGGGGTGTAGGTCTAGTAGAGGCAGTATGTCTAGATGGGGCTCTAGGCAGAGTGATCTTGGTATGACATTTAGTGGTAACACAATGAGGGTCTTTAGCCTTTAATTTGGATGTGGATATGTGGTCATTTGACTCATTGAAGTAGTTGATGGTATAGTCATATCCAGTGCACATGTAATTCACATTACCTTATGAGTTTGAGTTTGAACTAGAGGGCTTCTCTTTGTCATGATTACCCAAAGGATCTTTGAATATAGTGTGATTAGAGTTGGATGCTAGCAGTGATGGATTAATTGTGATTATACCATCATCAATTAGGTCTTTTATTTCATGCTTTAGATGGAAACATGATGAGGTCTTATGTCCTTTGGTGCAGTGGTAATCACAATTTTTTTTGTCATCCCACCAATCTTCTTTATTCAATGGTTTGTCTTTGATTGGAGGTAACTGTAGGGGGTTATTATTGAGTAACTATTGTAGTGTAGTCTCAAGAGGTATCCCTAGAGGTGTGAATTTCCTATCCTTGGTTCTAGGGTGGCTTTGGGGTTTGTCTTGCATGGAAGTCTCAGTTTTCTATTGTGGGGCTGATGTTTGATTGGGAGTTTGTGAATTTGTAGGGTTTGCACCTTTCAAAGTTAGTTGAGGTTGTGCTATGCTAATCATGTGAGCATCCACAATGCCATCATTAGTCACATTCTTGTTTTTGGAGAAAATTTTTCCTTGTCATTAGACGAGTTGGTGTTTGGGTTTTCCTTATTTATCTTGAGGATTCCCTTAGGATTAAGAGCATCTTCAATACTAGCCCCTTTTTTCATTAGTTTAGGAAGGGTGCTTGGAATTTTGATTTTGAGTTCATACATTAAGTTTGGGACTAAGTTTTCAATGCACAAGTTAACTTGTTGTTCTTCAAGAATGTCCAGTGAGCATTAATTGACTAAGCTTCTACAACGTAGTAAGAATGTGATGAATGGTTCTCTCATCTATTGTTTAGTTGAGCACAAATTGGAAAGCATCACCTCATTCATAATGTTAAAGGCAAAGTGGTAGATGAACTTATCTTCTAGCTTTGACCAAGATTTGGTAGTACCAAGAAGTTTGGAGTACCATTCATGTGCAGGCACACCTAGAGAATGAGGGAACAATCTCATGAGATAAGTGGGCTCATCACTAAGCTTGGTACAAGAGGCACAAAATTATCAGATTTGATCAATAGGGTTTCCTTTTATTCGATATTTTTCAAGCCTTAGAGGCTCAAAGTGTTTTGGGAATGGAGGCATATACAAAATTTTGTCAAATGGATTAGGATGTAGGTCCCTTTCTGTATATAGAGCCTTTTTCTTTTGGACTCCCAATGCCTTGACTTGTTTGGAAAGTTGTTTGAATTATTTCAATAGCTGTTCATTAGGGTTTTGCATGATATCTTTCCCTTCAAGTCTTTTGTGCTAATGAGTAGACAGTTTACTATGGAAAGAGCTATGTCTACTTGGTTCTAACATTTATATGTTTGATGAGTGTGGTGATGTGTCACTAGGTGGTGGAGGTATGTTAGTACCTCAAAGACAAAAGGGTCCCTATTGTGACACATGTTGGGGTACTTCTTGTGGTATTTGATATGGCACTTGTTGTGGTATCGACTACAATCAATGTACCATGTGTTGTTTTTATTCCATTTGTTGTCATTGTTATTGGGATACCTCTGTTGGTTGCATGTGAGGACATGGATGTGATTGTTATTGTAGAGGTATTTGCTGAGGTTGTTGTGGCACATGTTGTTGTAATAAATGTTGCTGGTATGCAATTTGTTTCTCAAGGCATCTTTGATATTCCAATTGTTGTTTGAGTTATTTTTGTTGTTTAGAAAACATGGCTTGTTGTTGTTGGAATTGTTGTTGATAAATTGCATGTAAGTCAAGTGGATTTATGTTGGAGTGTGTGTTAGGGATGTTGGATGCTTGTACCACTTGAGGTTGTTGCTATTGTGATTGATGTTGGTGTTGATATGTTGAAAGTGTATTGGAAGCATTTGGACCTTAGACTATTGTAGGTTGATGTTGTCAGGTTAGTTGGTTATGCCCTTGAGAAATGATAACCTTGTTGGTATTGTTGCTTTGGCACCTTTGTGTGTTAGAGGTTTCTACCTGGGGCATCATATTAACTTGATGATGAGGTGAATTCCTTTTTGGAATAGGTGTGATATTAATAATACTTTTCCTTTGTGCATCAATAGGGATTTTTGTAGTTGATGTTTCACATTGTGTACTTGTGGGAGGCTCCATAACATTTGATTTCATGACACTTGGTAGGGTTATGAGCAAAAGTGCACTTTGTTGATTTGTCTCCAAAGGAGGTATGTTTGGAATCCCTAGAGCACAAGTCCCTTTAGGCACATCTTTTTGTTGGACCATGTGATCAAGATCAAGTCTTAATGTCCTCTTGGGATACTTAGGAAGAGTTGTGTTTCCCTTCATTGGTTGTGATTCATCAAATAAGGGATTAATATTGACGTGTTAAAATGTACTTTGGAGGATCTTGATGGTTCATTCTTGATGGGACCTTATAGGTTCCATTATTGTATTTGAAAACTCCAAAGGTTACTTTCCCTTATCTAAGTCCAAATTGATCATGGGTTGTATGTTTTCAATTGTTGTTTTGGGTTGATCTTTGGACTTAGGTCCCTCCATGTGTGGATTAAACTTGATAATTTCTTGGTTTGCCAAGAGTTTGAAGTTCTTGCAGACATTTTTTTCTTGACATGCCCTAGTGATTTCTTCATTAGTGATGCCATATTTAGTGTCAAAGTCATCATTTAGATGCATAGTAACTTTTTGTGTGTTTGATGTGTTATAGTTGAAGGTAATTGCATTGGGTTTGTTGAATTCAAAGGAATGTTTTTGTTCATCCTCAGGTGTGGTTGGTACATTTCCACCTCCAGGTGGTATTAGCATGAATATAGGTTCAAAGTCAGGACTCCATTAAACCATCCCATGTGTAGGGGAATTATTTAAAGGAAACCTCATGGTAGGTGTATTTTTTAGGGTTTGTTGCATCATCTCTTGGTTATGGTGATCTTCCGGATACATGTTTAAGGGGTTTGCAAGTAATGGTTGTGATGCCTTGATTTCATCTTCAGCAAAGGTTTTTTGGGTTTTCTTGCTCTTATTTTTTCTTAGACAAGGTTTTGGTTGTGTTGGTGCCTCAAAAAACAAAAGTTGATAAAGTTCTTCGTGTCTTTGAGTTGATTGTGTCCTAGTGAGTGCTGGCATGATACCTAAGGATGCAGATGAAGTGGAGGAAAACCTAAATGGACTCCCAACCTCCCAAGTGAGCACCAAAACTACCAACTACACTCAAATAATACCAAGTGTTCCCTTGGTGCACTTGGGGAGCTAAAGAGAAGCAATTGGTAAGTAGGAGGTATGCAATGGGTAAACAGAGGTGTTAGCGTGCCTAAAATGAAAAATGTGAATGATTTGAGTGTTTTAAAGTGTTTTGTAAGGTTTTGGGATGCAATAAAAGATATGGAAGTGTATATTAGGGTTCTGGAACCTAGAAAAAAGCCCCTAATTACCAAGTGTGCTCTAAAACTACCAACTATGCACCTGAAGTGTGCAGTTGGTAAAATAGGGGTGTAGTTGGTAAAATAGGGAAAAACTTGTTAATTAGGATGTGGGTATGCAAGATATGAGTTTTTTTTTTTTTTTAAAGGTTTTTAGGGATGTTATGCAACCTAGGAGAATGTCAAATGAATCAGGGTATTAATATCCTAGGGAAACTATGCAAATAAAAATGCAAAGTGACATTTTGGAGGTTGACTAAAAGAGATGAAAATGACCCTATAGTATGAAAAATGAAGGCTAGCATTGGATTTTGGACTTGGTAATGATGTTAGGGGTTGATTTATGCAAGGTGGACTATGAAAGAGATGGTTTTCTAGGGTTGATGATTAGGTTTGGGATATGAAAAAAAAAGGATAAATGATCAAGAAGGCAATTTGGTTGATAGGCAAGTTGATAAGGTTTGATAGTGGAAATGATGCTAAGGTTTTGAAAAATGCAAGATGAGGGGAATATACTACTAGGGTAATTCAAAATTAAATTTAGGAATATTAAAATTTAATGGCAAGGGCGTATGCAAATTTTATAACTTAGGTGAAATGTATACATAGTATTTTTTTTAGGAGTTTAACCTTGTGATAATGGATTTTGGATCTTGACCAAAAAGAGTGATAAAAGAGAAAAAGATCAAATTGATAAAAGATGAAATGGTAAAATATATCAAGACATAGACATATTTTGACCAAATAAAATGATAAGAAAAGATAAAAAGACTAGTCAAGATCCATCATCCATCAACACTAGGAGATACTCTGGGACTCATACTTTGTTCAACTTTTTGACTAAGTTTAAAGGTTTTGGGGTTCAAAATGACATTTAGGTGACTCAAAATGGTGGTTATGATAAGTAGATATGCAACATGGACATGTCCTAAGATGAAAAATGAGGTTTTGGGTGCAAGATGTGGTTTTGGGTCATGTGCAGAATGAGGACCTACAAAGGCTCCTAAATGTAGTTTTGGGGTCCTAAAATGTAGTTTAGAGGCCGAAAATAGTCACACAAGTGCCCAAAAACACTCTAATAGCATCTAGTGTGCTCTAATAGTACCAAATATTACTATGGTGCAAATGGGGATATTTTGGGTGTAGTTGGTAGTTTCATGGCATAGTTGGGAATTTGGGTTGAATGTCTACTGAATCTGAGGAAGGTGGTTCTCAAGTTGTTATGCCAGGAAGCTAGGATGTTGGGGATCATGTTAGGATGGGTTAGGAAATGTATAATGGGGGTTATTACCTAAGGAATGATGTGCTAAGTGAAGACAATGAAGGTTAGGAGATGCAAAATGCAAACCAAGGCATGCTGAGACAGGGGGGCCTATCTAGGTACCTAAGGACACTATTGAAGTCTCAAAATGTTGTCTAGAAGCCCAAACTGGATTCTCAGACTACCAAGTGTGCCCAAATAGTACCAAATATGCCTATGGTATAGTCAGGCCTAGTTTGAGTACAATTGGTAGTTTTAGAGTGTAGTTTGGAAGCTAGGCTGAAACTAAGACAATTTTAGGTGCTAGGGTTTCCAAATTGATGCCACAATGAGGTAAATAGTAGAGGATAATGTTTAGACTAGAATGGAGGCTCAGACTAATGTTTATGAAACCTAGAATGATGGTTAAATCATTTTATATGAGGGTTGGGAATGCAAGGATGCAAGATGGACAATCCAAAATGCAAGTTTTGGGGTTGAAATGCAAAGAATGAAGGATGCAAACTAAACCCTAATGAATGTAATGTAAAGGATGAGGGATGCACAATGAGGACTAGATGATGCAAGATGAAGCCTATATGATGCAAATATAATTCCTAAACTAGGGTGAATGCAAGTGGGTTCTATGCAAGGATGAAACCTATGTTATGCCAAGCTCATTTAGTATCACAAGTTGCCATGTTTTCTAAGCCTTGAATATATTGGACAAAGTTCACAAAGTCTTGATAATAGTTGCAATGTTTTGATAGTTTTTTTATGTTATCCAAGGTGTAAATTTGAATGTTGGCTTTATCCTAATTAATGTTTTACACACATGCAAGACACATTAGACAAGAATAGCTATTGTTAAAAGTGAATGAACACACCACAACCTAGGCTTTAAGATTGTATCCACTGAATTCCTACTTGAACCAAAGTTCAACTACACTTATTTAGAGTGGAAAACCTAGGATCTTGGCACCATAGGCTCCCCCTTATGGTACACTCACTTCTTAGGGCTACCAAGATCCACTTCCTGAGGGGCATGACTTCCCAAGGGACAATTGTCTCTACTAAGGACCATGAGAATGTATGATGTCTTCAAAAGCATGGGTGACCCCTTGAGCTAGTGGATAGAAAGGATTTTAGCCACTAAAACAAGGTTTTTAGTAAGGGTATTCTATTTGGCAAGTGAATGATAAATTTCCTCAGAAGGTCTCCCAGCCCCAAGAATCGAGGTTTGACGCAACACAAAGGTACTGGAGGAGAGCTATCACATAGCAATACCACTGACATGACTTTCACTATAATTGAGTTTTATATAGTAGCTGGAATGTTGGCCTAGCTTTGGCCCATTACTACTCTGAAGTCATCCCTTAGCATACCCAATATCAAATATCTCGGTCCAAGGCAGGCTTCACTATAGAAGTTACATAGATTTCTCTTACACCCAAGATCCATGAATGGCAAGGGGAGAGGATATGTCTATGCAACTCCTAGGGATTTAAACACTGAAAACATGCTAGGAAGAAAAGAAAAAGTTCATTTTAAGTACCAAACAAAGTTTTATTTACTCTAAGAAATCCACACACATGGTTTTAACAAACACATAGGGTCTTCAACAAGGTCCTGCAAATAATCGTTAGTAGTTTTTCATGATCATGTCTTCATCCAAAAATTGCCACATTCTATAAATAGACCATTAGTAACACAAAATCATCTAACCTATTTCCTAGAAGAAAATGGAAATCTTAGATGCAAATTCTAATTGAAATAGGTGCCTTCTGTGAACCAATTGCACTCTGATAGAGAAAACTATGCCCTAGAAGGCCAGAATGACCTAGAATTCACCCAAGTGCACTCAAATAGTGCTAAGTACACCCATGGTGCACTTGGGGCTCAAAAGGGCATAGTTGGTAGTTTCTTGGTGTAGTTGGGAGGTCAGTGGCAAGTTGTAGGTAAATGGTGCCTAATCAAGACCTAGAAACTGAAAACTTTCACACCTATACTACCAAGTGCACTTAGACAATACAAACTATACCTATGGTGTAGTTGGGGCTTAGAAGGGCATAGTTGGTAGTTTATGGGTGCATTTGGTTAGTTAGGAATAGAAAATAGGGGTTATGGTGTCTCTTAGGCCCCTAAAACTACCTCCTAGGGTCCCAAGTGTGCCTTGACAGAGTAGAGTGCACCGTAGGATAGAAAGCTAACAAAATGCATGGAATGAAAGCATATAAACATATTACTGGGCCCCCTAATTATACTAGGTGAGATAAAGGAGAGAAAATAAGGATTATACCCCTCTAAATGTGCTCCGTCCTTGCACCTACAAGCACGAACATAAGAAACCCAAGTTAGATAAGCATGTTCACATTGGGTTCACTAAATGTAGGACCTAGAAAATGGGCTAATGTCTAATATACTATGAGAAAATCACAAACTAAATAATTATGCATTAACACCCTCTAGTCTACCATGAAAGCCAAATGAATCAAAGCAAGAAAGAAAATCTAAAACTCCCTCTTTCATTTGTAGTTCCCATGTCCTTCTTTCTTCTCCACATGATGTAGCTCCAAATTTCCTATAGTGCACACAATGTTGAAGCAAAATCCTATGATAATGATAATGCTATGAGAATACTTGAAGTTGTGATTTTAGTGCAAGAGATGGAGTGAAAAACTAAAGAGCCAAGGACTAAAAAAGACATCAAAATTAGCGACCAAAAATGAGAGGAAGAATGCTCATTTTATAATCAATGCAAAGGATGAGATAATTGGAATTGTCACCTTGCATATGTGACGTGGAAAGAGATTTCTTGGAGAATCCATAATGCATATGACACAACATGCCAAGTGTGGGATTGTATGATTCTTGGAAGTCAAACTTGGCTAAAGAGGAAAGAGAATCTATGATGCATCATATGACACCTCAAGCTCACTTAAAGCCAAGAATCTATGACAAAGAAAACCAAATATGGACGTGCATAAGAGAATAATAATATTGGATTATGACATATCTTAGCCAAGTGTCAAAGGAGAATCCATGAGGTGTCACACCCATGTGTCATGATGATGTCAATATTTTGTACAATATTTGAATTAAAAATTCATTATTCCACACAAATAGAAATTAGTAAAAATTGGAAATAATGGAGGAAAATATGACTTAGGAAATTGAGAATTTCCAAGGTTTGTAGATGATGAACCAATTAGTTAATAAAATTAATTAATTGATAAGGTTACTTAAGAAGAATAATTATAAATGACATAGGATTAAATTATGGGTTATTTAATCCTATAGAGAGAGTTAGTAGATGATTGGCCAATTTGATCAAATAAGTTCAACAGTATCATTTGATGAAGTGTAATGATGATGGAGATTGACTAGGATGATGATGGATAAACCAAATCCATGGTCAGATTGATTGATTGAAATTGATAACATGCCAAGCACACATGACATGAACTAAAGATATGTAACATTTAACCGATATCGTAAATGCTATAGGATCGAGATTGATTAATAAGGTTGATCATAATAACATCAACAAACACTACCAATGTCAGTAAATTTTTGATAAGGCCATGATTTGACACTAAGAGACTCAAAAATGTCAAAGATCAGATGACATGAATGATAGTTTTACCTAGCACTGAGAGCCATGACAGTACTAAGGTTTGATTGATAAGATTTGATAGATTGATAGGTTTCCAAAGCACTAAAAGCCACAACAATGTCTAGGATTGAATAGATTATATTTATTTAAAGTATTTGACATGTTTAAAGTTGGTTATGGTTGATTCCAAGTGATTCTAAGTTGATTTTGGGTGATTTTGGGTTGATTTGATATGATTCCAAGTTGATTTGATATGATTGCAAGTTGATTTGATATGATTTCTGATGATGTTGAAATGGTTTCAAAATGATGTGAAATTGATGTGAAATAGGATATGAATTATGATAAATACTATTGGGATACAATTTGGTTGGCCAAAAAGATCAGAGTTAGTGGAATAAGAAAATGAGATGAATTAGTATGAAGAAGTGATGTCGATTTAGGGGCTCGAGAGTATTTTCAAGGGTTACCACTCAAGATAGTGACCAAATAATGAAAATGATATCTTGATTTTTTCATAATGAAGATCCAAATCCAATGCAACTAATGGTTCAAAAATTGGAGTTGAAACATAAAATTTATGGCCTCTAGAGTGCAACATAGGGGCTCTAGGAGCAGTTCTGGGCATCCTACTACCCCAAGTGTGCCCAAAATGCACCAAAGTGCACCTAGTGTGCACTTGGTAAGCTCAAGTGTGCTATGACAGTACCAAGTGTGCCCATGGTGCACTTGGGAAGCCCAAGTGTGCCCTTAAAGTGCAAACTATGCCCTAGAAGGCTCCATGGGCCAAAAATAGCCCAACTAGACTCAGAATGACCTGGAACTTTGTGTGAATGCCCAAAATGGTTGAAAGAGGTTAGAACATGAGTGAAATAAGTCAAAAATGGTCACACTTGGTCAAAATTGGTCAAACAAAGGTCATACCAAGGTTGGACTAGGTGGAAAGCCCTAGAAGGTTGACAAACAGTGTAGGATGATACTGGAATGTAGGAATGCAAGATGAAGATGATTTGGTGTATTAAAACACATGATCATGGTGGTGAATGAAGATATGATTGAAATAAGACCAAAGAGATGAGGTGATGACCAATTAGAATGAGGTGAGAAATTTTTATTTCAAAAGGTGTGCTATATGTCAAATGGAGCTTTTTTTTTATGAAATCATAGATGCGAACCATTTTTGAGCATCTACAAGTGGGTATTGCCTCCAAATCGTTAACCTATTGAGGTCCTATCTTTTGCTAGATAGTATTTATGTTATGGGATACCTTTGTATGATCCATAGTCTTTATCAATGTTTCTCACTATTGTGGACAATCTTGTAACATGTTAAACATGGACATGTTGGCCTTTGTTTACTTCAAATCTTCTACGACACTATACTTTTTAGCAGACCAAGCAAAATTTTTCAATATTGTTGGTACATTTGATTGGTTCTAATTTTTTTGTCCTCCATATGGTGGCCTAATTATTTTCATATTTCTACTCACTCTTAGATTGGGAGGATTTAGTTGTAAAGATGGACGAATTCAAGCTATCATAGGTTCTTTTCTACTTCTCAGATTGTATGTATTTTTATTGTCATTGCAAAAAGAAAACATCTCTTCATGCTAAAGGTCTAATTTTTGGCTAAATAGGAATGAAAATTCTTCTTTGATTGGTTGTTCTACCAATGCATCCTATGCAGAATCATAGGATTCTAATAGTATACCATTAAATTGTACAGAAGGAACATTGTCATTTACTTGTGAATTCAAATTTATCTCTTGATTTCCATTATAGTACGAACCGTCATTGTTAGATGCATTCTGACCATCATCATATTGATTAATATTTGCATATTAAATGTTATTGTTGTTATTTTCTATAGGAATTCTTCCATTATTCAGATGGGTGTTCCACTATTGGTTCTATCTTTGGAAACCATTGTTACGATCAGGAGGATTGAAGTTGTTCCCATTGTTATTGTCTCCTACATTGTTGTTCCCACTATTGTTGTTTCTGTTGAAGTTCCTATTATAATTTTGGCCATAATTATTGTTGTAGGGACCAGTGTTGTTTCTTTGAAAGTTTTTATTTTGTTCTTGTCACAACCTTTACTGAGTCACTTCATTGTTCATTTGTGACAGTCTTCTTCATCTAATCAAATTTGAAAATAAAGTTGTTGTCTACTTCAGTAGAAATAGTTTCCTTTTTCTTGAAGAGGACAACTTTTGTAGGTTCATACCCTAGATATGTTAGAGCAAGATTTTGTAGAGTGGGTGTGTGTTGTAAATTAATTGGATTCATAGATATGAACTGGCTAGGCATCATGGGTACTCTGACAATATATGTTGGCATCGTCATAATAGATTGAGCTAGAAGCATCAATCCTCCACCATTAGGATTGGCTTGCTTAGTGAAGATAATTGCTTTTGTGAAAACTTTATCCAATGTGTCTATATTTGTTGCAATAAGTCTTCTCAAGAAAATAGTAGTAGGATGGTCCCTAGCATTCAGGTAAATCTGAATGGTAGCTTCAACTAGTATAGTATATGGTGCTTCTAGTTTGTGATGTGCCATGTGAAAGTGATGGTTGAAGCGTGAAACCATCTTAGTTGGGTCCCTTTTGATTGATATGAATTGTTGATGTATCACAGCTAGGTTAATGAAAGTTTTGAATATTTCCTAGAACAATTTTTTGAAAGTATCCCAATCTCTAGTACATCTAGGTGGCAAATTAATGTACTAATTTAAGGAAACTTCCCCCAAAGAATAGGGGAATAAACAAAGAACCACATCCTCATTAATAATCTATTTTCAATTTCAAATTTCTTTGAATACTTTGATGTGATCTTTAATAGTTTGTGTCTCTCCATAAATTAACCTTGGGCAAATTTTTTTAGGAATATTGACAAGGTCATTGAGTACACCTCTTAAGTTGATCGATGAGTCTATAACATTTGCAAAAAATTCTATTGGGTGAGTTGGCAGACCTAAGGGTGGTTTTTGTAGAGGTTGAATGATTGGAATATTTGGGGGTCCACCAAGTGGTTGGAGTGGAGGAAAATCTGAAGAAGATTGATGAAACGTTGAATGGAAGTGGTTAAATTTGGGATATCCCTTTGTCATTATGTGGCTTGTGAAATGGGTAAGCTCAAGAAACTCATGTACACTTGGTGAAGATCTTAAAGCTTGATGAAATGAGGATTCTAGATCAAAATCCTCTAGTTTGTATCAACTCTATAAAGAGTGCACCTTTGCAAAAGTACACTTTCTCACAAAATGAGGTGCACCATAGAATTACTACAATAGTGCACCAACACACTTGTATTTCTCAAAAACTCAAAAAAAAAATTGAACTTGTAAAAAGTTCAAAATTTCAAAACTTTGATAAATTTTCATTATGTTCTAAAAATCAATATGCCCTCCTTCTAGCACCACTTTTGTTGAGTTGTTGTTATGCACAATGCTAAATGACAAGAATTTTTTTGAACTCCTCTCTTGAAAAGTCAATCTTGTGAATCAACCCCAAGGTTCTGGGTGATCTTGTGATCTATTGGAATCTTCTCAGTTGAAGATAAATGTTTTTGTTCACAAGGAGGCCTTTGCTGGTTCAAATGATTTCAAATGAGATGTAGAATCTAATTGCTGCTTCAAAATAAACATGCAAAAGAACTATGTTTTCGTAATTTTTTGTTTTTTTGATGAATGCAATCTCTAATATGACTTCCTAAATTAACTAGGGGTTAGTAAAGAAAATAACAAGAACTTTAAAGAAAATAATGTGAAAGTAAATCCTAATGGACACAAGCTATGAAAAGCAACATGTCTGTGAGTTAAGCTTTCAAAGATATTGGTGGGTAACCAATGAAAGTAGGAGCAGCACTTCCTTAATTCCACTGATGTAATCATCGATGGGAATTTAGAAATTGTAAGATGTTTCAATTTTCATCAAATCACAAGGCCACAAAATGTATGCTCATGTGAGTTGAAAAGTTATGTAGGAACAATTTGGTGATTTCTTCTCAAACTAGATACATCAACGAAATTTGTAAAACTATAGCAAACACCAGAATTAAAAGATTGCACAACCCAAAATAATCGCAATAAACTTTTGGCTCAATCAAAATTCTTTGAACATAAATTCACAAAAAATGTGACACATTTAGGAAAGAATCACTACACTTCAAATGTGAGCACCAAAAGCATAGTATTATTGCAAAATAATGGTGGCCCTAATTACATATTAAATTCCCATATTTATAAGAAATCATCTCCTCAATTTGTGTTGAGAGTGACAGATATCTTCATGCAATAATATCCTTCTAAATAAATAAAACAAACTAATTATATACAAACTCACTATCTAATTAGTGCTTAGTAGGACTTCATCCATTTTTATATCATTAATTTGATTCATGAGCCTTTACAAGTCATAAAACAAATAATTTATGAGAACATAAGAAGAAGAAGGTCTTTAGTCAATATGGAAGTTTCTAGAAGTGTCAAAAATAGAAGCTAATCCTTCATTGGGTGTCAGTTGGAGTTAAACTGCTGTCATAATATGTTTCTAATGCATGGAAAGCTCCAATTTTGGAACTAATAATTAACCATCAGTGCACTTCTAGAAAAGCACACCTCAGAAGAAGTGCATCAGTGCACCTACACACCTCTAACTTCTTCAAAATTCTTCCAAAACTTTGTAACCAAAAGATGCACCAGTGCATCAGTGTAGCAATGCACCTCAAGGGTCCAAAATTGCAAAATTTTACTAAGTGTCAAAAATGAAATTTTGACACTTGAGTTTTGTCCCCATTCATACCAGAGCCATGTTTGGATGCTTTCTTTTGAATTTTTTAATAATCTCAGTGATTTTTGTTGCATCTAATAAATCTAAAGCATCATAATTGTCCTTGTCCCTTTGTCCATAGTTGTCTACTTCAATATGAGTCTCAAAAAAATCCTTGAGTTTAGTATCCAACTCTAGCAAGGCTTCTTCTATCCTAAATGTCTGTCAGATATCTTCATCACTAGAAACCTCATTAAAAATCTTCCTAAATTTCTAAACTACTACCTCAACTAGTATTAATTTTTTCTGTGCATCATCTTCAAAAATATCAAGACATGCATCACTATAATATTTCTCTGCTTCCAAAATCTTCTCTTGGGCTTGGTCCTTGAGCTGGTAGATCTCTATGTATAATGATTTCATTACCTTATTACTATCTACTATCTTTTCTATCCAATCATCAATTAAATCAAGCTCTTCCATAGTATATACATCAATAAGCATTCTATATCACTAGCCCTTTATTGCCTATAGCACCTGTAAATATTTTCCCCATGCATGTACCTCATCCATAATATTGAAATCTTGTTTCAAAATTGCTACCATTTTATCCACATTTTCCTGCATAACATGAAGTAGCTTCAAATTTCCTTGGATGATAAGAATGCATTTTTCCTCAAAACCTTCCCACCATTATTGATAGGCATTCAAAAATGGATCTAATTGTACTCCTCCCCCATCTCTTCTTTCAATTGCAGCATTCAGAGTCTCCTTAGGGTGTCTAGGATCCAAGGAACCAATAAATTTGGCTAAATATCCTGTTAGGATTTCATTTTCCTTCAAAGTGCTATCAGTTTTTCTCCTTCCTATTCCAAACTTCTAAATACCTCCTTGATCCCCATTGTAACCATTAATATGGTAGTGTCTAATGTGGGCTTCCAAAGCATAACTTCTTTGATCTAGTAATCTTGTGGATCTAAATATTTTATTTCTGAATTAGGAGGAGGGATAGCCACTTATGCAAATAAATCCTTGTTTTAATCATTGTTAATAGACATCAATTCTCTTGATTCTTTTGACGGGGACTCAAGTTTCCTTAGAACCTCAATAAACTCTATCATATCTTCTTCTTCAGCATTGAATTGTTGCCTTTTACTCCTCACTATTTCTTTTTGCAACCATCTTGGAATGCATTCCACTAATGTTCTATATTTGGAAGATGAAGGAGTCATTTCATCTATGCCTTTTCCCTTATCACTCCTCTATGGGGTTTCCTCTTTTTGTGATGACTCTCCCTCTACAACCTTAGTTTTGGTAGAGCCCAAAATTCTTACCTCTATGTCCTAGGAGGCTTGCTGAGGATATTCAACCATTTTTCCTTCTCCAAACACTTCATCAGTTGTTACTTGTTATGGCTCTTCCTTCTATATCTTTTGGACTTGTTCTTCTTCTATACCTGGTGGTAGAGGAGTAGCAAAGCCTTTATTCACAATAATTGTAACTTGTATTGGGGATGAAGGAGTAACCTCAGACCCTTGTAATTTCGGTCACATCTAAGTCTAATCTTCTTACTGGGGCTAATTGGTTGTTGTATCCCTAATTTTATCCCCAATTAGCTTACTTCCTATAGGCATGAAATTAAAATCTAATATCTTAAATATATCAATGCCCTCTACATCATGCTCATCAATCCATTGCTGCATTTCATCCTCTAATGTGGTTGTTTGTAGAGGTTCATCAGAGATTGTTGGTAGTATAGTAGTAGAACTTCTCCTTTGTTGTTCTATGGCTCTTGTTAGAGGGGTTCTCCTATTCAAAGGTACATTCTCCTCATCATCCTCTTCTTCTTGTTCCTCAAGAATAGGTTCTAAGATTGATGGGATAGGAACTACTCTCTAGATCACCCTTTGCCTCTTCTTGACCAGAGTCTTGATCTTTCTTCCTTTCTTAGGCATAGAAGGGGATGCTTGTTGTATCTTCCAAGGTGGAGAGACCTCTTGAATCTCAACTTATGTATCTATTGGCTAGGTGCAGCAACTAGTGGCTATTGTGGGTTATCTTGAACTTGTGACACCCTAGTATCCTTTGGCCCTTGTACATTTATCTCTCTTTTTTGTGGTAGTGTCAAGATCTCACCTTCTTCTTGCTTGACTATTTGGGGAGAATTCCTCTTTCTTTTGCCTTTGCTCTTCTCTCTTGAGGGTGATAGTATCCAACCAATCTATCAAGTTGGTACACCATTTTAGGTCTTATTGGTGACTAAGTTGTAAAGGTAGGGATGGTGACTTTCTTCCCTTTACCTTTTGTCAGGCAGGCCTGTGCATAAAAGATTACTATTTTAGGTATTGGATCAAGTTTAAATGGTTTCTTGATCCAATCCTATGTCATTTTAATGATGTGCCTTTCCCTATGGTCAATGTCAAAATTATCATATCTGTCAACCTCAGCATTCACTATGGGTCATTTCCCATTTTTATTTATGTTGAACAAAGGATCAAGTAGGTCCTTTGAGTCTTTTTGCAATATCTTTAGTGGAATATTTATTTTTAAGGCCTTTTTCACCAAGTACAAAGTCATTCTACAATAATCCTTTATTTAGATATTGTATTTATTTGTAGCATTCATCCAGTGATCCTCGATGGCTTCTTCATGCTAGAATGTCTTGCCTGCTAGATATTGTACCTTCCCATTATTATCAAAACATGGCCTTGGAGAGATGTACTCTTCTAAGGGATATTGATCCCATTCACATTCAAAATATGAAATATCTTGTTTTTGGAGCACTAAAAAAGGTCCTATTGTTAGAGGCCACATCCAATAGTGTTTAAGTTGTTTTTTCACTTTATCATATGTAGACACAATTTGCTATGAAATCACTAAGAGGATGAGTCTATCACAAGGGTAGCTTGGAAGCCTTTTTAGGTTGACAGTGGTACTAGCTACCCTTAGATATGTAAATGTTTTAAATTGAATGTAGTACGCTTGAACTATCGTTATCTATACCACTACATCATTTGATAATCTCTTCACATAATCTCCTTCTATGAATCTAATTATGGAAAATATGAAGACATTGTTAACAATTATATACTCCTTGCTCTACTCTAACAGTCTCTTCATTACCAATTGAGGGTAGACAATACATGGCCATGCACTAGGATCTTGCATGCTACACCTCTTGTACAACCTTGGATAGTCTGTCACCCTCATGGCTAACAAGTACACCAAATATAATGGCATATAGAACTTCCTTTTTTTCTTTAGCTCCTCCAGCTATTCACATAAATTTTCACTCAAAGTAGAGTCCCAATCAAGTTCCATCTATGTCATCTTGATGGTCTCGATGAAATGCACCATAAAGATGTTCAAATGTCTGGCTATTGCCAAACTCATAACCCTACTTAAAATTATAATTGAGTATGCATTGTCTTCTTTCATATATCCTCTAGTCATGTCAACTTTACCAATATTCTTTCCCAAAGGAGTCTTCTTTATAAGTAAGGATGATTGAATGATCTCATAGGCTTCCTCAATATGTTCCCGGTACCACCTTTTTGCTTGCTCATAGGTAAGCCTGATAAATTGATCTGTAAATGGAAGATGGAATACCTTCTCAATGTTGTGAGGTCAGAGATCAAGGAAAATTTCCCCATTTATGCTCTTCACAACCCTCTCCTTAGTGAAAAATTATTTTACAAGTGTTATTATGAGCTCTGAAGATTATATTGACATCAAGTGTGAAGTTGCATTCACCTACCTTGATCAGATCAATGTAGAGACCATAGAAAACCTCTCAGTGGGATTGTTACAAATCTTTAGGAATTCCCCCAAAATTTAGTATGTATAAATTTTGTAGCTTTGATCTTTGAGTAGTCATCTTGAAACCTTGACTTTGTCAGAATGCCTTGGAATTTGAAGGTCACAAGTTTCGGTGCCATTTTCTCGCCCATCAAAGCTGATGAAGATTCCATTATATCTACACAAAAGAGATCCATTAGTCTAGAATTAGGAATTAAAAATTTTAAATTAAAACCTAGAATTGATATGAAGAAACCTAAAACCCAAAAAACCCTACTATGACCCTAACAACCATACATAGAAAGTGCACCCAATTGGTAAATTTAGGTGATGCGCAAGTGACTTTAATGTCTTTCTTTTTTCTTTTTATGTCTCAAATTTTTGTGTGCATTAGTGCACCTAGATAGGTTCTAGGTGCCCTGATGCTTATCCAAATTTCAAGTTTTATAAATGTGTTTTTTTCATTTTTGAATTTCATAATATTAAAGTTAGGTGTGCCTTAGTGTGCCATGTTAGGTGCACTAGTGTGCACCTATTTCTAGGTTCGGTGAAGTTTTTTGGATCTTTTGAAGTTTTCAATATATATATTGGTGCACCCTACCGCACCAAGTCAAGTGTGCTAGTGCACACCAATGTTCATGATTTGGTGAATGTTTATAGCGTAGGGAGGGAGCAAAGTGAAGCAAAAGGTGCACCTACTTAATGTGCAATGTTGCACTCAAGAACTAGTGCAAAGGGAAGAATTGGAAATTGATCTACATGGAGAGGCAAAAAATGTGGATAAGTTAAGAAGGGAGAGGGACTTTTTCCTTTATATGGACCAAGATACCTTCTGGCATAGGTGCACAAGTGTGCCAACTATGTAGTTGTGCAATTGCATTCAAAAAAACACTTTTCCTCAAACTTTGGGAACACTAGCGCACCTTGGGAGGTGCACCTAGTGTGCCAAACTTTTCAAAACTTAGCTTGTTTTTTGAATCTTTTTACTTGCAGACCTTCAAGTTTTTTTGACAAGGCCTATGCATGAACTAGGTGCTTATGGGGGACCTCAAATTGACTCAGATCCCAAATTTAGGAGTCCAAAAGCCAAAAATTTGAAGTACAAGGTCCCCATTTCCTTTCAAAAATGGGGCATGCATTGTGGAACCGTAACACATACCTAGGCCATAGACTTAATGGCTTTAAGATCAATAAAGGTCAAAGGTATCAAATCCTTATGGAGGTATATATTGTAGAGGAGCTTAATAAGCTCAATGATTGGATAGAGAAAATATCAAAAAGAAATAAAACAATGGAGGGATTACATGAAAAGATCCAATAGATTAAGGATAAAACTCAAGAGCAATTTTTGGAAGTGAAGAGGTACTACAATGCTACTTCCCTTGATATTTTTGAAGATGAGAATAAGAAAAACATTTTTGCATTGCAATTAGTAATCCAATAATTTAGAGAAACATTTGAAGATGCTTCATTAGATGATGACATAAGACAAGAATTCAAGACCAAAGAGGTATTGCTAGAGTTGGACACCAAGCTTGAGGATTTTGTGAGTACTTAGATAGAAGTCAATAATTACTAATAGCTAGTAGAGGATAAGTAAGGGTCTTTGTATTTCTAGAAGAAAGCCTAGTGGTTGAGATCATAGAGAAGTTTAAAATTAAAAATCTAGACATCATTTTGGTGTAAAGAGGGAAAAAACCCATATGTTGGAAATCAAATTTTGACACTTAGAGAAATTTAGAATTTTTGGGACCTATCACCAAGTTACACAGGTGTGCATGTGCACTTTTCACATAGGTACACCAACAATTTTGAGTAAGAAGACGTGTTCTGATAGCTAACTCCCAATTCCAAATTTAAAACATTCGATGCACAAAAAATACATTTTGATGGTAGTTCAACTCCAAGAAATGCCTAAAGAAGGCTAAGCTTCAATTTTTAGAGCTTCCAAAGACTTTTAGATCATCTTATAGCTTCCTTCTTCTTATATACTTACTCCTTCATTCTTTTGTGTCATGTAAAGGTTCATGCACCCATTAATAAAGATAAGCAAGGGTGGACACCTACTTAGCACCATTTAGAGAGTCAGTTTGTATATAATTAGATTTGGTTTATTAGTTTTTAGCATAAGTTTGAATTTTAATAAGTCTCACTCTTAACACAAAGGGAGGAGAAATTTTATTATAAATATATGGATGTAATATGTACTCTAGGCCATTATTTTGATTCAATAATATATATGCTATGGGTGCTTTTATTTTGAGTGTAGTTATTCTTTCCAAAGTGTTTTTTTTTTTGTGAACGCATGTTCATGTATAATAATGAAGAAAATGGTTTTATTGTGTTGTTATGATTGTGTGATATTTTAGTTCTAGTGTTTGCCTCATGTTAACTAATTCTACTGATGTAATGGATTGGTGAAAGGATCATCTATTGTTCTTGCATAGTGTCTTATCTTGCATGAGTAAACTTTATATGGCCTTGTGATTTGATGAAATGTGAAACATATTTTAGTATTTATTAAGTTCTCAACGATGATTTTATTAGTAAAGTTGGGGAAGTATTTCTCTTAATTTCATCGGTTTCCTACCTGGTCCCTTTTGATAATTTAATTTGTAGACATGTTGTTACATTGGTTTATGTTCATTAGGAATTTCCCTTTTAGTTATTTTCTTTGATCTCTCATTACTATATCTTTTTTATTTTCTTTTCTAACACTTGGTTAAATTAGGAATTCATATAGTTGCATCGATAAATTGTATTCATCATAAAATAAAAAATACAAAATTTATCTCTTTTATGGTTACATCTCAAACAATAGCAAATAGATTATCTAAAAAATTTCAAAACCAACAAAGGCCTACACATGAAGATACACATTTATCTTCAACTGAGAAAACCCAGTAGGTTGCATGACTACCTAGAACCTTTGAGTTGGTCGTTGATCATCTTTTCAAGAGAGGGATTCAAAAGGATCCATGCTATTCAACATCATGCAAAATGACAACTCAATAGAAGTGGCTCTAGATGGAGGTCCACAAACCATTTAGATAATAAAAACATTTTTTTGTTTGAAAATTCTACAATTTTTGGAATTTTAAAAAAATTTCCTTCTAAAATAGTCAAAATGTGTGTTGTTTTGAAGAGATGCACACTTCTTAGAGGTTCACTTTTCTAGAAATGACACAAATTGGAAGATCCTGATCCACCATCTCCATTTTAGTGAGTTTTATAGTCTTCACTAGGTGCACACGAGTTCATAGAACTCAATAATTTTTGCATGCCTCATAGTGATAAAAGATTACCAAGAACTCTAGCACTCCCATTTCAAATTTCTTCTTCTTCTTTAGTCCCGCCTCCAAACCAAACTCCACCTATAATTCCACTTAATCCTCCACCAATGGCCTTCTTTGCTAACATAGTAGATTCACCAATCAACTTGTAAGGTGCACTCAATGACCTTTCCAAGAATCTTGAGAAATTATACCCAATGTTCATCTATGGAGACACATGAACAACTAAGGACCATATCAAGGTATTCAATGAAATATACAATTGGAAACAGGTTCAAGAAGAGAATGTTTTCCTCTAGTTATTCCCATACTCATTAGGAGAAGTTTCCTTTAACTAGTATGTGAATTTTCTACCAAGATGTATCCAAAATTGGGCCACCTTCAAAAAGTTGTTCGTTGGAGAATTTAAAGCATTTGTCAACCTGGCTATGATACATCATCAGTTTATATCAATCAAGAGGGACCTAGCAGAGATTGTTTCATGTTTCACAACTTTCATATGGCATACCACAAGTTAGAAACATGCTACACTATACTTGTTCAGATGGAATCTATATTTATCTAAATGTTATGGACCATCTCACCACTATTTTCCTGAGAAGACTACCTACTACAAAAATCAACATATTGGACAAAGTCTTCTCAAAAGAAATTACCTTTACTAAACAAGGCAACCCCAATGGAGGAGGATTGATGGTTCTAGCTCAAGCTACTATAATATTACCAACATATCCTACTAGATCACAAGTGGTTCATATTCAATTCATTCTAATATCTCCAATTCCACTAGAAAAAGCACTAGTTGTACCAATTCTAGCAATAACCTACCCAGAATGTGAACCTCCAAAAGCTACTTTCTTTGAGTAGAAGGCAACAACATCTGCTAAAGGATAAAATAATGTTGCATCTGAGATTGGCCAAATGAAGAAGACCAATACATAGAATACCAATGATCTTACCTATTTGAGTTTGTCACAAGGGCAAAAAAAATATTTTTTAGAGAACAAGTGTAGGCCCTTACAAAAACAACTATGGTCCAAATTACAACAAAAATTTCAATAGAAATAAAAATGTAGGAAATAAAAATGAAAGGAATAATTTTAATCCTCCAAATCACAATAAAAATTTCCAAAGACAAAATCAACAATGGAACACTCATCCAAACAATGGGAGCATCCCTACAAATAACAAATTTAATGCTCAGTTTATGGATATCAATCAATATGACAGTAATAAAAATGTTCCCAATGATGATGGATCTTATTTTAATTGGAATCAAGAAGTGAATCAAAATTCAAAAGGCAATAATAATGAGCCCCATGTGCAATTCAATACTATGCTACTAGATTCCTATGGTTCTCCATAGAATTTAGGATTCGAAGAACAAGTCAATGAAGAATTTATGTTTCCATTCATTCAAGAATTAGATCCTTAACCAAAAAAGATGTTTTCTTTTTCAAATGACAATCAAAATACTTACAATTTACAAAACCAAAAGGAACTCATGCTTGATGTAATTCCTCCAGCTTTGCAACTAATGTCTCCATATACAAGGGTTAATAACAATAATTGGTGCCTACACAACCACCCTATGTTGGACAATAGAATTAGAACCAAGGAAACATACCTACAATACTAAAAAATTCAATATACATTTGTTTGATATGCTGCAAAATTTTCCTAATTGGAGAGAAGCACTGATAAAGAATATTGATCATACAAAGGTAATGCCTAATATAGGTCTTCAAAAGATAGTATCACAACAATTCAATACTTCTAAGGCTATGCCAATCATGTATAAAGACAACATGAAAGTGTCTCCTTTATTGCTCAATATTAGAATATTTGGAAGAAACCTTCACAATTGTCTCATATATTTTGGAGCTTCTTGTAATGTCATGCCACTTTTGATAGCTCAAATATTGGGAGTCACCCCTCAACCTACGAATCAAATTATGATTCAACTTGATAAAATGGAACTAAAGGTTATTGAGATATTGAAAGATGTTTGAATATAGTTGACTATAGACACGAGAATTTAAGATATTAGATATACATGTGGCAAAAATTCTAGACACATATGGCTTTTTGCTAAGTAGAGAATGGAAAAAATGCAAATGAGGATGGTTTTCAACTAATTTTACTCAACTATAGCTACCTTGGAAGGGATTGAATAATCCGATCAAGATAGACACTGAACCAAAACTGAAAAAAAATGATCATAGAATATAATGCCCCGAATGAGGTGGCATTTTTCCAATTAGATTTAGGTTCTTACAAAGTAATGGCTCTTGACATAACTTCAGTGAAAAAACCACACAATCTGAATAGAGAATCTATCATCCCTACCCCAAAAGATGAGTTTGTGACTCAATATATAAACATCATGGTTGCAAATTTATAATTCTTAGGAAAAGAAGTAGACCCAAGTGTTTTTCTCCTTCTAGAATTTTGCAAGTTACACAAAGTAAGCCATTCCAAATTTGAATCCTCACATTTCCAAGAAGAAATCTCTCAGGTACTAACTTAGATAATGCACTTGAAAAATGGTCTAACACCAAGTTAGATAAAAAAGAAAAATCCAATTCACATGCATATCTAAAGTTTTGAATGACGTTGAAGAGGAAAAAGAAGATCTCAATGCATCATACAATGACACTTTCTTAGATGGTGAGACTTTGTCTTAACCCCCACCAGGGATGATCAAAGTTTTAAGGGGAAGACATTTTGTAAAAGGCCAAGGATGGACCTTAGTAGTTTTTCATCCTAGGCCACAAATTGAAAAAATCACACAATTGATTAGGGAGATTCAAGGTCAACAAGAAAAATGGACAATCCCCATATCAAAGGTAAATAATGGAAATTTACCAAGTCTTCCACATGAAATATTTTAATGGATCTTGAAGAAATGGTGCTTAAAAGTTAAAGTGAAAGAAAAGATTTGAAAAAATAAACAAAAGTCTAGAAAGTCCAAAGAACAACCAATTTGGACACTAAGATTTCACAGCTCTAAATGCAAATTAGGAGCTAGTGTAGGTATTGAATTCATTAATCCCAAAAGGTATTTTTATGTGGCATATCATTTGCAATTTAGATGTAACAAAAATGTTGTTGAATATGAAGCCTTGATTCATGAACTTCTCTTCGCATTAGATAAAGATCCCAAAGAACTCATAGTTAAAGGAGACTCTTAGTTGGTGATTAGATAGTGAAATCAATTTACTCTTGCAATGATAGAAGATTACTTGCATATTAGAAAAGACTTTGGGACTTGATGGAAGATTTTAAGGCTCTAAACATAAGGTCTATTCCAAGAAAGAAGAATGTGGTATCCGATGGCCTTGTTATTTCATCAAATGTATTACAACCCATTGGAAGAAAAAAACTAAAGAGGTTTTTAGTTGTTTTGATTGTTGACCCATCTATTCTAAATAACATTAATAACTTCTAGATCTTCAAAGATGACCAAAATATTTGTGAGTTTATTATGTGCAATGGTCTTTTCAAATGACAAAAGATTGATGATACTCCTAATAATAAACTTGAAGATGATGAGCTAGAAGATGAAGATTGGATTATAAATTTGAAGACCGATACTATTCCTAAGTGGATGGTAGAGTTGGAATGTATCTTTGATCAAGATAAATTAACACATAGTAAAATAATTGTTGAAGAAAAGGGGATTAAAGAATGTGATTCATATAATTTGGGTATGGAGGAATATCTTAAGATGGTGAGAATTAAAAAGGCATGTAATCCCTGTAAATGAGAAATTATGTTTCAATTTCTTATAGAATAAAAAGATGTCATAGCATAGAGCTATGAAGAAATCAAGAGATATGATCCTAAAATCATCACTCATGACATTTTGTTGAAGCTTGATGCCAAACCTTTTCATCAAATATAGAGACTAGTGAATTTCATTATTGAACCACTAATAATGAAAGAGGTCCAAAAGCTCCTTGATGCTAAAATTATCTTTCCAATTTGAAATTTGACATGGGTTGATAATTTGATTCCAATAAGGAAAACACTATAGAAATTAGCCTTTGCATGGATTTTCACAATTTGAGCCTAGCATGCCAGAAGGATAACTACTATTTTCCTTAATTTGATGAAGTGTTGCAAATCATGAATGGATCCAAAATGGTGTCTTTTTTAGATGAATATTCAAAATACAACCAGGTGATGATAGATGACGAAGATAGGTTAAAGATTGAATTTATAACAAAATGGGGAACTTTTGCATACAAAAGAATTGCTTTTGGATTGATCAATGTAGAAGCTACCTTTCAAAGAGCCATGTATGAAGCATGCAAAGGGGTGATCAATAAATATATATATCTATTTATATGGATGACCTAAGTATCTTTCCAAAAGATGAAAGTATCTATATTGCTAATTTGAGACAAGTTTTTAGTAGATACTAAAGATGTGAAATTTCTCTTAATCCTAAGAAGTGTTTGTTTAGGGTTACCAAAGGAAAGATTTTGGAGCACATTATTTCTGAAGTTGGGATATCCATTGATTCTAAAAGGATAGAAGCTATTCTAAAGTGGTCACCTCCTCATATTTGTAAAGAGCTCAAATATTTCTTTGGGAAGATCAATTTTGTACATAAGTTTATTAGTGGATTTTCTAAGATAGTATGCCCCCTCAATGACTTGCTGAAAAAGGGAGAAAAACCTAATTGGGTTCTTGAAATAAAGAAATATTTAAAGACATCAAAGTAGCTATCTCTATGACTCTAGTACTTGTAAGTCTAGATTATGAGTTGCCCTTCAAAATCTATTTTTTCTTCTTCAGAACATTCATGTGTCAAGATTCTCACTCAAAAGAAAAACAAAGAAGATGAGAGACCTATTGCATTCACCAGTTGTCCACTAAAGAATGCCAAATTGAACTATTCCAATGTTGACAAACAATCCTTTGCACTAATAAAGGAAGTCAATAAATTTTTCACTACATGCTTAGGAGCAAGGTATATGCTATTGTGTTGGATCATGCAATCAAATTAGTGTGGATGCAAAATGAACTAAGTGAAAGGAGAGGAAAATGGATGGCTATATTACAAGATTTTGATTTGGAAATTAAACCAATGAAACTAGTGAGATGAAAATGTCTAACTAAGATGATAGATGATAATGAGGTAGGTATTGACAATGAAATTGGATTTGATGATGAAATTAGTACTATAATTTAACAAAATATCATAGTGTCTAAAGTGGACATTGACCAAGGAATAATAATAGATGTTTGGTACCAAGATATTGTATACTAGCTCTTGTAGAATCAATACCCTAACTAGATGAATAGTTCCCAACATAGAGGACTCAAAATGAAATGTGAATCCTATATGCTTCAAGATACGAAACTTCACAAAAGAAACTACAAGGGAATTTATTTGAAGTATTTGGGACATGAAGAAGTGAAGGAGTTATTGGAGTAGTCTCATGATAAGTATGGAATGGGACACAAATCAGTAGAGGCTATTGCCCATATGATTTTGAGATTAGGTTACTTTCAGGCTACAAGCTTCAAGGATACATTTGAACATGTATGCTCTTGACACATTTTTTAGACAAGTGCCAATAGAGAGAGACATCCAAATATGCCACTGCAACTAGTATTTGAAGTACACCCTTTTCCAAGGTGGGGGTTGGACTTTAGTGGACTAATAAACACACTATCATCTATAGGAAATATGTTCATCCTCACAACTATACACTATTACACATGATGGAAAGAATCTAAAACTTTTTTAAATTGCACAACAAAAGTAGTTACTAATTTCTTGGAAGAGCACATTGTCACTAGGTTTGGAATGTCATTCTTTCTTGTATCCAATAATGGGTAATCTTTTGCATCAATCTTCCTTATGCATTGAGCATTAGACAATCAGGTTATAATCAAGTTCTCATCTAATTACTATCCCCAAGGGAATGATGTGGTTGATTCTACCAATAAGAACTTGATCATAGTAATAAAGTGCTTGCTAAAGGAAAACCAAAAGGATTGGCATACTTAGCTAAAATATGCATTATGGATGGATATAGTGAGGATTAACAATGCTTTGGGAACATCTCCATATCTACTCATCTACCAATAGTATCCAGTATTCCCACTCAATCTCAAGATTCTAGTGTTGAAATTCATGAGAGGCTATTCTGATGATGTTGACAAATTTTAGATTAGGTTGATGAATCTCTTGGAATTGGACGAGAAAAGGACAATAGATTTAGAGCATATGGTGAAAATAAAGCTATTATAAAGTGTTGGTTTGATAAGAAAGCCACAATAAAATCTTTCAAAATCTTTGACCTTGTTCTCTTATGGGACAAGGGAAAGGAAAACCCATGAAGTCACACCAAGTTTTAATTCTTTTGGATTGGCCCTTATCAAATTGTAGAGACTTTGGGAGAAAATGTTCTTAGGCTAAGTTCTTTTCAAGGGGACTTGGTCCCATTTCCAATCAATGGGAATTTTTTGAAACATTATTTCTAGGCCTTAAAGAAAAAAAAAACATTAAAAAATCTTTCTACTTGTGTATTTAATTTACGTGTGTGTGTTTTCTTTATGCAAGTGTCTATAATTTCAATCATGTGTTTACTTTTAGTCGTGTTTTTTCTTTAAATTTTTTTCTATATTTTCTTATCATTCTAGGGGTTAGGTATAATTAGGTTTCTTTCTTAATGCATTCGATAGATCAATTCTTTTGGTTTCAACTTTAGGGAACATGTATTTCTTCATCAAAGTATTATTCAGATGATTTTATTTCTTGTACCAAATAAAAACATGTATTTATTATAGTCATAGAGGACTTCTAGTCCTAAACTTAGAATTGTAGATTGGTAGCTCTCAATAATTTACAAACTTAAGAATTGATTGTCTTGGTGGTTTTCAAATGTAGGTTGACAGTAGCAAGGGATAATCCAAAACTTGTCAGTTCAGACAAGAAATCTCTTTAAAGAACTATTAAGATCACTGTTTGGCATGAGAGTTTCCCAAAAGTTCATTAAAAGAGGAATGCAAGAGTTATCAAAATAAGAACAAAGAGCTATAGAAAATGACACCAATACCTTGGCCACATAGTCTACGCATGGTTAGGGTAGAATTTTTAAAAAAATATCACAAGGTGTTAAATCTAAAGATTCTAGATGATTCAAAAAGTTAATTAGATAAAAGGGAATCTACATTCCAAAATGGCTATCTTAATTTATGCAAAAATGCTTCAAGGAAGAATCAAAGGGAAATATGCGAGCTCCACAAAGTAAATAAAAATCAATTACCAAAGACTCAAATTGAAGAATTGATAACTCGCCAAGAGCCCTTAGAATGGATTCTCTCATTTGCTTATATATGTGATTGATAAACAAGTTTTATGAGGATTCCTAATGAATGGACTAGTGGAGAAACATATTGTCTCAAATTTTCTTGATGCTCATGATAGACTACACCTCGAGACGTCAAAGGAAATGAATAAACTAAGCATACATTAAGTTTGATGATTCAAGATTTTGAAGTTTTAACTATCAAGGGACTTGAAAGATGCTTGAAATGTTCAGAATCTAGTTGTCACTTGACACATGTCAAAAGAATGTTTGCTAGTGAAGAAATTCCTTTGTCATTTTCTCCATTTTTTGGGTTTATCTATTGTGGTTTCACAAGGCATGCCACATTTTTATGTAGAAATGGGAACCCCTGAGTTATTTTCTTCTATTAGGCACCTAGTCCAGATCTTAGGACATTTTGGACCCTCTAATGGGTCTAGGACTGATCCTACTATCTAACTAGAGAAGTCCAGGAAATCAGAGACATAGAGAAACTGATAGTTTGAGGATAATTTGCACCATAAAATAGGTATGCTCATGTGCACCATTAAGAGGTGCATACATGCACACCCTTTAGAGTTGTGCATGTGCACACCTCCAAAGGTGCTCACCTACACAACCCTACTGGATGTGTATTCCCCCAGGCTATATGTAAGATCTCAAGCCTTATCCACTTCTTCACTTACTCTTGTTCCCACTCTAATCTCGTACCTCTGCACCCTAGTTTAGTGCATAGCTTTACTTCCTTAGTTGTATGCACATAAAAAATAGACAAGGTCAACACTTTATGAGGTAAACACATGCACACCCCCATGAGGTATGCATGTGCACATATGCACACCCCCATGAGGTGAGCATGTGTTCACCTCCACACACCTAAAAGAAATCTAAAACCTAAACTAAACTAAAACTCCTAAGACACCACCATGAGGTATGCACATGTGCACCTCCAAGAGGTGTGAACATGCACACCTCCATGCCCATAAAAAAAAAGAGCTAAGGGTCCATCCCCTTCATTTTACAAAATAAATAATGCATGTGTAAACCTTTCCAAGGTGCACAGGTGTGCAACTATGCAAAAATCCATTTCAAGGCTAAATATAGTGCACTAGTACACCTATAAAGGTGTTCTACATGCCCTAAAGTGCATAGCAGGGTGTTTTTGAAGGGGGGACATCTTATTGTGTCTTTTGAATGATTTTTTCCTATTTTCAAGTCAGTCTAAGGTATTTTAGGTCAAGTTTTACATTGTGACATATGTTTATCTCTTCTATGCTAAACAAATGGTATCCTCCTCATCTTCTATGGTGGAGAAAATAGTTCCAAAACCTATCAATTTCAAGTATCAAGGAGCATCAAAGAATTCAAGTATCCAAGATGGACATACTAAGATCAAAGACATGGAGTTGGGACACATAGACTGGAACACATTCCTCACAATTTGCAATAAACCAAAGGAAAGGTCAATGATGGTTTCTGCACTCATCTAATTAGGGCTTGTGAATGTATGATCTCACCCAACATCAGTTCGATATTTAGAATTAATAATGACCCTAGTAGTTCACTATGTGACTGAAGAGAAGATTGTAAAGAGCATCATAGGAGAGATAGTATTGGACCTCCAACCTTGGAACATAGAAAAAGTGTTATCACCTCCCAAGAGAAAATCAATGCCTGCAAATCTTGCATGATGGGTCAAAGAGGTAGTATAGGGAGAAAGAGAAAGAGGCAAAGGAAATAATACAATCCTCTTTCCTAATTGATAGGACACTAATGGTCCACAGAGTCGACAAGCTAGATATGACATGGGGATACATGTAGGATGATATATGTGATTTTTTTCCTTGAGAAGAGTCATCAATCTTGCAGCAGTTGGTCATCTTCAAACTTGGATGGTTCATTTTATTGAAACTGTTAGAACAAAAAAGATTTCCATTAAATGGGCCACCATCCTAAGTGACAACTTGGATGAACAACTAGTAGCCATCAAAGTAGACCTGTGCTTTGATATGACATCATACATGGTGTACTTACTAGTGGCTAGAACCATAGATTACCCAGGTCTCTACAGAAAGGGAAGTATGTAAGATGCACATTCCTAGACCTATGTGGTATACCAATAATTTTAAAAGAAGAATCTCCCATTGTAGAGTGTGGAATATAGAGTGGTGAATGATGGGTTTATCTTTGCAATCATCAAGTTTATTGAAGGCAGTTATGCAAAAAGAATGTTAGTAGAGGCAACAACCAAAATCATAGAGATCAATGCCTACTACATTCAATTCAAGAGCTTCACATATCTTTGGGTAGCTAGTACTCTATTGTTCCCAAAGAACATCCCAAGATACCTATTAGATAGGCTGATACACTTAGAGATCACTTGCCAACTCACTTCTACATATGATAGAGTGAGAAAATAGCATAAGAAGACATGGGTCTAGTCCATCATAATTGTTTCTTTTGAAGTGAACTAGAAGTAGGAAATTTACACCTTTGACTATGAGTGGGATCAATATCCCTTAGAAGAATACAACTCCCCTTCCCATTCTTTGATAACATTGGGGTGGTCCAACATTTAGTAAGGAAAGCATTTTTTTATGAGGAAGCATTACGCAATCACTAGATGAACACAATAGATGACTATGGTATTCATATAAGGGTTTATTGTATGATGAGTCTATACTTAGAAGAAAACATGCCAAAAATGAAGATTCCTCTCAAGGCCATAGAAAAGGATACCAAAGAAGTCATGGATCCTTTGTACAAAAGAGACAAATCTACAACAAGCCTATTATGAATGTTGAGATAGGGAGACATGAGAATGATGACATAGATAATTCGGCTAGGCATGGAATGAATCTAAAAACCATTTTGAATGGATCTAGTTCCTCAATCCAAACCCCTACAAGCTAAAACTAGGCCAAATAAAGGAAAAGGTGCAAAGGTCACCATACCAACCTTCCCTGCTCAATTCCTAGTAAGGCGAGACCTGGTACATCAAAATGAGTGGGAGGTTTAGTCATCTAAAGCTAATCAGAGAAAGAAAAGGAAGAGGGTAACTTCTAGGGAAAAGGAAGAAGAATCTTAGGCTAAAGAACCTCCATAACAAGTACAACCTAAATAGGCACAAGTAGAGCCAACAAAAGAACCTCGCGAGTAGCCACAACAGGGACAACTAGAGGAGGAATGAGTAGAGGAGTAGACAATTCCATTGGTGATAACTATGGATGAAGAAGGCCCCCCCCACCCCCCCCCCCCCCCCCCCCAATCTCCAAAGAAAGTAAGACTTGAAATAACTATGGTGGGTACATAGAATAGGAGAATGAAGAAGAAAAATACTCTGTCCCCATATGTTCCTAAGACCATCCCAAAAGATGAGGATGAAGAAGAAGGGGAACAAATAGATTTTTCCCCTTGAGACAAAGAACTTGCTTGAAAAATTTTGCAAAGGAAGATAGGAGAAGAAGTTCTATGTTGACACCTTGATCCTCTTGAAAAGATCCTATCTAGATATCACCTTTATAGGATGAACCAAAAAAGTGGATAGTAGAGATGGAGAGTGAAGGAATTTATATCTTTGACCTCTTCAGCTTTGATTTTATGCTAGTGAGAACTAAAATGGTGGGAAATAAAATCCAAGATACTCCAATGACCAATCCTTAAGGAGAGGATTGGAATCAATTAACTCCTTTGCCTTTAGGACCTCTAGTCATTCCACCACAACCATCACATGTTTTTTTCATTCACAATAAAGAGTTAATAACTCCACTTTACTTGATCACTCAAATAGAGGCAAAAGAAAAACAAAATAAGGAAGGGGGGTTCCAATAGCTTCATGTTGATGAAATATATGAGAAGGGACAAATATGTGAAGGAACTCAACAAGATCCTCAAGGTACAGAGGCAAGATCATTAACCCAATAGAGTCCAAAGGATCCTACTAAATATTTTTAATATGAGAAGACTCTAGAGATAAGTGATAAGGGAAAGGAGCCTATTGGAGAGACAACCTCTTTAGCCAAGTACATGTCACCCATGGGCACTACACTAGCATGGATGAAGAGGGAGGTTATGTTTCATTAGAAAAGACAACTAGAAATGCTAGTATAGGAAGAAATGAAGGAACTAATTAAAGTAGTGAAGAGGTCTGAGCCACCTAAGGGTGATGCAAGAACATTAGCCTTCATAAGGAAGAACCAAGAACAAGACTTTCTTTCACATATTGTCATTCCTCCTCCACACATTGATACTAAATAATTGATTAATAGATTACTAAATCAAGGATGCCATTTCTAGAAGGTGCATAATGGACATAACTAAAGTGGTGATCACCAAAAGCATGATAGAGGTGTTCCAGTACATGGATTAAGATGAATTAGAGCTAATAATATTGCAAAAAAAAAACAAGCTACTAAGAGGATACTTGAATTAGGTGTTAGGCCCTATTGACCTAGAGAATCTAGATGTCAATCTTGGAGTAGCATTAGGAAGAAAGGGAATAGGAACATAGTTGGATCTATTTTTGGAAGCATATCAGCAATGGCATAACATTTTTGAATAGAAAGGTGTCCTAATAATATAGGGAAATTTGAACCTATTGCACCACATCTAATCAAGTGCTAGCAACTTGGTTTCCATAGTAAACCAAGATTTTGCGTTGATGGATGAAGTACATGTTGGAAATATTCAGGATATGACAGGTTACTGAGAGGGGAGGGGTGAATCAGTAACCTTAAAACTTTTTATTAATTTACCACGCACCCATCTATACTACTACATGCATAAATTCTAAAACATGAAACAATCATTACACAAGTGAACACAATATTTGGTGACCCAGAAACCTTCCAAATAGAAAGTAAAATTGGGGTGGGGATGATACCTATAAAGTTGGCTGGTTAAGGCTTACATTGACCACTTCTGTTGATCTGCCCTATTAGGAGTACAAAGGACTACTAGGTCCACCTTGTTAGAGGATTTGCAAACATACAATGAAGTATGCACTCTGTTAGGAGATTTGTACAAAGACTATTAAGTCTACCTTGTTAGAGGATTTGAAAAATTTGATTCACCTGTTAGGATGAAGCAGTGGATCTACTTGCGACTAATTGTTGATAAGATCCCTTATGCACTAATGACCTCATGTGATGGATATAACTTTTCAATCTCTAAATTGACCTTGCTATGTACCTTGAACCGTTGTTGATGATCTTTCGTATCTACTTCACATTACTTCACAATTCCTTCTCATTTCATGCATCATACATACATTCACACTTGCTTGTTTGATATAATCCAATACATATTACATATATACCTTTCAAACTTACAAAATTACAAGGTCAGCCAAAATACAAGTAAACAAATGCATTACAGAATCAGCCCAATAGTAAATAACTCAGGTTCACTGAACTGACTCGGTGACCTTCTAATACTCGGTGCTACTATATTACTCAGCATCATCATGCACTTAGTAGAAGTGAAGGTTTGGTCCATACTAATCACTCGATGTAGCTCTGAACTCGATAACCACCGATGACTCGGTAGATGTAGTGTCACTCAGTAGATACTGTTTACTAAGTTTACCTTGATTCACTCGATAAACATTAAATCTTTCATCACTCAGTTTGCACTAAATCTTCATGACACAAATTATTTGCTCAGTAGAAACTGTGAAGCATGGTAGATACTGAGAAGCTTGGTAGACACTGCTAGACTTCACATTATCTGTATTTTCTTGGTAGCCACTATCTGCTCAGTGTAAACTACTGAACTGCTAAGTTTACAAGGTAACCACTTGGATGCTCGATAAGCATACAGAATTGAGTAACTATTGTCACTAATGGAAAAATAATCATAATGCCAACAATCTCCCCCTTTGGCATTAGTGAGAAAAACACTTATGAATCAAAACTTACATTCTAATTTACTTTGCTATTTACATATCTTATATATCTCACATATCTTGCATATCTCCCCCATACATATGGTATGCATAACTTTTATCTGTACAATGTCTCTCTTATTCCTTATTCGTCTCATATCCCCAATGTCAACAATCTTATCTCCCCTTGCCAACAACCTCATCTCCTACTTTTTGACAATAATGCCAAAGAATGTATACAATAAATTTAAATTGAGACACCAATATGTGAGATAAATTCTAAGTGTACCTTGAGAATAAGAGACAATTTCTTATCCCAATTATCTTGCAAAATCTTGCAGGTGGAGAGAGCCACTTGAGCTTTTGCCAAAAGTTCAATCATATGATCTTCTAGTGAAAAGATATGATAATGAATCAATGTTTTTGAGTACGCAATGTGTTTTTGCATTTGATCCATGACTGGGAGAATCATATTTTGAATATCAATCAGTGTAGACCAGATTTTGGCTTCTTCTCTGAGTAGCTTTTCCTACATTTTGGACAAAAATTTCACTTTTGTGTGATGGGATGAGTCTGAACTATGGTCAAGCTACAACTTTTGAGCACTATCCTTCATTTCCACATCTAATTTATTCAATTTTTCTTTGACTTCCTTAGTGAGCTCGGTAACATCATAGAGCTTTCCAAAAAGTGATGTTACATTTGTGAACGCTTGCTCAAGATCACTCAAAATTGAGGTTAATTCAACTTGTTTTATTGCAATGTGCTGAGTAATGTGCTCAAGCACTTTATTATCAAATTTATTTTCCACCTTTTCAATGAGTTTCTCTTGCCCAAAGGTGTCGTCATTGAACTTATCTATAGCCTCTTCTAATTGCAACAAAATGTGTTGAGATGCATCAACATCAACACCAATAGCTTCAATAATTATATTTTTAGCATTTTCTATTATAGTATATTCTCTATCTCTCTCTTCTATGAGTTGCTTCTGCCTTGCCTTCTACTCTAAAAGCTGACTAACCATTCTCATCTCACTAGCTGAGGCATTGTCCAAGTCTATCTTTGGAATAACAATTTTTGTATCCAAGTCTATGTCTTCATCAATTTTTTTTCTAGTAAGAAAAAGTTTCAGAGGAGTTTTTGATTTTAATTCTATGCTTACTTCCTTGGATTTGGAATTAGAGACAATAGTTGACATAGATGGACTAGCAAAAAATACTTGAATAGATGCAACTAGAGGAAAGTTGAGAGAAGTACAACTGAATCCAAAATTGGTGTGCTTCCCAAAAATTATGTACAAACAGGTAGTGTATAGGCTAGAATATTCACAATTGGAGATGTACAAAAAATTGTAGAAAGAACTATAGAACGTACTATACATTGATTAGAGGAGGTTGACACAGTTGATGCTGTTAAAACTGATTGCTCGAGTGCTGACGAAGAAAGCTACAACTTGGTAGATGAAGTAATGGTTACTTCCATAGATGATGCTCGGAGCTATTGGGAAGTAGGAGTAGATGATGTTTCTTATGTGGTCAATCCTACTAAAGCTATCTCCAACCTTGATGATGTTGCAGTCTTAGGTGGAGAGTGAGGAAGGGAAGTAATGACTTTTGTTGTAATCTTCATTGGATCATCTTCTTCATCCTCTTCCTCCTTGTCTTCCTCTTCAGCTTATTCCCCTTTTTCTTCATCATCAGACCTTAGTGCCTAGTCATCACTAACACTTGGAGCAATGTCATCTCCTTCATCACTATTAGTGCCATCATCATCCTTGATTATCATTGGATCATTACTGGGCTTTTCTAGATGATAGATGTTCTTCCACATGTTTGTTACATCTCTTACAACATGCTCAATATCCTTAATTATATTCAAACATGTGTGAAATATAATCATCATTTTACCTTTGTTTTTCTTCATTACTCCCTTTATTTCGGCCTCAGTAAGACTCCGTAGAAGATTCTTCAAGGATTGCTTACATATGTCCTTGGCTATTTGGGTGGCTAACTCCCAACTTGGTTGCAATCTTACCAACAACTCTTTGGAGATTTAAGGGGCAAGATGGTCTAGGGAGTATTTCCATTTTCCCATCTTATTAAGTACTAGTTCCTCAATCTACATTTTCTCTACATCAATCCTTGTTTCAAATTTCAATGCTTTGAAATTTGTGATGCTATCTCCCTCTTCCATTTGTTTCAATCTCTCTTGGAAGGTTAGTTGGGGCTTGCTAAATACTACTTCATCCTTATTCTTACCTTTACCTCTTCTGGTGAAAATAGTTGTGGAGGCTTTGGGTGGCTTGGTAATGATTACCTTGCCTTTCTTTTTGACTAGCTCTACCTCTTCCTCTAATTCTTCCTCTATGTCTTCTAATTCCTGCTCCTCTTCTTTATCCTCATCTTTTCCTTCAGTAATCATTAAAGGCTCGATAGTAGTTTTCAAAATAGAAACCTTTCTTTTACCTTTGTTGATTTCTTGGGGAAGGTTGATATCCAATTCTATTCTAGCTTTTGCCTCATCATAGGTTCCAAAAATTGGTTGCTTGGGATCTACTGGTTCATTTACTAGTGCTTCAATAATATCCCTAGTTTCATAAATGTTTACCTCATAAGGTAGAGGTTTTATCCATGCAACTCAGGGCCTAACTACCTGAATATATACTCTGTTGTAGTCAACCATAAAACAAACATCATCTTTGTAATCTTCAAAAATTTTAGGAGGGATTCTAAACCTGTTGTTCATTCTCTCTTTGAAGTCCTCAAAATAGTTGTCCATTATACTATCAAAATTGACAGCCATTTCTACTATAAACTCATTAATCTGATAAAGAATGGGACCATCCTTTCTCCATACAATAGAACCTTTGGAAAGAAAGAATTTTTGTACATAGAAGAATAAACATGTCAACAAGGAACCAAATTTAGAAGGGTTATTCTTGGATAATCTGATACTATCCATGTTTTTGTTCAGCTGCCTTAGCATTAGTTCAGAGAAGTCATACTCCAAATTCTTCTTCACAACCTTAAATGCCAGGTCTATGACCTCACACAACACACTGTTCAATTGGCTTGAACTATTGATCGTGTGAGCTATCACATGAATTCCATATCTAAGTTCAACGTTGATAACTATGCTAACCTTTAACCTTTTTCCATCACACTTGGCTAGGGTTTTCTTCTAAAGTTTATCATGACCTAGGGTTTTTGTAGATTTGGCTTTGCTGAGTATGGGAAGGCTAGTAATCTTGTTAATCATTTTCTTAGTGATCAGTACAGGTTGCTCCAGCCATAGTTGACCATTGTGAACATGGCTAAGGACATATCTGATCCATTTTATTTGGAAGGTTCTTGGCATATGGGAGATGTGGGGCAACCCTTTTGTCTCCAGATGTTTATGTTCGAGTTTCAAAGAGCCACGAACACACATTTCTTCTAATGTGTTATCCATTTCTAGGGTTCCTATTTCTTGAATAGAACATTTGAAATGAGTTCAAATAACATTGATTAAAAGTACCCTTGCTGTTATCTATGATTGTGCACCATTAGGGTTTAGTGCCTCTGCAACTATGGGAACCAACTTAAAGTTCAGTTCTTTCCATTCTGTGCCCTTGACCAACATTTCTGGTCTACATTTCACCTTGTTGGTGCTTGTGCTTGCAAAAGCTATTTGTTGCTCTGTAAGTGATGGAAAACTTCGAACAAACTTCTTTATCTACAAATTTGTTCGAAATCACTTTGAAATCCCTTGAATGCTCCTAGAAATCTTTTAGCTCTGATGATACGATGAAAATGAAGTTGAATTTTGCCCATTTTGATGAAAGTTTTTCCATTAATGCTATGTACCATGTTGTCATAATGTGTGATAGATTGTCATCCACTAACCTAACTCAGCATGAGTATCAACTCGGTAGGTGAATAAAATTATCGTTTACTCCCAACCTCACTTGATAAGGTCTTTAACCACTTTTCTCAGTAGAGTCTGATGCACTTGGTCAAAGATAACTTTCATGTGATCTTGGTGTATCTGCAATACTAATTGGATCATTCTATATTCCTTACATTTCTTGGAACTACTTATGATTTTCTTTCTGAGTATAGCTCCAACTCATTCTTAGGAGTTTAGTTTGATGGGATGGAGTCACCCACTTCTTGAGTGACTTCATTTCCATGATTTGAGCTTGTATCTTCAGTGGATTTTAGAATCCATTGCTGCCTCATTTGTTTCCTTATGTTGTCAACCCTTGCTTTCTTTTCATCTTCAATTCTGCCTATATTGATGCATTTTTTAGCTATATGATCGAGTTTAGTGCACGTATAACACCTTACAGTAGTGTCCTTCTTCCTTAGGTGATGTCTTGCATAGTTTATACCAATGTATCCATATTCTCCACAATAATGACATTTGTACCAGGTATTGTAATCCCATCCAAATATTGCCTTTACAAGTTGTTCAGTTGGATTGAATGTTTTGGTTCTGCATTGAGATGCATTGTGACCATGCTGTTTGCATTTGTGACAATTACCTTCAAATTTTGGTTTCTCCTTGCATTCATTGGCTTTGTGACCATGCTGATTACAGTTATAGCACTTTCCATTGAATTTTCCTTTTCCATTGCTCCAACATTTTTTTGTTGTCTAACCAATTTTTCCACAATGATTGCATGATAGTTTTAGATTCCTTTTTGCAGCTTGCTTGGAAGATTCACCTTATTCTTCATTGTATCCAAGTCTTGCTTTATTATTTTTCTTATGAAGATTCTGCTCATTTTTTTGTATCAGTTGATTCATGTCTTCTTGTGACTTCATCATTCTTTCATTGATTTTATTTTCAGTGTTTAGGTCACTCTTTAATTTCTCAACAATTTTCTTTTCACATCTTAGTTCTCTTAGTATTATTTCATTAATTTCACTTTCACTATTTAGATCACTTCTTATTCTTTCATTCCGTGCTTTGAGAATCTTGATTTCTCCATTTGCTCTAGATATTTGATTCATGAGTTCTTCATGTTGATTGGATTGGTTATTTCTTGCCTCGAAGTCTTCATTTGCCTTGTTTCTTTGTACCAAAACTTCACATAGCCTGATTGATTAGATTTCTTGTTCTCTTTTAAGTTTTCTTACTTCTTCCTATAGAGAGCCATTCTTTGCTAGGAGTTCCTTGATTGCCTCATTAGCTTCATCTAAGCTACTTGATGATAAAAGGTCTTTAATCTTTTCTTCAACATGCTGATGGTCATTCATTTTTCTTACATGTTCCTTCTTTCTCTTCAAGGATTGGGAAAGATTCTCCTTTTCTTCTTTGAGTTGAGCCATGGCCATTTCCAGATCTAGCTTTTTATTTTCAATTGCCTTGTTAAGTTTGAATATCTTCATCTATTCTTAGATCTTTGCTCAAGGTACCAAACTTTTATCTTGAGAACCACAAAGCTCTGATGCCAATTGTTGGAAATATTTAGGATATGACAAGTTATAGAGAGGGGATGGGTGAATCAGTAACCTTAAAACTTTTTATTAATTTACCACACATCCATCTATACTACTACATGCATAAATTCTAAAACATGAAACAATCATTACACAAGTGAACACAATATTTGGTGATCCAGAAACCTTCCAAATAGAAAGTAAAACTAGGGTGGGGATGATACCCAAAAAACTTCAATGCTACAGTATAAATTTGGCTAGTTAAGGCTTACATTGACCACTTCTGGTGATCTACCTTATTAGGAGCACAAAGGACTACTAGGTCCACCTTGTTAGAGGATTTGCAAACATATAATGAAGTATGCACTCTGTTAGGAGATTTGTACAAAGACTATTAAGTCTACCTTGTTAGAGGATTTGAAAATTTTGATTCACCTATTAGGATGAAGTAGTGGATCTACTTGCAACTAATTGTTGATAAGATCCCTTATGCACTGATGACCTCATGTGATGGATATAACTTTTCAGTCTCTAAATTGACCTTGTTGTGTAGCTTGAACTACTATTGATGATCTTTCACATATACTTCACATTACTTCGCAATTCCTTCTCATTCCATGCATCATACATACATTCACACTTGCTTATTTGATATCATCCAATACATCTTACATATATACCTTTCAAACTTACAAAATTACAAGGTCAGCCAAAATACAAGTAAACAAATACATTACAGAGTCGGCCCAATAGTAAATAACTCTGGTTCACTAAACTGACTTAGTGACCTTCTAATACTCAGTGTCTACTGAATTACTCAACATCATCATGTACTTGGTAGAAGTGAAGGCTCAGTCCATACTAATCACTTGATGTAGTTCTAAACTTGGTAACCACTAGTGACTTGGTAGATATAGTGTCACTTGGTAGATATTGTTCACTGAGTTTACCTTGCTTCACTCGGTAAACACTGAATCTTTCATCACTCAGTTTGCACTGAATCTTCATGAAACAAATTATCTACTTGGTAGACATTGAGAAGCTTAGTAGACACTGTTGGACTTCACATTATCTATATTTTCTCGATAGTCACTATCTGCTCGGTGTAAACTGCTAAACTGCTAAGTTTACAAGGTAACCACTTGGATGCTCGATAAGCATACACAATTAATAGAAAAATAATCATAATTCCAATAGTACATACATAGGCCAAGTACTTGCAGGCTCTAGGATCAATAAAAGGTCAAAGGTATCATATGCTTATGGAGGTATATACTTCAAAAGGGCTAGATAAGCTCAATGAGTTGGATAGAGAAATTTTCAACAAGAAATGAAGTAATGGAGGGATTACATGAAAAGATCTAGTGGATTAAGGATAAAAATTAAGAGCAATTTTTAGAAGTAAAGAGGTACTAAAATAATGCTTCCCTTGAGATTTTTTAAGATGAGTCTAAGAATAATATTTTTGTGGTGTAATCATTCATCCAATAAATTAGAGAAACTTTCAAAGATGCTTCATCAAATGATGACATAAGACAAGCATTCTAGACCAAAGAGGTATTGTTGGAGCTAGATGTTAGATTGTGGTGACTGATCAGGAAAGTACTGTACATACTTCATAAATAGTGGGGTTTGGGGCATCACCCCGAAAAAAAAAATTTGGGCAGTAGCCGACATGGTAGCCGACATATTATGGCCGACATATGGCCGACATGTTATAACCCTAAAGTGGTTTAATACTTGTAAAAAAGGGCTTAGGGTTGGGTATTTTTCATAATGTTGTGATACGAAATTGGTTCTTGTGGCGGTATTGAGCTGTAAGGGATTACGGATTGTAATCAGGTTGTAATCACTGGATTGTAATAAGATTGGACTTGCTGTTTGGTGGACGTATCCCAGGGATTGGGTGAACCACGTTAAATCTTGGTGCCTTGTGTTCATTTTCTGTGTGTTCTATTATTTTCTGTTATTGGTTATATTTGCATGTAGTTTTTATTTCTGTCTATGGTTTATCCTAACACTAGACACCAAGCTTGAGGATTTTTTGAGTACTCAGATAGAAGTTAGTAATTATTGGTAGCTAGTAAAGGATAAGTATGGAGCTTTGGATTTCCTGAAAGGAATCCTAGTGACTAAGATTATAGAGAAGTTTAAGAGTAAACATCCAAACATCATTTTTGTTTAAAGAAGGAAAAAAACCTAGATGTTGGAAATCAAGTTTGACACTTAGAAATATTTTTTATTTTTGGAACCTATCACCAAGGTCTATAGGTACATGTGCACTTTTCATAAAGGTGGCCATTTAGAGAGTTGGTTTAATATAATTAGATTTGTTTTTTTAGTATTTAGCATGAGTTTTCATTATAAGAGGTCTCACTCCTAACACAAAGGGAGGAGATGTTTTCTTATAAATACATGAATGTAATATGTACTCTATTTTGATGTGATAATATATATGTTATTTGTACTTTCATTCTGAGTTCGAAGTGTGTTATTTTTGTGAATGCATGTTCATGAATAATAATGGAGGCAATGGTTTAATTTTGTTGTTATGATTGTGTAATTTTTTAGTTCTAGTGTTTTCCTTGTGTTAACAAATTCTGATTACATATTGAATTGGAGAAATGATCATCTATTGTTATTGCATAGTGTCTTTTCTTGCATGAGAATAGTTTCCATGGCCTTGTGATTTGATCAAACATGAAACATCCTTTGGTCTATATTAAGTTCCCATCGATGATTGCATTAGTGGAGTTGAGGAAGTGCTACTCCTAATTTCATTGGTTTCCTACCCAATCCCTTTTGATAATTTAATTTGTAGATTTTTTTTACCTTGGTTAATGTCTATTAGGAATTCCCCTTTTAGTTATTTTCTTTGATCTCTCGTTACTCTATCTTTGTTATTTTTTTTCTAACACTTGGTTAAAATAGGAATTCATATAGTTGCATTGATAAATTACATTCAACATAAAATAGAAAATACAAAAATATGTCTCTTTCATGGTTACATCTCAAACAATAGTAAACAAATTATCTAAAATTGTTCAAAACTAGAAAAGGCCTCCTCATGAACATACACATTTATCTTCAGCTAAGCAAACCTAGTGGGTTGAAAGATTTCTTGGAACCTTGGAATTGGTCCTTGATCATCTTTTCCAGAGAGAGATTCAAAAGGATTTCTGTTGTTCAGTATCATGAAAAATGACAACTCAATACTACCCAATCTACATTAGTATAAGGTAAAATTATTAGATCTATCATACCATAAACCATATTCTAATATTCCTTTCAAGTATCTCAAAATCTTCTTCACAACTAGTAAATGAACTTTTCTAGGCTCTTCTTGATATCTTTCCACAACACCAACTTCATTTTCTATATCAAGTATAATACTAGTTAGATATTGTAATCTTCTAATCATAGATCTATACTTTTTCTAAAATGTATTACATGAATCATTGGCAAAAGTCAACTTGCATGCAATTACTATAGGTGTTCCAATTGCTTTACAAATTTCTATGCTAAAATTTACTAAATATTTATTTTGAGATATAAAGATACTATTTTTAGTTTGATTTATTTTCAAGCCAAGAAAATATTCAATTTCATCTTACGTTCCCTCATGATATTTTTTTTCCCATAAATCATGATTTCCTCCAAAAATAATGTAATCAACAAATACCTCAATAATCAAAAGACCTCTAAAACTAATTCTCAAGTATATATCATTGCATGCACTACCTTTATTGAAACCCAAATGCAAAAAATACCTACCTAACCTCAAATACCAAGACCCTAGAGCTTGCTTCAATCCATAAAGAGATTTCTTCAATTTATATACCATGTCTTCATTATCTATCACAAGAAATTCATCAAGAATTCAATGAATAAATCCTCTTCCAATTCTCCATTCAAGAAATAAAATTTGACAACTATCTTATACTCTTTGAATTTCATTTTAGCTACACATGCCAAAAATAATCCAGCTAACTTTATTCTAGCTACATGAGAAAACATTTATTTTAAATCAATGCCTTCCCATCAAGAATAACTTATACATATTGTGTGTGTGAATTAGTGTACCTCCAAACAACACAACACTTCAATAAGACATGATAATTTTAGTCCATATTCATCAAATAATGTGAAGATAAGAAAATTAATGGCATCATATTTCTCCATATCTAAGAAGAGTATAATTAAGATCCTTATATAGTTCCCTTAGATTTAGATCCTAATTAGTGACATTAAAATCTTAAAATGAGATATTAAATTCAATAAAAATTCAATTGTAATTCATGTAATGAGTAAATAAAAGATAGATTATCAAATACAATTATGAAAATAAAGTATGGGATAACCAACTAGAAATAATTGATCAATAAATATATGTGACTATAAAGCTCTACATCATAACACTAGAATGCAAATTAGTGGACCATTTGATACTCAAATCCATTTCTTTTATAGAATTGGAGACAATGTGAGTGGTGTAGATTCAAAACTAAGGAGTTATTAGGATACATCCTTGACTGATCCATTTATGTAGGCTCTTATTGGTCTATCCATAGTCAAATTGCCCCCTTCTGATGATTTGTAATGTAGGGGTTTTTTTATTCCTTTTAATCAATTACTTTATCCAAGGGTATTTAATTGGTTTGATTCACTTAAATAGGTCAATGAAGCTAATGAGATTTTTTGAACAATGAATGATGATTGAATGCTTGATTGCAAATCTTCATGACTTTGATGAATTTTGCTAATGATCAAATGATCATACTAGCTTAGTTGAGAGGGGAAGCTTGATTTTGAGCAAGTGTGGATTCTAGTTCACTAGTCAATAGGGTGGTTAGATTTTCCCCTCTTTGAATTGATGTGTGAATAATACATTGATTCAAAGAGATGATGATGTTAACTCATAGAAAGGTTTGATTATCAACAATAAATCTATTCCTAGTTTATTGGTTGAGAATTTGGATCTTGATGGAAAGTTTTAAACCATCAATTCAGAACTTGATTGAACAAGAATTGACCATACTAACTTTGAACTTGATGGAAGAAAACTAAATGAGAGATTAAGAAAAAATGTATTTTAATTTGAAATGATTAAATTAGACATTTCAGAGATCATGATGATGATAAATAACCATTTTGATTTGATTCAATGAAATTGATCAATGGTAGAAAAATGTAAAAAGCAATGATGCTTGATAAAATAGAATAACTAGTTTAATTTGGTGCAATGAAACTAATCAACTATGAGATTATTTGATTTTGCACAATTAATCAACTTTATATAATAAGATAAAGTAGTTACTTGATAGTCTCAAATTGATGGAAGAGAACTAATGTGCATTTAGTTTTTATAGATGATTTGATTGATTGATTTAAATAAGGTTCCCAATTGGATTTGTTGAAAAACTTAGTGATTTAGGTATGATCATGCCCCCTTAGGAATGAAATCAAAATAAAAGTTAATAAAATATTGACTTCAAGCCTTATTGATGACATGTAATTGATGGAAATGTGATTTAGATCAATTTGAAGATGTTTAGAATCATTTTGAAGATGTTTTGAAACCATTTGGAGATTTTTAGAATCAATTATTATTTGAGTTGAATTGATCTAGTGTAGATAAAATATAGTTTGACCAAATTTGACCACCTAAAAGTGTGATTTAACCATGTTTGAATAAGTTTGACCATTATTTTTATGATTTGAATAGATTCCTTTGATGAATAATATCATTCTATTCCTAGTAATTATTTGTAGCCTATTATTGCCCTTTTGATCATTTTTTACCAACTTTGACCATAGTTTGACCATTTTTTGACTAAATATTATGCCTTACATGACCTTTACTAAACTTTCATTTTAATTTTCAAGCATTGTTTATACCATTTTGTATCTCTATTCTTTCATTATGCCCTTGGTTAACACGGATTTGACCAAATTTGACTTTTCCTTATTAGCATAGATATTTTGTCAAAAACTTCACTGCTTTGATTATTTAGTGTCATCTCATTTTGATTTTGATCCTGACATATAATTTTGCACTTGATTTTGTGGTTTTTCCATGTTTGCACTATTAGGTCATGAAAACCCTAATAGGTATAAATAGGTCCTATAAGGTGAACTCGTATGTCATTCTCACTTCTCTTTTCTATTCCAAAGCCCATTTCTTAGTAAACATGGTTATTCTAGTGGTGAATCATCATTTTGAGAAGAAATTGGAATTTTTTGAGCTTGAATGAAAAACTAACTAAAAATGGTAAGCTTTCAAATAGAATAACTCTACACTAAGATAACCCTAACAAAAAAAAGATAAAACAAAAATATTTTTGGGCAATGCAAGATTTCCCTTACACTCAAGAAACTTATGCATCACATTTATTTCTTATTGTAGACTTATTTTTATATTTTAATGGGGTTAGTTGTATATGTATTGCTTTTAAATCTAATTTACCTTTATTTATAATTAATTTGGTCAATTTACATTCACATTGCACATTTAAAGTTAATTGACATTGCATAAAAGAGGACTTGCTTACTTACTTCCTTAGTATAATTTGGGTTTAGTATTGGTATCCCTTCTTTCTATTTGGATTTTTCTAATCTAACTTTATTTGTATTGAGATATATATTTTCACAAACTCCTCTTTCTTTTGTATTTGAATGTTGTGGCAAGTGGAAGTCTTATATTTACATCATTCACTAAATAAATATAAAAGAATAGAAGGCTTACCAAAATATTAGTTGAATAGGGCTATGGATGATTCATTCAAAATATTACATGATTAAATAAATTATTAATATAACACTTTCACTAATGCAAGCCTCCATTTTCACTTAAAACCAAATTATATAAAAAGAAGATGAATATTAATATGAAAAACTTCTACAATTTATCAAATTTTAATGTTTGATATTCAATATTGAAATCTTAAACTATGATCATGATTTAAAAATAGAAAAGTGAATAGAACTAGAAAAGGAAAAGTGAAACTAGATCTTTCTTTAATCCTTTTATACAATATTCTTCAAACTGGAATGTACAATTTGGAAACAATCTCAACTAGATATTTCTTAATAATCCAAATGCAAGATGGTGTAATCTTCAAAATATATTTGTGTCATTGCCAAATTCATGTAAATGATGAACAAGTGTTCATTGACCACACAAGACTAAAATCACTATTAAGTAGGATTTAGTGATTTGAATACTTGTTCAGTGCATCTCCATTTGGTGAACTAAATGTGTACATGTATACAATGAAAATAAATTTAACATTTAAACATAAGAAATTCAAAACTACATAAAGATGCAAGTGAAATTATGTATCCTATATTTCTTTTATATTCATGTGTTTTCCACTAAAATAATCCAAAAAGAAAAAAAAACCATTCTAATAAAGGGCTAATAAAATAACATAAATAAAGAATCATTTATAATGTGTCTTTTAAGTATCTATGGGCTCATTTAAGAAGATAGAATATAAAGCATTCCCTTCAGAAGCCAACATGAGACCAATAAAATGAATGTTTTTCATTTTGACCTTTTTCTTATATATTACAAAATTACAAAAACATTGAAAAAGATAATATATGTATATATACATATGTATGTATGTATGTATACATATATCTGTATATGTATATGTATGTATATATTTGTGTGTGTGTGTGTGTGTGTGTGTGTACATATGTATATATATCTACATAGATATGTATGTATATATATGTGAACAATATATTTCACAATGTTAGGGTCTAAACTATCTAAGTAAACAAAATGAACCCTTGTTTGAATAAAATCATGTAAGATTGATTTATTTTCACATCTATATTTTATTATTTTCTTCTCAAATTCCTCAAAACTAGTCCATATTTTTATTGATCTAAAATTGAAAGATCAAAATTTGATCCTCTAGGAAGCTCTAATTGTAGCATATCATCTACTGGTACTTAAAAATTTGAACTGTACTAAGAGAAACTTAAATATATCACATATAATTTCACTTATATAATCATTTGTTTTCTTTCAATATATTTTAGATCAAAGTAAAAGATGATTGGAATCTATTTTATACATATTTAAAATCCCCTACCCAAACTTCCATTTCTTATTCAATACAATTCAACATTCTAGTCCAATATCCTCCCATCAATTAGGATCCAATAGTTTACACTAGAAATTTCCCTAATAGTATAAAAATCATTATGACATTTTTAACCTCTTGATCAATACCCACCTCTTTAACATTTTCCCAACTTTTCATATTTTGATCTTTCTACATTTTACCAACATTTATAGTTTTGGAATCTAACATTATTAATGCATTTCTTAAGCCTTTGGAAATTATAATAATATTTTTTACTATTTCTTTTTGTTCTTTTTCATATTCTTGAAATTTGTTAACATAAAATTCTAGTAGAAGAATTAATTTAACTAGTCAAAATTTTAACATAAGAAGTTAAAAATATTTCCTTATTCTTCTAATTTTTCTTCTATATTTTCTTTTCTATTTTTTGTGTTGCATCTATTTGATGGAAGATTTTGAAATCTATGATTCTTCCCTTGATAAGTTCAATGATCAAAACTATAAACTATGTTACATGCAAATGGAAGGTTATCTATATTCGAAGGATATTTGCTTCTCATTTGATGAAAAAGTAAAGAAGCTAGACACTATAACAAATGATCAACGAGAAATCCTTGATAGGAATAACTAGAAATAATGTAACTATGCCTGACATCATTAGTGACTTTCAATATAACAAAATAATCAACAATAAAGGCTTTAATGGTAGAATTAGAAATTGTATAAGAAACTCTCAACATTAAATAATGTATTTCTTATGACATATTTATTTAGTGCAAAGATAGGAGAATGTAGGTCTATTAGTGATCATCTAAATGAATTTAATATGGTTAAAGATAATTTATAAAAATCTATATTTTGAAGAGGCATTAGGGCTCCCTCAATATTATGCTCATTTTCTAAAAGCTAGGATAGCTTGGTCATGCTTGTAAGTAAAATTTCCTCTGTTTTAAATGTTTTAAATTTTGAAGATGTTGATGGAGGTATTGTTAGCAAGTACATGTGATAGAAAGTCACAAGTGAGATAGGAAATTATTTTAGTATTGAAAAAGGGGACAATAGAGGGAAAGATTAATAAATCAAGATAATATTAGGAAATCTAAGGGTAGATCCAAATATAGGGTAAATATAGGGTATTGGTATTGTGGAAAGAAATGACATATGAAGAAAGATTCTTGGTCATGAAAGGGAAAACAAGGAGATGATAAAAATAACAAGGAAGTCAATGTACAAGGTGATTTGTTACAAGATACTTGGATATTTTCTTTGGATAATATCATTGTAATGAAAGAGCATCTTGGGTGTAAGAGCAATCATGCATCACCCAAAAAATATTTTATTTTCAATCTTTTCTATTTTAATAAGGAGTAGTAGACAAAGTCATTACTATTTATGGGAACTTGATATTTTTAGTAATTTTTTCATACAAGCTCATAATGTTCTCATTTTCTACAAAAAGTTTTTTTTTAGAGTTATAAGGCTACCATAAAAATCTCATTGCACCATGATGCAAGAGCATCCTGGGCTTTCCTGCAATCTTGCATGTTTGGTTTGATTTTGGTTGAGTGTTGAGAAGCATTGATCTTAGGTTTTCATGGAGTTATGTTTTCATGATTAAGGATGTGTTGGAGACACATTGGGGAACATTTCCTCATTATTTCATAGAGATTGGATGGATTGAGTTGAAGTTTGAACTATTTTTACCTTGCTACTAGAATTGTGTTTTTCTAGTTTCTAGGTGTTTGTTGCAAAGCATGTAACTAATTATCCTTAATGAATGAGAGGATACACACTTTAGGGATCAAAGAGGGCCTAGATTAATTCCTTGTATCAAGTGTAAAATTTCTAAATCCTTATAGGTTGGGAGATATGAAAAATCTCCTACAATATCAATTTTTGGTAGACTACACGATAGTTTTCTGCGTGTGACTTTCAAGATGGATGCACACTTTTCCTTGGGGAATCAGCCTTTTCATATCTAATTGGTTGTAGAGTACCTATATTTCTAGCTATGGTTCAAATAAAGGGTTCTAATTCAGTTAGAGCTAGGAGATATCACAACTTTACTGGGAAATCAATTTTTGGATATTTAATTATTGTTGCAGGCTGACTTGTGGCATTTAATTTATGTATTTGTATTCTTGACTGACTTGTAGCTTAGATTAGTATAAGTAGGGGTCTTGGGGATTATTTTAGTCATATTTAATTGTAATTTAATGAATGAAGATGAAAATTTAAGGAGCTAGAGCTATGGCTTAGGAACTAGAGGATCTCTTGGTGGAACTGTGGGTACAAGTGTGGATTCTTCTTAGTGTTCTTATCCAGTTGTATATCTAGACTAGATGAGATTGGTTGTAAGTTGGATCATGTTGGTTCATGTAGAGCTAATTTTGTAATTTTCTATTTTTATTTGGCCCTAACCTAGAAGGCCTTATAGCTAGGCATATTGCATGTAATTAGTTATCTTTTATGAATAAATTATTGTAATTTAATATCAAGTCTTGCATTGTTGTTTCTTGGTATTGTGTTTTTGTTGTGTGGTTATATTGCTAGGGTCTAGGACATCTCCTTTGGGGATGCTCCTACCTTGTACTACATTAGGTGGTATTACAACAAAGGTTTTTTTTGAGTGTGTAGACAGATCATCAAAGCTAAGGCAGTTTGCACCAAGACTTGGGTTGAAGAAGGTTGATCTTGCAGTTGATTGATCTTCTTGATTGGTAGAGTTTTTTCTTAGGGTTTTCTAAAATTTTGGAAGATGTCACCAAGAATATTGGACTCTAAGGAAATTTTTGATCTTAGTGATACTGTAGAAGAATGGATCTCAAAGAAGATGAGAGGAAAATTCAAATCTAAGATTGCATTGATGAAGAGTGACATGATTCTTGAAATTGTAAGTGCTTTAGGTGGTGTACCTAGACATGTGGGTACTAAAGATGGTTATGAGTAATCTACTGAAGACTTTGAATTTTCTAAATCAAGTGGTGAGTCTAGAACTGATCATATGGAGAGACCTATGGGAAATAGGTCTAGTCAGTTTGCTTGACCTAGATCTTAGTTGAAGGTAAAGTATAAGATGGAGGTTTCTAATTTTTTGGGTACTTTGAATCTTGAAGATCTAATTGATTTGATTGGTGAATTGGAAGAATATTTTGAGCTTGAGGACATTGAGGATCCACTTAGAGTAAGGTTGGCACAAAGTAAGTTGAAGGGACATGCTGCTCTTTGGTGGAAGGAACTGCAAGGAGATAGAGAAGAGGAGGGTGAAATGAAGATCACTAGATGGAAATTGATTGTGACTAAATTGAAGGCTAAGTTCATGACTGTAAAAGATTATATAGAGGAGTTCTACAAGTTGACTATTTGGTTTGGGCATAGAGAATTGTCAAAAGAGAAGGTGGCTTGTTATATTAATGGTTTGAGATTCAATATTTAGGAGGAGGTTGTTATGCTGAATATTTCTTCAATTGAGGATGCCTATCAATATTCTTTGAGAGAAAAAGAGAAGCTAAAGAGGAAGAATCAAGGTAGTTCCTGAGGGAAGGAGAAGTAGGGTAGTTTAGCACAAGCTAAACCAAAAGAAGAAGGTGAACCAAAACCTACTAATTAGAAAAAGAGGATAGGTGGAGGTAGGTTTAGAGGTAATTTTTTCAAGTGTGGTCAAGAAGGGCATAGATCTTTTGAATGTCTGATTGGTAGGATAGCTACTATTATGAATGAGATTGAAGTCATGGGTAGTTAGCCAGATCAAGGAGAAAGATTGTTGGCTTTGTGAGTACTAGTTGGTGAGAGGGCATTAGATTCTTGTTAGAGGACTAGTTTATTTAAAACTTATTGTAAGTCTAGTGGTAAAGTTTGCAAAGTAATTATGGATGGTGGTAGTATAGATGACCTCATTCTTGAAGAGATGGTTCAAAAACTTGGTTCAAAGAGAATGAGACATCCTTATCCTTATAGGATTGGTTGGTTGCAAGGTGAGCATGCTTCAAAAGTGAGGGAGAAATGCCTTTTTGATTTCTAGATTGGGCAGTATAAGGATCAAGTGTTGTGTGATATTGTGGATATGAACAGTTATCATGTGTTACTTGGCAGACCTTGGTAGTATGATTGTAGGGTTGTGCATGATTGTGTTAAGAATGTGTTTACTAATAAGAAAGGTGGTAGGAAGTTTTTCTTGATTCCTTTTTAGAATGAAGAGATTAGTAGGATTAACTTGAGTTTTGGTATCCTACTTGAGTTGGTAGATTCTGAGAAGGTTGGGGATCAACATTGAAAGCAAACTTATGGAACACCTATGGTGAATGTGTTGAAGAAGATGAAAAACAAGTGAAAGAGTGTACAAGTTGAAGACTTGGAGGATGTGTATGTGAAGAACCAATTGGGATTAATGTGTTGAATCCCAATAGATGTTCTTCTAGTTAATAGAACATCTTTTCAAACCTAGAGTGTCTAATTCAAGAGCATCTTAGGCTTTCCTACAATCCTACAGGTTTGGAGGGATTTTGTTTGAGTGTTGAGAAGCATCAAACTTGGATTCTGGTGGAGTTAATTTTTCATGATTAGGGATGTGTTGGAGACACATTTAGGAACCTTTTCTCATGATTTCATAGAGATTGGATGGATTGAGTTGAAGTTTGAACTATTTTTACCTTGCTGTTAGAACTACATTTTTCTGGTTTCTGGGTGCATATTGCAGAGCATGTAACTAATTATCTTAATGAATGAGAGGGTTTAAAAAATATGGATTGAAGAGGTCCTAGAGTACATCCTTTTTTCATATGCAAAATTTTTAACTCTTTATAGGTTGGGAGATATGGTAATTCTACTATAGTATCAATTTCTAGCAGACTGTGCTACAATTTTCTATGTGTGACTTTTAGGATGGATGTGAACTTTTCCTTGGGGAATCACCCTTTATGCATTTAAATGGTTGTAGATGACCTATATTTCTACCTACAGTTCAAAGCACAAGTTCTAATTCAATTTGACCTACGAGATATCACAATTTCACTCGGATATAAATTTCTAGATATTTAATTGTTGTTGCAAGATGACTTGTGGCATTTAATTTATGTATTTGTATTTAATTTGTTTTTTGGGTTGACTTGTGGCTTATATTAGTATAATTAGGATTATTGGGGAGTCTTTTAGTCATTATGTATTTGGGATGGAATGAAGGAAGATGCAAATTTAAGGAGCTAGAACTATTACTTAGGAACTAGAGGATCTCTTGGTGGACCTGTGGGTACAAGTGTGGATTCTTCTTGGTGTTCTTATCTAGTTGTGTATTTGGACTAGATGAGATTGGTTGTATGTTGGATCATGTTGGATCTTGTAGAGCTAATTTTGTAATTTTCTATTTGTATTTGGCCCTAACTCGGAAGACCTTATGGCTGGGCATATTGCATGTAATCAGTTATCTTTTATGAATAAATTATTGTAATTTGGTATCAGATCTTGCATTGTTGTTTCTTGGTATTGTTTTTCCACTATGTGGTTGTATTTTTGTGAGCTAGGACATCTCCTTTGGGGATATTCCTACCTTTCACTACATCACTCTAGCTTAAGTATCAGAGAATTTATTGCTGATTTTCGACAAAAATATTTGTAGAAAAATCTTCAGGCTCACTGTTGGAGGTCTTAGAGTGCCTAGATGAGGTCTAAAATTTTTATGGAAGGCACTTGCATGGTTTTGAGGCTATAGGTCAGGAGCTAGCATTTCTGAAAAGTAGCTATAATAGCCAATAGGAGCAATGGTTCAAGAGTTATGGCCTTTCGAAGTTGATCTACCCAAAATATCTATAATAATTGTCAAAGATGTATTTGGCCAACTTTATATGTATTGCTAGGGTCTGTCAGCCCTAGGTATTAAGTTTCAATGTCTAGAACCTTCCCAGGTGGTATAAAATTTCCCATTTAAGAAAGGCCTGAACATTATCTAGAATAGCTCTGGGTATTAGTTCATAGCTTAGTCTTATAGATTACTGTAATGAAGGCACCCATGTGGGTTAGCATATTGTACTTGTGAATTCTATAATTCCACATTTTTAGGGAAAATAAGTACATATTTTGTCCTCGCATTTGTTGTTGTTTCTTTGTTTTTGTTATGTGTTAATGGTATTAAGGGGAACATCCTTCATTACATTGATTCTTGGGTATTAGACTTAGGGATTTCTTTTCATGCCACACCCCATAGAAAACATTTTCTATACAATGTTCAAGGTGATTTTAGACATGTTTATTTAGGTGATGATCAACCATGCAAAATTATTAGAAAGTTATGCAAGTTTATCATTTATCCTACCTTTTGATTTTATTTGTTTATGATGATATTTAAGTTGTTATTTATGTTGATAATTAGAGAGTGACAATGGATCTTGTTTTATACACATTTTGCATATCAATTTCAATGCATATTATGTTTTTATCTACTTCTTAGCATATTTGAAAATATTATGAATCTTGTTGATGATGTATTTTGTTAGTTATTATTTTTGAGAAGACAAGGCCACATTGCAGTTTGCTAATTTGGATTATCAATGAATACTTTTGGACACATGGTCAAGTTTATTTAATGCTTTTCTAGGCTCTAATGGTGTTTTTTTTCTATATTTTTCTTAGTAACATTAAGCACACAATACTATGTTTCAAATTTTCAATACTTTTTTTATCTTTGTGTGTGTCTATGTCAAGTAGTATGGATCCTTTGACTTTGATTCCAAAAAGGGAGAGAGGTTTATGTTTTCCCCACCAAGAAATAAGGGGGAATTTATTGTTATTTGTTCCTTTTGATTATTTTCCTTGAAGACAAAAGAATTGGTATTGATACATTTAGATTGGTCATTGATATTGGTCTATATTGGTATCATCATTTTTTAGATTGGTATAGTCACTTTTTTATATAGTATGAACAAGATAATATTTGGTTAACATTGATACACATTTTATTAAAATTTATCAATTTGGAATTCGATACGCATTCTTATTAAGATATGTATACATGATGAATAGTCTATTTCACATGTTTCATTTGTCATGATGTTTCACATTCTTGCCATCTGATCCATTTGTGTATCTTTTTATTCACAATATATCATACATTTGATGTAGGAGCCTCTTGGGTGTAGGGGAAATATTTGTAAGAATTTTCCTAAGGGAAAAATTCACCCAGGAACTAAGAACTCAAACACAAGCACACAATAGACCAGAGAGAGAGAGAGAGAGAGAGAGAGAGAGAGAGAGAGAGAGAGAGAGAGAGAGAGAGAGAGAGAGAGAGAGAGAGAGAGTGTATGATAAAAATTACAATGTATTCAATATGCCATGATTAAGAGTACACTAGGAGTGCCTATATATAAAGGCCTCTTAGGAAGCACCTAGAATGTCTCTAGAAACAACCAGAAGATAAGACAACTAAGCACCTTATCCAACATTATAGATGAAAGGATAAGAATGACAAAGTGTCATATGTGTGTAGAAGATTCTTGTGTTTTAGACACCATATTCTTAAAAGAGGTGTGGACCCCCTGTGATTTTATCAAGACAACTCACAAGAGTGTACAAACTCCTAAGTGTCTCACAAATAAAATAATGCAAAATAATAAACTAATGCATTAACCTAAGTAAACTTGAGTAATTGTAATAAGTAAATACTTATTTACACCAACACCCCCCCTTAAGTGCAACTTACGAGAATGCCCTTAAGCTTACAAACTAGGATAAAGATGCATAATGGGTCTTGGCTACTAGGCCATGTTAGGTACCCATGTACATAATGAATATGAAAATCTCTCATAAAGCAAGGAAAGAGGGAAAACCTCATGGGAAAAACCTTCCCCCAAAAAGAGAGATAAATAAGGATGCATTGATGAATGGAGTAATCAAGACCCCCCCATTACGACATACATCCAATATATACAGAAGAGAATGAGAGGAGGAAGAGAGAGAAAATAGGTTCCCCCCTCCCCAAAAGAAGAATGCCAACAAGTGAAAGCTGATCTGATGAAGAAGCTAGTCCAAGAATGCAGAATGGTGTTCCTCCCCTTAAGAAGAAACAATGCCAAAGGTATAGTCCTAAAGATGTAGGCTGGTCCTAAAACCTACTCAAGTATCCCTGTGTTGATGTTGAAGTTCACCCCTTCCAACTATGCTGAAAAGAACAATTGCAGATTGGTCAAGGATGTTTGTTGAACTTGTTCCACTGAACCATCTATCTCCTCAACTGAAAAAGAGACCTCCACTAATTGTTGTTCATAAGGATCCACAATCATGCCAACCTATGAAGAATTATCATGTAGAGAATGGACATGAGGGTCAAAGTGAGCCCTCACAAAAACTATAGAAGGATCAACTTCACTAATGAGAAGATGTAAGTCCTTAAGTCTGTCTCCTAAGTCAACTAAAGTTGGAGTTGGAAGATGAGATGTACCATCCTATGATGGACCTTTCACTATGACAATATAAGCATGTGGATTGGATTGATGTGACCTCTCACTGCAATTGTCAATAGAACCCCATGTGTCTGAACCTATTGAAGCATTATCGCTGATGTCACTATCAGTTTCCACTATGTATGATGTGTGGAGAGGAGTAGAGCATAAGCTTGGTGAACTTTCCTCAAAATGTACATTCTTCTCCACAAAAATCTTGTGTGTCTCTAGATCCATCAATCTATAAGCTTTCACATTGTCTTCATAGCCAATGAAGGTACAAAGCCTAGGTGTCTGTGCCTTGCAACCCCTGGAAGATAGGCTTGCCCATGCTGAACAATCAAAGACTCTAAGGTGACTCACAACTATTTTTCTACCACACCATGCCTCAAAAGGAGTCTTGCCATCTAAAGTTGGATGATGAGACCTATTAAGTATGTGAGTAGCACTGCTAATGGCTTCAACTTCAAGTGTAGGATCAAGAGACTTCGCCTTAATCATGCAACTTGCCATGGTCTTGAGAGTCTTAATCCTCATAACTACAAGATCTATCTTGTGAAAACTAAATGCTGGTGAGTTTTGAAGATCAATCCCCTCAATTCTGAAAAAGTTCTTAAGTCTTCTATCAACATATCTATTCTCATTGTTCACCCTTAGTACCTTGATGGCTTTCCTTGACTTGTGTTCAACATGAGTCTTGAAATATTGAAGCTTATGAACCAATTCATTCTTATGATGAAGGAAGAAGACCCAAGTGAATCTCAAAAAGTCAGCAACAAATGTGAGTATGTAGCGGCCTTGGTTGACTAAAGTCACTGCAAAGGGTCCTACTAATACCATGTAAACTAGCTGAAGAACAACTAGAGTGTGAGAAGACTTCCCTTTATCATACTTCTCCTTGAGATTCATATCCACTGAACAAGATGAAAATTCTCCCTTAGAAAAGTTGATATTAGGTAGACCTTTGACCATATGTTTTGAACAAAGTTGTTGAAGAGAGTGGAAGTCAAGGTGACCAAACTGCTCATGCCATAGGTTGATGTTTGAAGTAAAGTGAGTCAAAAAGGCTTGGGAAGGATTCTTAGGCACAAAGTGGGAGAAGGAATAAAGCCTCTTGTCATCATTGACTTTCCTCACTGCAACCAATGAATCATCTTTGAGACTTCACACCATCACTGAATCTGGAAGGAACTCAACTTTATGACCATCTCCAAGGTGAGTGATTTGGTAAACTGATAGAAGATTGGAGCTTAGATTTGGAATGTAGAGAACATCCTTGAATTCCCCATTTTCCATTTTTACATGTCCTTTCCCTTCAACTTCCATCTTAGTATCATCTCCCATGAATATTTGTGGTACTTTTGACTACTTCAATGAAGAAAAGTCTTCCTTTGAAGAACCCATATGGTAAGAGGCACCTGAGTCAAGGATCCATTCTAAAGAAGAACTTGAGTTTGCCATAAGTGCTTGACTTTTACCCTTTGAAGACGTTGGATTTGAATCCTTGGAAGTACTTGGCACTTGACTCTTGTTCTTCTTGAGTAGATTTTCTAACTCATTGATTCTTTTTGTCTTGCAATGATGCTCGTCATGATTTGGCTTTTTGTACTATGCACAAAAAAGTTTGTCCTTCTTTTCATTACTTCTCTTTTTGTTTGAAGAAGAACCACCTTGTTGAGAGGAGGATTTTTGTGTCTCAAATTGTGTTTTCTACTTCCATTGCTTCTTCTTATTATTGCTTTTCCCCCCTTGACTTGATTTGTGATCATCACTAGCCACCAAGGCTTTGGTCTTTGATGACTTGAGAAGCCCAAAATCCACCAAGTGAGATTGTTCAACAATCAACATGTCTCCAAATGCATCAAAAGAAGGCTTGAGGTAAGCAGATCTCATAGTCAACTTATGAGTATTAAAACTCGAAACAAATTTAGTGTACTTAGAAGGTAGACTCTTTAGGATGTGATGAATCAACCTATCATCTTTCATGGGATTTCCACAATCTTTCAAAAGTGCCCTATACTTATTGACTTTAATGATGTAATCCTAAATTGTGTCATAATTCTTATAATCCAAGAGAAGTAGATCATCCTCAATCAAAAATCCCTTTTCTTTATCCACCTTATCATACAATTGTTCAAGTTTATCCCATGCTTCTTTAGAGTTTGAACAATTTTTAATGTGAAAGAGAAGATCCCCATGTACACAACTCCTGATAACACCTAAAGGTTGTTGGTCTTGAATTTTTCAATTAATGATTTCTTTAGCATCAATAGGTTTGGTAATTGTACCATCAATATATAGACTATATCCCTTTCCCATTAATCTACTCCATGCAATATCTTTCCATGTAGAATAGTTGCATGAAGTTAGAGGACATTTAAAACCCATGATGCAAAAATGAAAAGAGCACAATAGAGAGACACACAAAAAAACATAGTACACATCCCCCCTTTTCACTCAATCAAAAGACCCCTCCAAAAAAAAAATGATGTTGGCACTTTATAAGTAATGCGTTTACAATGGGCCATTTCTCAAAATGAACAAAGTGGACTTTCTAATTTTGCTTTTACAATTGCCTTATGAGGCTAAAACCTATCACTTAAGCAATGTAGCTTAGTTTTACAACAATTTTGAAAAAGAATCAAAGCTTTACAATGCTGAAAAAGGCCTAATTCTGAAAGTGAGAAACTGGTCCACACAACCCTAGAATCTTACTTTAGATCTAGAAAGTAGACAAAAAAAAACGCACTTTCAAAACAAATAAAACCTAAAAAAGTGATCAGATGTGCCTGTAGAGAGCTTTTGAAGTTGCAAAATGCAGGATTATGCAGGTACAATCATGAAAAAATGCAATTTTTACAAAATTTATGGACCAAAACTAGAAAAAAACACCCCCACTAGAAAATTTAGGAAATTCTACCTAATTTCAAAAAAAATTGCACCTAAATTGGAGTTTGGATGTCCAAGTTATGAGCTTGCAAAGTTAGGCTGCCAAACTAAAAAGCAATCTAAAGAGGGGTCTAGAAGGAAAAATGAGAATCTAAATTTTATGGTCAAATGGTAGTCACTACAATTTTAAAATTCTTGGAAATGATAGTCAAATGGTTGTCAATTTTAAAATAGTATACTGCTAATGTCAACAAAAAATTTGTGCCCTAGGATGACATGCCAAGCTGACTCAGCCTCTGTACAGTATAGACTTGTGCAAATAATTAAGGAGGATGTCCCCTTCAAAAATAATAAATTCCTCCTAAATGCCAAATATAGGGTTTCACTGCCAGGGTCTTCTAAAAAAAAGTTCTCTTTCGAATTGCAAATCGGGGCCTTCGAGTTCTGATTTGCAAAAAAAATTTGCCTCATGGTCGACTTTAGGCCAAGGTAGCCAAGTTTATAGTCAATTTTCACTGGTTCAACATTCCAAATGCAATGGCAAGGTCAAATATGGCTCTAGATGCTCCCAATTTCTGCAACACTCCAAATTTGGGTTGAGGTGATGAAGCAAGCATGGTCTCGAAATGGCTATGTGATGAGAAAGTCTCCAAGTTTCTTTGATACTATGTAAGAATTTTCCTAAGGAAAAAATTCACCCAAGAACTAAGAATTCAAACACAAGCACACAGTAGACGAGAGAGAGAGAGAGAGAGAGAGAGAGAGAGAGAGAGAGAGAGAGAGAGAGAGAGAGAGAGAGTATGATTAGAATGACAATGTATTCAATATGCCATGATTAAGAGTACACTAGGAGTGCCTGTATATAAAGGCCTCTCAGGAAGCACCTAGAATGTCTCTAGAAACAACTAGAAGATAAGACAACTAAGCACCTTATCCAACATTCTAGATGAATGGATAAGAATAAGAAAGTGTCATATGTGTGTAGAAGATTCTTGTGTTGTAGACACCATGTGCTTAAAATAGGTGTGGATCCCCTATGATGTCATCAATACAACTCACAAGAGTGTACAAACTCCTAAGTGTCTCACAAATAAAATAATGCAAAATAATAAACTAATGCATTAAACTAAGTAAACTTAAGTGTAATAAGTAAATACTTATTTACACCAACAATCTTGCATCATGCAAAAATATTATCTATTTTTCAATAAGGGTTATGTTTGTGTAGTGTTACTTTTTTTGTAAATTAAATATTTTTAGTAAGTTATTTTTTGGAGTTTAGAATGTTCTATTTTTTTCTATGGAGGTTCATTTGAGTTATATCAATCTTTAAGTAATTTTTTATTGAAAAATCAAGTTTAGTTTTGAACATATTGATTTTTTGTTGGTGGAATGGTAAAAAAAAATTGAAATTAGTTTGAAGTCTTTACAGACTCCTAAAGTAGGTCAAACATTGCTTCATGAAAAATGAACTATACGGTGTTTCCTACCATTTTTAAAACAAGTCTATAATAGTCAATCATGTCAACAGATGAAGAGTCATGTCCTTTAAAAATTACACTTTCTAAGATAAAAATAATATACCATCAAACACTCATATGTGTTCATAAGTTGTTTGGGGCCTATTCCAATATAAGAAAAGATAAATAATAATATTTTAAGGTTTTTCAGCCTCAAATTTGAGGGTTATAGTTCTTAGAACCTTCTTGGATGGTTAATTTTCTACTATATAAAGAAGTTCATAGGGTTATCTTTGGTAGTACTCATAGTATATGTGATGATTCTATCTTGTAGATAGTTATAATGAAAATACCCATGTGGTTGTAACATGTCATGTTTCTAAATAATCATTTCATTAAAGATAAAAGAAAGAAAATTTCATCTTTTTCAACTTTTTGGTTCTTACAATTTTTTATTTATTTCTCTATTGTGTTATGTGTGTTTGTGTTATTAAGAGGAGCCTCCTTTATCAAGTCATGTCAAAATAGAAGTTCTTGAGTATGTATATAGCTTGCCTAGTGTTAGATGGTTAAAACTAGTCTATAGTTGTGGGTTTGAGAGATAAGTGTGAAAAATGTCTCTACAAAAAACTATTTTAGAAGAGTTGTCGATGTGATACAAGAGTGTTTTAGATACCTCTAGAGACAAGTACAAGTATTTAAGGAGGATCTACATAGAGGATTGGATATTAGGGAAAGAGATGAGAGTGCAGATAAATTCATGGAACAAGGAAAAGTTGAAGAGGACAAACTAGTGTTGGAATTACAAGAGGAAAGGTAAACTTTTGAGGGGGGGTGGGGGGTGAATTAGTAGTTTAAACTTGGACCCATAAAAATTTCACCATTCATTCATCACATGCATTAATAAGTAAGCTGAAATAACATGTAAAGAATATGCATCTAAATCATATGAACATGTAAGCATTCACATGCATAACACTAGATATGATTACCTAGAAACCCTCCAAGTGAGAAGGTAAATTTGGGGTGGGGATGACACCCACAAATCTTCACTACTGTAGTAATAAAGTGTATCCAATAAAGGTTATAATATTTAGACCATGAAACATGATCTACCCTATTAAAGGCTTATAAAGACTATTAGGTCTCACCTTGTTAGAGGATTCCAAAACCCTATTAGAAGTGTTCCTTGTTAGAGGACTTCAACTTACAACTAAGCAAGCACTCTATTAAAGGATTTCATATAGCCTATTAGGACACCTCTGCTTAAGATATTTAATAGAAATAACCTATTAGAATGTTTCAGCATAGAACCTATGGTTCGCACTTGCTTGCCTGACAATAGATCACCTCTAACCAATGTCTTATTGATCCTTCACTATCAAACGTCTCAATGTTGTATCCTTTTCTTTATCCTCTATTCTTCTTGAATTGATTATGTAATTCACTCATTGTTCATAACTTCTAAGTCACCTTGAATGCTCTACATGAAAACTATCTTGTTTGTTCCTTCAACTCTCCTTCATCCATAAATATTTTAGGGTTTTTTGCCTCCTTAAGAATACTTAGGTGGCTTAGGGTTAGGTATGAATCTAAGGCTAAGATTCATCAATTTTGCCACTTAATCCTTCCCATTTTCTAATTGGCTACATGTAATTGCATAGGGAATCCAAATAGAGATTCATCCTTATCTTCAAATATCAAGATACAAACTTAAGTAGGCTCAAAAATGGTTTACATAGTTATTTGTCCCATTACAAACAAATATGTCAAAACTGTGTCACTTGGAATATGAAGTCTCTAATTCTTGGCATGCATTGATCCTTATAATATGACTTGGTACTTGCATTACTCAACATCTACTATTTTAGTTGGCTCTCGAATCACTCGGTGTGGTCTATCTACTTGGCACTTGAGTGACTCAGCACATGAGTGACTCGGCACTCATTGTAACTCAACATGGTCTATTATTTACAAGTTGTACTTGGCATGTATTACTAGTTTGGCATGAATTGAGTAAATGAGTTAAGTGTGTTGACACTCACTTGTCAAAACCAATCTGAGATCAACAATCTCCCCCATTGAAATCAGTTTCAAAAACACTTGAATATACAATATTATCCTTAATTTCTCAGGCATAACATATCCATGACTCAACTTATATATAAAATTTCAAAATTTAAAAAAATGTTACACTAACTTGTATACCTCAAAACTTGATAACTCCCCCTAAGTTAATATGTCTATATTGTATCCAAAATTATGTGCTCCTCTCTAAGTAAAATGTGTTTGTGTCAATGCATTTTGACTTTAATGTGCCGTGTTACTGATAGTTTTTCATTTGATATGCTCTCTCTTAACTGATATCTATCCCTTTTTCTTCTTTCTCCCCCAAAAATGTATATCTCCCCCTTTTTTCTTATTCCCTTTCTTTTCTCCTCCTTTTGTTCATACTTTCCCATAATTATATTTCTCCCCCTTTTTGACACTTATGTCAAATGGGCTATGCAGGTATGGTATGTTTGTCCAAAAAGGATTCATAGAAATCTATTATTATCCTTAGGGTTGCATCCTAATTATCACATGCAACATCCAATGACTTAATTTGGATTGCAAGCTTGGTAGCAAGGTGTACTAGACCATTTAAATTAGAAAGATTAGGGTCTTTCTTTAGTACAGTTTCAACATATCCTAGCTCCTTGTGCATTATCTCCATATGTGGGGTGAGGGTAGCTTGAATGCTTGTTAGTTTAGCTCTAATGTCAACCTCATCTACTATTAAGATAGCTAACTAACTCTATGTCTAAAGAAATTTCCTAAAATTCTTCTCACTCTAAGTTGGATTTGTAGGTAGTCTTGCACCTGATGTAGATATTTGGATTTTTAGGCTTAGAATGTGACTTCTGGTCTCTTGGGTGAAGAGTGCAGGATTGCATAGTTTTTTGTACAATGAGAATATATTCTCAAATACTTTCTTCACATCCTCAACCTTCATTGCCAATGTAACTTGTTGTAGTGCTATCTCACTAGATATTTTCTCATTTACCTTGGTTTGAAACCATTCTAATAGTTTTGCATTTGTATCAAGCTCTTCATTACTAACCATCTCCACTATATTTGTCAATTTTTCTATTAGTGGTTTGGTCTATTCCAGAGTTGGAAGACTAAATGCATCTAGAGAGATGTCCTTGATGTCTTGAAGTGCTTGCTTCTACCTATGTCCTCTCCTAAGCATTTCTTGATTCTTTTTCTTTTCTAAGGCTTGCTATAAAATGCCTATTTGTTCCAATATCATAGTATTATAATCATACTTTGGAATAAAAATTTCTTTATCAAGACTTATATCTCCATAATGTATTACCTTTTCAACCTTTGATGAGCTTGGGCTTGGTACTGAGATATGTAATGGAGTAGCATCTATGCTTGACTTCTAAAGATTTTTTGTAGAAGGAGTGCCAGATGCTAGTAAAGCTACCAGTGCTTGGATGGCCACTTGTTCCTTCACCTTTGGTTCTATCTCTTCAGGATTTCCCTAGTCTAGCACTATGACTTGGCTTGCACCTTGTTCTTGTGTTGTAGGTATAGATGAATCTATTTATCTTGTTTCCTTATGTTGTCCTATAGTGATGTCTTTCTCTTCTGCTTTCTTCTCAATTGTAACAACCTTGGTAGATGAACCTACTATCATTTAGATCAAAGGTTGTACATTAGTAACTGAAGGGATGATGGAAGGTGGTTCTTGTGGATTCATGTTTTCCCTTATGACATTAGTTACTACCTTTTGTAGTTCTTCTACACTAACCAAAACTGGATTGCCACATATTGGCTTGCAATGTAGATTGATCCAAGATCTTCTTTAAATCATCTACAATAAGAGGATTGATGTTCTAAACTGATGGATCAAAGAAATCCTTAATAGTTATAATTTTAGTGGTTTTGGTTGTGTCATGAGGAGAACTGGCACTCAAAAATTATGTGTCATGCACACTCTATTTTTCTTGCTACTGCACAGTTGTTGCCTTTTGTTAGGAATAAGGTTTCTCAACCTTGGATAATTAATATTCTTTTTTTTTTTTTGTAAATGTACTTTTTTTACAAATAACGTAATTAAGTGTGAGTGTACATGCTAGTTTGCATGTTGATGTGTCACTCCACTTACATGTGTCAGCATCTTGAATTGTGCATAAGGAAATCATGATCGAAATGGTTATAATAGATTTGTATGATGCATGTGAGCTATCTTTGGAAGATTTAGTTGTGTGTAAGGAAATCATGATTAAAATGGTTATGATAGATTCCTATGATGTGTAAGAGCTATCTTTGAAAGATGCCATAATAATGGAAAGCACATTATATAAGCACTTTGAGGGCTCTAGATAGTTGAGAGGGAGTGTAGTAGTGTATTGTTGGTTTCTACTAGATAATTCTTCCATGTCATAAAAGAGCTTGCATTGTAAGTGTGTTGTAATATTTGTGTTGAAGATAATACATTGTGTAGGTTTTGGATGGGTGGGGTTGTTTTACCAAAAGGTTTTTCCCCACTAGCATATCTTTGTGTTTATGTGTTATTATTTCTCTATCTATTTTCTATATTCATGGTTGACTATAATATTATTACTATTCTACCAAAAGTGAATATGAAATTGTAAGGATTTAAATAGAATTTGCACAATACTTTCCTTAAGAGATTTAGATGGTTATTGATATTGATAGTAGAAGATCCACTAGCACTTATGTGTTCACTATGTTTGGTGATGCCATCAATTGGATGAGTAAGTGACAACCTATGGTTTCTTTATCTAGTACAAAAGTTGAGTACATGGCTGCTACTCATTCTTGTAAGGAAACCATTTGGCTTAGGAGATTGTGTTCTGATATTGGTGTTGATGTAGGATAAATTACTATTTGTTGTATAGTCAAAATGTTATTTTCCTTACAAAGAATCCAACTTTCCATGCCAAAATGAAGCACATTGATTTGAATTTTCACTTTGTGAGAGATATGGTAGAAGATGGAAAGGTAAATTTAGAGAAAGTAGATACTATAAAGAACTTTTCAAATGCATTGACAAAACCAATGGGCATGGAGAACTTTAGATGGTATTTGGAGTCTATGGGACATTCGGCCTATAGTGTTTAGTTCTTGTTATGTTCTTGTTGCTCTTACAAGGTGTTCGACAAGTGGGATAATGTTACGAATAAGGTGTCTCAACCTTGGATAATTCTTATTCTTATTTTATTTTTGTAAATGTATTTTTTGTAAATAAAGCAATTAATTGTGAGTGTACATGTCTAGTTGGCATGTTAGTTTGTCACTCCACTTGCATGTGTCAGCATCTTGAATTGTGTGTAAGGAAATCATGATTGAAATGGTTATGACAGATTCCTATGATGCATAAGAGCTATCTTTGGAATATTTAATTGTCTGTAAGGAGATCATGACTAAAATGGTTATGATGGATTCCTATGATGCATAAGAGCTATCTTTGGAAGATTTAATTATGTGTATGGAAATCATGACTGAAATGATTATGAAAAATTCTTATGACATGTAAGAGCTATCTTTAGAAGATGCCCTAATAATGGAAAGCTACATTATATAAGTAGTTTGAGGGTTGTAGATAGTTGAGAGGGAGTGTAGAAGTGTATTTTTGGTTGCTACTAGATAAGTCTTTCATGTCCTAAAAGAGCTTGCACTCTAAGTGTGTTGTAATTTTTGTGTTGAATATAATACATTATGCAAGTTTTGGAGGGGTGGAGTTGTTTTACTGAAAGGTTTTTTCCCACTGGCATATCTGATGTAAATAGCATCATGTGGAGTAAAAAAAATTTTGGGATACTAAAGTATCCCTTAAAAATCCATGAAATAAATTTCATTCTCAGACATCTCATGATGTAAAAAAAATCATTTTCCAACACAAAGTCATCAACCCTTCTTGATTTGCATATCCTGACTTATATACCCGTGTACATTATTCATAACTTTCAACTAGGAAATTTTCTTTCAAAAACCTTTGGAGGGTTTTTTCTAAATTATAAATAGTAAAACATATCCAAATCTGATCCAAACATAATCAATCCATTGCACGTTATAGTCTCTTCATGTAGACACATTTTATCTATCATAAATCAGAAGTAAAACTAGTAAGCCTTCCTTGGGCGTCTAATAACTTTCTCAAAATGACTCTAAATGAAACCAAACCAATTTTAAATAAATTCTATATGAGTCTAGGTTTTTCATATATAAGCCATTAATTTTTCCAAATCATAATTTTTTCTATAAGCACAAATCATTTCCTGCAACTTCAACAAAGATTCTTAAAAACCAATCTTCATTAAAATGAGCACAACTAACACATATCTGAATGAAAATGACTTAAACCAAATTGAAATAAAATATGATTCATATAAATTTCCAATTAATACAACTATAGTTTCTTTTTAATCCAAATATGCCTGTACCAAACATATAAATTTGACTGTAGTTGGCCATCCTCAAATCTGCAAATGACCACTTTTACCAAAACTAGCATAACTCCTTCAAAACTTAACAAAATTGTTCCAAACCAAAAAGAGAAAGAATATTATTCATCCTACTCTTCAAATGTATATAAAATACAAGGGTTACAAGCTTTAAATGGCTGTACAAGGGGTAAAAGCACAAAGTTGTGTCACCTTTTATAAAGAAATGTGATATCAGAATGTGACAGTTCAACATTAATGACAAAAAAATGGTATTTGTGTTTAAAAAATGAAGATGATGTAAATTAATGAAATGTGTAGAATTGTATAAATTTTATGCCTATAATTTTTATAATTTTTTTGAATAAGAATTTATTCATTTTATTTTATTTTGAAGTCCCTTTTTTAACTATAAAAAATATAGGATGTAGTTCTCGTCAAACAAGTATGTGCAAATCATCTTTTTTTGTTCTAATTTGAAAATATTTTATAGATGACATGTATAGCTAGTGAAAAAAATATATATAAAAAAAATTTGATGTATATTTTCTTTGTTATAATTACTCAAGTTCGACCTTGTCAGAATCCAATAGTTTTTTCCTCCTGTCAAAACTTCCCTATCAAATCTATACCTTCTTGAAAAAAAAATTACATATTCGTGAAGAGGATTCTCTCCTCTAGTGATAAATATAATTTTTTTATTTTTTTGATATGATTTACTATTTTTTTTATTTTTTGAGAGAGCATCTTCTGAAATGTTGAAATATTGACTTATAATATTTTGAGATTATAACATATTATAACTAATCAAAACACTAAAAAATTTATATAATGATGATATTGAATTTGAGATCGATAAAAGGGTATTTTTAGTTTTTGAAAAAATTTGAGTTTTGATAGAGAAATGAGATTTGACCAAAATAGGTTTTTGTATCAAAAATGGTGACATAGATCTGTGCTTTTACCCCAAGACCTAGAACTAACACTAAAATGGTTAAAACCAATCAAATGGCAAGTTCTTGAAAATCAATTGCTTCAAAATGATCTATTCTTCTTCTCATTCACCCCTCTCTCTATTTGGAATGACCAATAAAATTATTTTAAAGTGGTTTTGGTGGTTTACAACTTTCCAACCACCTTTTTAACCAACCCAACACATTATTTTAACCCTTGTACATTTTTCAACGCTTTTTGAAGCACTCCCATAACAATGCAAATGTTTTTTTTTTCTAGTTTTTAATACATGACAATGCAAAGTTAAGAATTTTAACCATTTCTTCAATATGGTTATAGGAAAATAAAAATTACTTAGATATTACAATATTAAGAAATTCATCATAATGTATGAATGGTCAAGATGCTCTCGCATCATACTCTCGAGCTTAAAAGATTTCCATGTCCCATGGAAATGTGTAGTTGAGAGTTCTACAAAAAAATCTTTCACTTCCTTGTCTTTATCACTAGGTACATGCTTCTTTTGCATACTCTATATTTTTCAAATGACTCCCATCAATGGAGTAAATATTGGCTACTAGCCATCACGCTTCACGCTGCTTCTTCATTCCACCTTATTATCATCTTACCCAACAGCAGACTCAGTCCAGTGATGCACTTCCCACTCTCACTTAGTGGTTGCTCTCAACATCCTACTCTAGATGTATCTCTAATGGAGACAATACCAAGACCTCTACTCATGAGATCTTCACATACACAATTTCAAATGCATCCTTCTTGTAGCTATGATGGATCCACATATGACCAGTTATATCTCTACCCACAAAAATACTAGATCTTTCACTGGCTCTGATACCAATCTGATGTAAATAGAATCATATGGAGTAAACAAAATTTTGGGATCCTAAAGTTTCCCTTAAAAATCCATGAAATAAATTTCATTCTTAGACATCTCATGAGGCAAAACAAAGCATTTTCCAACACAAAGTCATCAACCCTTCTTGATTTGCATATCTTGACTTATATACCCGTGTACATTATTCATAACTTTCAACTATGAAATTTTCTTTCAAAACCCTTTGGATGATTCATTCTAAATTATAAATAATAAATCATATCCAAATATGACCCAAAAATAATCAATCCATTTCACATTATAGTTTCTGCATGTAGACCCATTTTCTCTGTCATAAATTAGAAGTAAAACTAGTAACCCTTCCTTGGGCATCTAATAAATTTCTCAAAACAAATCCAAATGAAACCAAACCAATTTCAACTAAATCCTATGTGAGTCTAGTTTTTTGATATATAAGCCACTAATTTTTCCAATTCATAAATATTTCTACAAGCACAAATCATTTCCTACAACTTCAATACAGATTCTTAAAAACCAGTCTTCATTAAAATGAGCACAACTAACACATATCTGAATGAAAATGACTCAAACCAATTGAAAATCAAAGCTGATTCATATATATTTCCAATTAATACAACTATAGTTTCTTTTTTATCCAAATATTCCTATACCAAATATATAAATCCGACTGTAGTTGGGCATCCTCAAATCTGCAAATGACCACATTTACCAAAACTAGCATAACTCTTTCAAAACTTAACAAAATTGTTCCAAAAAAAAAAAGAGAAAGAATATTATTCATCCTAATATTCAAATTTATAGAAAATAAAAGGGTTTCAGGCTGTAAATTTCCATACAAGACCTGGAACTAACACTAAAACAGTTAAACCCAATCAAATGGCAAGTTCTTGAAAACCAGTTGCTTCAAAATGATCTATTCTTCTTCTCATTCACCCCTCTCTCTATTTGGAGTGACCAATACAATGATTTTAAAGTGTTTTTGGTGTTTTAAAACTTCCCAACCACCTTTTTAACCTACCCAACACATTCTTTTAAGCCTTGTACATTTTTCAATGCTTTTTGAAGCACTCCCATTACAATGCAGATGTTTTTTTTTTCTAGTTTTTAATACATGACATTGAAAAGTTAAGAATTTTAACCATTTCTTAAATATAGTTATAGGAAAATCTAAATGAATTAAATATTACAATATTATGAAATTCATCATAATGTATGAAGGGTCAAGATGCTCCCGCATCAATATCTTTGTGTTTATGTGTTATTATTTCTCTATCTATTTTCTATATTCATGGTTGACTATGATATTATTGTTGTTCTACCAAAAGTGAATCTAAAATTGTAAGGATTTAAATAGAATTTTCACAATACTTTCCTTAAGATATTAGTGTAGGAAGTTGTTTCTGCACTTGAGTTTCCTTACAGCCTTGTCATCATTTTTCTTTTATGTCTCTCCTCCAACTGTGCTATCTTTGTCATCATCTTCCTTAACATCATCTTTTTCATCATCTTTACCCTCTAAAGGGTCAGCTTCTCCTTTCTTGGTAGTGGTTAACCATAAATGGTTTTCCATATTTGTGTTCATTTCTTAACAACATTTTCAATATTATTTTGGAGAATCCTAAAGGATCTGTATTTAGGTGTGAACCTAACTGCATATTTCTTGACTACCTTAGCAATTGTCCCTTTGTCAACTTTGGCATTACTTTGGATAGTGTTTTTTCCCCTAATTTGTATTTCCAAATTTAGACAATAATGTCATTTTTTCTCAACAATATCATATAGGCATTAAGGTATTGAGTTGGCAAATTCTAGTGGTGTGTTCTTGAACTTTGCCATCATGGCATATAATGCATCTTACACTTGGTTTTTCTCTTCTTTACCCAATTTATCAAAATCAATATGACTAAAGCCTAATAAATTAACATTTCTCTTGACATTTTCACATAAGTTCTCAATATTTGATAGATGATTGTCACTTACCACCTTGAATTGGTTTTTATCATTTGATTTTATCTTCTCTTCACCAAAATCTAGTTGAGCCACATACTTCTTTCTCTATATTTTCTATACCTATCCTCCTTTCTCTATCTACTTGGTCTTTACCTTGGCCTTTTGGGTAGTTGCACATGTGGTGGCCCTTGTAGGAGGTGTAGTAGGCTTTGGCTGACTTGGTTTTACAATTTTCTTTTCCTTTGCCATGGGTTGTGCCTTGGCTTTCCTCTTTTTTGACTCGACAAGTGTAGGTGCTTCCTTGGCTTCTTCTTCCTTAGCACCTTTAGTCTACTCCTCTTCTTTGTCTTCTCCCATGCCTTAAGTTAAAGCTAGAGGCTCTTGAGCTTGTGTTTTTTTTCCTCTTCATTCTCTTCTTCTTCCTCTTCCTCCTCAACACCTTCTCCAAATTTTGCTTTCAATTTCTTTACCAATTTTTCCTTCTTCTTAATTGTAGAGGCAATTTTGGGTTCCATGGAAATCCTTGATTTCACCATCTCATAATTTCCAAAAACTATTGCATTCTTATCTACTAGTTCTGCAAGTAGAATTGTTATGGTTGTTGAGGCTTCATCTACATTTACCTCATAACCTAAGGGTCTCAACCATTTTACCCTTGATGTGGTAACTTGTACAAATGTGTAGTTAGCATCAACAAGAAAACATACATCATTATAGTGTTTCTCAACTAAGGGAACTGGTATTTTGAGTCTATGCTTCATTGACTCTTTGAAGTCTTCAAAGTAACTAGTCATTGTGGATTCAAAGTTTTCTCCTAGTTGCTCAATGTACTCCCCAATTTTTGTTGCAACTGATCTATTAGTCTTCCATCCTACTATTCCAAATAAGGGAAATGCATTATTTGCATAAAAGAATATGCAAACTAGTATAGAGCCAAACTTGCATTATGCACTCTTGGTTTTCCTTATTGCTCCAAGGTTCTCAATAAGTTTTTGTAATTGAAGTTCTACTCGATCATATGTATGATCTTTCTTAACAATTTTATAACCAACATCCACAGCTATGTAGGTTACACTATTTAGCCTACTAGATTGATGGAATTTATGTGAGATTACCCTGACAAAAAAATTCATAGGAGGATTTTTGATTGTATCTATAGTCATACCTCTCTTATTCAAGACTTCTCTAGTGTTCTTCTCAATCATTTCCTTGGAATCACTTCTGAGTCTCTTGAGCTGATCTAGAGTTGGGTAGCTAGTAACCCTATGAGTTATTATCTTAGTTATTTTGATTGGTCCTCCTTCCATCCACAAGGAATCAGCATGAATTTGGCTTATGAAAATTTTAATCCACTCTATTTTAAATACATTTGTAAAATATAGGGCTTGTGTTAAACCCTTTTTCTCAACGATTTTGTATCCTTCCTTCAAAACACCATTTTCACACAACCTATTGTATGCACCTCTTATATCCATGTCACCAATGCTTCCTATCATGCAATTGTAGCATTTCCTCACATCTTGCACCATTATCACATTTGGTAGAATCATAGACAATGCGCCAAAAGGGTCTTTTTTATAAGTGATGTCAGGAATGGCTTTAAATACAGGCTGCTTAACTTCATTACTAACTAATTGAATGTTTAAAACTTCCTTTCCTTCAACATTTTTCAAACTTGATGCCCTTGTGATAAGCTAGGTTTATGAAAACTTAAACTGTGTATCTCAGCTCTTGATAAATACCTTAAAAATTTTGACAAACTAGAAATGAATCATTGTACAAATCTTTTGCAGTCACTTCTGACCAATTTCTACGTCACTTCTGGCTCTTCTCGCTCTTTCTCAATTTTGAAATGATGAAAAATAAACTAAAATCAATCATATACTATTTGATAATTTTGCATTTGATGCTAAGTGCTTACACATCTGTAAGCTCAATAATAACCAATTTTAGGTTCATTTAACATCCCATTAATATTTCCATCACTTGGAAAGTACACAAGCTCAGCATCAATTGACTAGTCTAATAGCTTGGCTTTAACTAACATTCCACTCAGTCCATTTAGGAAATTTTTCATACTTGGCAACAACATGAAAAAAATTTAAATATTTGTCTTGAATTTCTAATAACATCTTGCATCTTTATTCATGCTAATGTATTCTTTTTTAGTACTATCTCCTTTTGGGACTAATGCATGATTTAACATTTAAATATTAGTCCCACATATCTCTTGTTTGCCTAGTTTGATGAGGTGTGATCACCTAACCCATTGGGTGGAGTGATCCCTTCTCCATTTGATGTGTTGTAAACATCTTTATTTTTCCATGTCTTGTTCATCTCATCTCTGATGTGTTCAACATCTTCCTTGCCTTTACCTTTATGAAATTCACAACTTGGTGTCTTTGACCTAGTGGGACAATGTTTACTGATGTGACTAGTCTTCAAATAGCTAAAACATGTAGTTTGACTTAACCATCTTTTGTAATTACCATTGGAGTGTGTCCTAATACAATTCTTAAGAATGTCCATATTCTTGACAGTAATGATAGCTATATCTTGTATTATAATCCCAATTGTAAGAGTTCCAATTGTTTCTTACCTTTGCTGGCTTGTTTCATGACCACATGGATTTGGATCTACATTCAAAAGCTCTATGTCCATACTTCTAACAATTGTAGCAATATCCTTCAAATCTTTTTGTATGTATGGTCCTAATTCCACATTCATGTTCCTAATGACCTTGCTTGTTGCACTTATGATAATGACTAATGTTCTTAGGCTTGACATTCTGATTTGTAGTTTCACTCCTACACACATTAGCAGTATGTCCTTTCTTACCACAATTGTGACAAGTAGGTTTGGAGTTCTTACCTTTGATTTTCCTTTCATCTACAACTTTGGATGATTCTCCTTCTTCAGTGCTTGTCTAGCCTAGTCTTGATGTATCATTGTTGAATCTATGGGATCTCAATAATTGCTCAAAGCATTTGATGGCTTCATTTGACTTGTTGAAACTTTCAAAAAAATCATTTTTTCTCTTTAGGTGACTCTACAATTATTCATTTTGCAACTTCAATGTAGTTATCTTAATGTTCTTGACATTCAATTTATAGTTGGCATTCATCACTTGAATTAGAGTATCCAATTGCATGTTGGAAATCTTGGTTAGTTGTGTTAACTTCTCTTCCCAATAGCTTGTGACTCTTGTTCTATCTTGAGATTTTTGATTTCCTCAACTTGTACTCTATTCTTTTCCATTAGATCTGCAACTGCTACATCAAATTGATTAGAGTTACCATCTGCAAATAGCTTGGTAGTGTCTATCTCTTTGTATAGTGTGTCATTCTTGTTGAAAATCTGATTGAAAAGATCATTATGAGAAAAAGATTGATCAAAGAGGGAGGTTGTTGCAAAGAAGGAAGTTGGTTGATAAAGAATATTTTCAATCATTGTTTTTTCAATGATGTCAAACCTACTATTTGTAGGAATGACAATTGCTTATAAGATCCAAATACTATCACTTAATTAATTGATGAAGAGGATTTAATCAAAAAGATGTAACAAGAGCACCTAAGAGAAAGGTTGAGTTATGATTTTGTAATGAAGTACAAGGATAAGTTAAGACAATGGTTAAATGATGTATTGGTAACATACTTGAAGATACAAAGGTTGGTCACAATTAGAAACATTAGAAGTATAAGTTGTAACAAGGTTGACTACAAATCTTAAACTAAGTTCATTAGTGGGTGTCAAGTAAGCTAGTTCAAGACAAGAAAATTCTTAGTTGGAGCCAAGCAAATGTAGAATCTAGTGTGTGTCGAGTGAACTTCAGGTGCTGAGTGAAGTTCAAGTGCTGAGTGATATAGAAGGAGCTAAGCATCAGTAAAATGTAGTTGATGCTGAGTAACACAATATGTTTCGAGCACTAGAATTTCAATAGTGCCAACCTGTTGCATTATTGGAAATGTCAAAGATTCACCAAATCTAAGCTAATTGAGTTGTTACCTTGAATTTTGTGAACTAGTTGGAGGAAAAGGATGATGAGCTAATGGCACAAAATTCTATCTAAACTATTTTTGTGTGAATTCAAGAGTATTCTTCATGATATTTCTAGAAGAAACAAAATATGGTCTAGATTCAATGAATCCTACCTAATCCATACATATTAAAATTAAAGGAGTGAAGAATCAAGCGAGAAAAGAAATTTTAGACTTCTATTTAAGGATTCAAAGACCAAGAAGCAAGAGCTTTCGATGTGCCAAATTGCAAAGTGGTTGAAGGGTGTCAAGGAGAAGACATCTAGGAGAAGGAAGAATAGAGTATAGAGACTCTTTTTTGATAAGTGGTCAGAAAAAGAGGATTGCACTGGTACATTAAGCATGGAGACTCAAGGAGACAAAGCATGAAAGGAGGGCAAGCTGTCAAGAATTGCAAAGACTGAAAGCCAAGAAATGTTATGAGCTGAGAAGCGATCTGAAATCTGCAAGTTAAGTTGTACGCTATAATCAAGTCAAACCCCCTTATTTTTACTCTCTAGAAGGAAATCCTATGGACTTAGGTTGGTTTAATAGCCATTTGTAAATCCTTTAATAGGTTGGCATTCTGAGTGAATATTCTAAAGTCCTCTAACCAGGCCCACTTCTAATAGGGTGGTTAAATCCGTTAACTAGGTCACATTTAACAGTGTGTTGTAGCCTTTAATAGGGTAGGCCTTTCACAGGGCATCACTTCAGAAGAGTGAGAATTGAGTAGCATGTTACTAGTGGTTTTTCCCAAATTGGGTTTCCATGTAAATCATTAGTTTATGTGTTGATCTTTTCATGTGTTATGCCTGCATGTTGATTTACAGTAACTTGCTAAATAGGAAAGTTAAAGCTAGGATGAATGAATAATTTTTATGGGCACACTTTACTTGAAGAAAAGTTTGAATTGGGAATTTGGACCTTGAATAACTGATTCACCCCCCCTCTCAGTTATTCTAAAAGCATTTCTAACAATTCTCTGCAACAGCAATCTCTTTCCTTCTCTTCGAGGATTTCTTTAGTTGATGTAGTATGAGATGTATTTCAATCTCCTAGTTTTCAATAGTCTTTCCCAACTTGTAGACTTCCATTTAAAGATCTTTTCTCAAAGCTACAAAGATTCTCTTTTAGAGAACTAGGCTCTAATACCAATTGTTGGAATTATAAGAGGAAAGGTAAACTTTTGGGGGGGGATGAATTAGTAGTTTAAACTTGGACCCATAAAAAATTTACCATTAATTCATCACAAGCATTAATAAGTAGGCTAAAATAACATGTAAAGCATATACATCTAAATCATATGACCATGTAAGCATTCACACACATAACACTAAATATGATTATCGAGAAACCCTCCAAGTGAGAAGGTAAAATTGGGGTGGGGATGACACCCACAAATCTTCACTACTATAGTAATAAAGTGTATCTAATGAAGGTTACATTGTTTTTAACCATGAAATATGATCTACCCTATGAAAGGTTTGCCCTATCAAAGGCTTACAATGACTATTAGCTCTCCCCTTGTTAGAGGATTTCAACACCCTATTAGAAGTGTGCCTTGTTAGAGGACTTCAACTTACAACTAAGTAAGCATGCTATTAAATGATTTCATATAGCCTGTTAAGAATACTCTACTTAAGAGATTTAACTGAAATCGCTTGTTAAAATGTCTCAGCATAGATCCTATGGTTGGCACTGATAACATATCACCTCTAAACAATGTCTTATTGATCCTTCATGATCAGATGTCTCAATGTTGTATCCTTTTCTTTATCATTTGTTCTTCTCTAAATAATTTTTTAATTCACTCTTTCTTCATAACTTCTAAGTCACCTTGAATGCTCTGCATGCAAATTATCTTGTTTTTTCCTTCAACTCTCCTTCATCCATAGATAGTCTATGGTTTTTGTCCTCCTTAAGAAGACTTAGGTGTCTTAGAGTTAGGCATGAATCTACGGTTGAGATTCATCCATTTTTCCACTTAATCCTTCCCATTTTCTAATTTGCTACATGTAATTGCATAGGGAATCCAAATAGAGATTTGTCCTTATCTTCAAAATATCAAAATACAATCTTAAGTTAGCTCAAAAATAGTTTAGATGGTTGTTTGTGCCATTACAAACAAATATGTCAAAATTGTGTCACTTGGCATATGAAGTCTCTAATGCTTGACATGCATTGATCCTCATACTATGACTTGACACTTGCATTACTCAGCATCCACTATGTTACTCAGCTTTGAGTTACATTGTATGGTCTATCTTCTTAGCACATGAGTGACTCAAAACTTATTGCAACTCAACATGGCCTAATATTTACATGTTGTGCTTGGCATGTATTACTAGTTTGTCCTAAATTGAGTAAATGGCTTAAGTATGTTGACACTCACTTTTCAAAACCAATATGAGATCAACAACTAGAAGTCACAAGAGACCTTGAGGAAGATATGTTAAAGATTATTTCCAAAGTTGAAAAGAAACCTAAATTTGAAGTTTAAACATTCCCTAGAGGATTGATAAATTGGATCAATGATATGGAATTTTTTTTTGAGTAAGAAGAAGTAGAAGATCCTAAGAGGGATAAATTTGCAAAGGCCAACTTGAAGGTCATACTAGAATCTTGTGGAAAGAGGTTCAATTAGAAAGAAATATAAGGGGGGAGGAGAATATAATAAAATGGGATCATATGGTGTTGAAAAGGTAGTCCATTCTTATTACCTATAAAATTTATTTGTTGAAGAAAATGAACTGGCTAAAATGAATGGTAATATGTGTTTAGGGATACGCAAAAGAGTTTTATTGAGTTTTTATCATAATAGGTCATTTTGAAGCCAACAAGAAGAATACTTCTTGTTACATAAATAGGTTACAACCAAATATTCAAGAAGTTTATATAATGGTAAGAAAGATTACCATTGAGGATACATATCATTTTCTTTCTAAAGATAGAAGATAAAATTAACAAGAGATTTGAGAGTATGAAAGAAAGAATGTTACAAATAGTTAGATATAAAATAACAATCAAATATGAATAAACAAAAGTTAAAAGAATAGTAGACATAGAGATTTAACATGGTTCATCCAATTCCTAGGTTGGATCCACAAAACAATGAGTCTAGTATTATTATACAATAATTTAACAATATTATAATTTAAAATCCCTTGCAACTCAATACTACTACAAGAAGCTACTAAATCATCATACCAAAAAAATCCCTAACCTGAATTCATTTTATACATGATTTATGTTTGTTACAAAATGAGGGATAGAATACATTGTCTAATAGAAAAATAACTCTTGATTCCTTTTTATAATAATAAATTCATCAATATGGGGGGAAACTGTGCCAAATAAAGTGGCGAAAAAATAACCTCTGAGTCTAATTAGGCTCCACATAACAACAAAGAAGAGATCATGATGGAAGAGCTAGTGGTTGATTTTATAGAAGCTATTGGAGTTCTTTCTGGTAAGGAACATATCAAGTGCATTTAAACCTAATACCAAGAAACAAAGATAGGGACAAACCTAAGGATGAGCTAAATCCTATATTCAACAAGGCTAAATTTTAGTTTTAGACCAACATTAATAGAGTCATTAGGACTCACTTTACTTTAGGCTCTATAAGGCCAATGCAAGAAAACCTAAGGGATTAATCTTGTTAATTTGATATTCTTGTCCTTCAAAGATTGTTCCCTATAGAAGAAATGGTCAATATTCTTCTATGATTTGTTGAATAAAATTCCTGGACATAGTAGCTAACTATAACCAAAAACTAAATGCAAATAAGTAATGGACATGATTTTTAGTTCTTAGTATATAAAATGATAAATTGATTTTTCTTTTTTAATGTATTTCCTCACTTAGGTGAATTGTCAACTTGTTCTTGAATTTTAAAATTACCAATGTCTTATCCATGGATATATCAAGTCAATAATCAGAAATCTTGGACTTATTTAATCAACTTGTAATTAAATTTGTCAATAATGAACTCTAAATTTCATTCTTACCATATCTTTTTTTATAAACGCTAAACCTTATCAATTATACAGAGTGATTATCTGATTCTTTGAATCAACAACAATCAGTAAGGGATATAAATTTTTTATGAATTGCATTAAATTAAATAAAACTTTTTCATTTCAATGTCAAGATTATAGATAATAAAGAAAGGAGACAAAACCCAAAGACAAAGATATACTCAAAAAAATCCCTCTTATATTGATTCCCTTTGAAATTTGTTTACAAAAGCTAATAGAGACTCAATGAATACTCAAAAATAATCCATTGATACTAAATGTTCCTTTTATGTATTTAAGTATTCAAGAAATGATTACATTTACTAGATCACAAAAAAATAATGGATAGAACTGTAAAAAGACATAAGAAATAATAAAAATCAATAGATAGTTGACCTCTACTCCACATCTTGGAAATCCATTTATAGGATTGAAACAAGCTACATATGGTAGGAGAACACATGTATAAATGAGAATTGATACAAAAGGTGGAAATATAGGAACAAAATATTTATAGAAAATATTCCTTAGATGTTCGATCAAGAAAAGGTGAGGTAGTTGACAAAGTCAGCAAGTGAAAATTGAAGTCATTCTCTTTGACTTTACTTCCCTTTGCCTTTATCTATTCATAGCAAGTAATACTTCAGCTACCTCCTATTGGTAAGGTTTTGATCTCTCCCACTACTTCCCAAACATAAATTTCTCTTTTTATGGGCCACTCCATAGTTTCAACTTCTTGAAAATTTTGAGTGGCTTTGGTCCACCTAGCATCCATGACTGCTTTTGATTCAACAATAAATGTATTCAAATCTATTTCTTCCATAAAAAGAGAATCAATTAACTTATTGTATGGGAATTATAAATGTCTTCAAAAATTGATACTATAGCCTCCTGAAGAAAAATGTGTCATGTCCCCTCTTCAAATAATTAAAAATAATAATCTTTTCTAAGGCGGGCAGGCCCAAAAAGGTGAACTTTCAGAAAAAGAGGATAATCTTTGGAAGCTAATGGACTAATAAATGAAAATTATTATTAAAATATATTTTATTAACCCCTCTTGGATGTGAGTTAGGGTTATGCCCTCTTTTAAGGAGTTTGGAAGCATTTTGGGCTCATTCTAGAACTTGATTTTTGCTCATTTCTTTGTTATTCTTCAGAGGCTGCCAAACCTGTGGAGAAGGAGACCCACGAATGGGAGTTTTAAAGTTTCCAAGAAGGCTAAGGATGGGAGTGTGAAGCCATTCCATGTGCATTATCATGCAAAGTTTTCCTTTGTGCTAAACAGTGCAAATTTGTGGTTTTTCGGGTGTGTTTTTGTAAGAGTTTGGTGTTTTCGGTTGAGTATTTCATATCAGTTTGGATTGCTGCTGTATTTCAGACATTTAGATGTTAAAATAGAGCTTAATATATTTATTTAGTCATGATTATACTTTTGTGATAGATTATTAGTGTTTTTGTGATGTTTTCAGGCTATTCTATGTTGTTTTCGAGAGCCCGATGAGCATTGTTTTTATCCTCCGTTTGGGAGTTGTTGTGTAAATGTTATACAGATATAAAAATGTCATTTTGTAGGCTGTTATTCTGCTGAAATTTCTATAAAAATTTCCGCTTTCAAATTTACTAATAATATGTGAAGCTGTGAAGTTTTTGGCACTATTTTCGGCATACCCGATTTGGGGTTTATTGAGAAATTGGTGGATCTTTGAAAGATTGGTTGTTTGATCTTAAAGATCTGATTAGAGGCTTGAAATATCATATAAAATTAGAAAAAGGGACATTTCAATGGTATTAGAGCTATGATCTTGTTAGCCTAAGGATTTGTAGAAGTTTGCATGTCAGTTTTGACAACTACCCAAATCTTGCATGTCAAAATTTATGGTTGCATGCTACTTCTAATCATTTGCATGTTAGTTCTTAGTGAATTTGGTGGTTTCATGTTGCTTCTAATCAGCTGCATGTCAAAATCTATGGTTGCATGCTACTTCTAATCATTTGCATGTTAGTTCTTGGTGAATTTGGTGGTTGCATGTTGCTTCTAATCAGCTGCATGTCAAAATCTATGGTTGCATGCTACTTCTAATCAATTGCATGTTAGTTCTTGGTGTTTCAAGAAGTTATAACCTATTGGGGTTACACTCTACTTTATCCAGAATGGACAGGTATAGTACAGAGTCTCAGAGGACACGATCTCAGACAATTGATATCCAGAGTCAGAAAAATAGAAAGGATGGTAATTTAGACATTTGAGATAAACTTAGGAAAATAAGCCATCACATGTCTGAACAGTTGGTTGAGCACCACCGTATAATGAATGGCATGTTGTCCAACCTAGCTAAGGTGGATAAGTTGACTGGATTTCTATTTGGCAAATTTTCTCATAGGGTAGATGACACAATTACCAAGAACTTGCATGAGGAGTTTGAGAAACTAGCGTATAGCTAGGTAGAGGTCTCAGATTCTACTCTGCCATAGGACATAGTGAGAAAGGATATTACACAAATTGATAGTAATGGTCAACTTGATACTCAAATTGAGACAATTGTATATAGGTCGTTAAAGGGTGATATCACAAGTATTCAGGATGGTATAGTTACAACAAGTAGTGACTACAACGTAGTGGGTTTAGATGATTATTATGAGGATGTTGTTGTGCATGATGGTGAGATTCTTAGTAGAGATGAGCAGACATTGAGCATTCATGACTTTGCTGAGAAAGAGTACTAGGCACAGTTAGATGCTTCATCACATGAAGTTGAGGTTGGTACTACTTCACACGATTTGTCAAGCCAGCTGAAAGTGAACAAAGACAATATTGTGACTTCATTATCTCATCATGACAAGTATGTGGAGTTAGTTGGTATTGGTCATATTACTCAAGTGAGGATTTTTCTTGAGTTACCAGTTGATTCTAGTTTATAGATATGGACTTGAGATTGTTATATTGGCATTTGGGATTTAGTTGACTAGAGATCTTTAACACTTTTTGGTAGCAGTGTTTGTTTGGGTGCTATCATGGATTTGATTAGCAAATTGCACGGTGTTGTCTTTTCTTGTGCTAGCAGCTTGTCCAATGTTGGTATTAGTTTTTATACACCGGTGTTGGGCTTTGTTCATATATCCAGTCGACCATACTTGCTAGAATGTTTTGATGATCTTTCATATTTGGCAGTGTGTACAAATGAGTCCCAGGATCATATTGGCATTGATGACATCCAGGAGGATGCAATGGGTAGTTTTGAAGACTTAGTTTCCTTGGGTACAAAGGAATTGGACAGAAGTGCTACAGTTTTTGATACTCCATTTGTTGATATAAGCTTTGGAGTTGATTCACATGATATGGATGGTAATACTCTAGAGACCAGTAACCTTGAGGATGCTCCTTTAGATAGTGTGTCAGAGGAGGTTTGTAGGATACAGTCTAGCCAGTGCCATCATGTGTCTAGTTAGTTGAGAGTTAGTGAGCGAGACATTGCTATCGCTTGCCAACACTTTGATGCTGCTCGTCAATTGTTAGCAGTTTATGGATGGGTTTCTCCTACTAGTGATGAGCAGGGAGGCAATTATCTTTCCTTGACAGAGTTCCACTCTTTATGGGAGGCTATCTGGATTTTGAGACAGGATTATATGTAGTTAGTAGCCGACAGAGATTATCTTATGGAGTGGGGTAGTATAGCATACGATGCATTGTTGGCCAAGGAAGATGAGGTGAGTGAGCTTACTTAGTAGCTTGAGGTGACTTCTAAGATTCTTGAGAGTACACAGCTGGCTTTCAAGGAGTCACAGTTTCATTTGGCTAAGGTGACCATGGAGTTAGAGAAACTACAGTCTTTACTAGATTTTGTATAGTCACAAGCTATGGTGTTTGGTGATCTGAGGATGTCCATGGTCGAGATTGTCAAAGATAGTGGAGATGGGGATGCATCCATCCTTGGTACTACCATTGGCATATCGGGTTTTTCCCCACTAGAGTTAGGTTCAGTTGAGTTGGGTGCTGGAGCAGATTGTTGTGGTATGCCTGACATGGTGGTGACCTCTAGTACTAATGGCACAGAGACTAGAGATGTTGTATCAAAGACCATGTGTGATGTTGGTGAGCTATCAGTTGGCATGGTTCCTACTATTAATACTACTCCCTTGGTGATGTCTTCAGAGGTAGTAGTCAGTTCCAACTTGGTTAGTGATCGATTGCAGTTAGTTACATCTGGATTGCAATCTGAGCCACTGACTGAGATTGGCACATTCTATCGGCATTACATTGTGAGATATGTTCATCAATTTACCTTTGATGACCATGTTGATGAGATGATGATACAGAGATTTACTTTGGTTCCTAGTACTTATCATTAGTTATGGGATAGTTTGATGCCTTGGGATGAGAGTCATGATGGGCATGACATGGTGATAGGTTCTACAGTTTACAGCTTGATAATACATGACTTAGAGTAGAAGTTTTGGAGTGATGCTTCAGTGGGTGTTGTTATTGATTTTACTCCTTTGGCTATGATATCTCCTAACTTAGCTGGTGATTACTCACAGTGGGTTATATCACTTGTTCATGGTGAGCTATTGATTGACGTTGGTTTTCTTTATCAATATTATATTGCAGGGTATGTACATCAGTTAGCATTTGATCCTTGTGTTGAGGAGTTAATGGCAGGAAAATTTGGTTTGGGTTCCATTTCTTACTATTTATCTTGTGATGGTTTTTCACCATCAAGGGTGCATGGGAGTTATGGTTATGAGATAGTGGTCGGTGATCTACAGAGTTGTGTTGACTATAGGAGTTGTATAGTGTGTGGATTCTCCATACTTGGTACAATTTCATTCGGGAGCATTCACCATTGTTGCAGAGTTGCATTGTACATTCCATATAGGCCAGTGGGATGCGTTGATGGTATTTACTATGATGGTAGTTTGATTTTTCCACTTTACTTGGGTTTTGATGTTCTAAGAGTTTGTGTCTCGTGGGTTTTTTACTATGGAAGTTGTGACTTTGGAGTTTGGTTGAGCAGTAATTCTCAATTTGATTATGGATTCCTCTTGGTTATATTGCAGAGGATATTGCAAGAGCCTGTGTTAGTTGAAAATAGTATAGTTCATGACTACATTTGGAATCTAGGTGGATTTATTGGTTTATCATTCAGCCATTTCTTGAGGACAAGCAATATTTGGAAGGGGAGGACTTTTCATGTCCCCTTTTCAAATAATTAAAAATAATAATCTTTTCTAAGACAAGCAGGCCCAAAAAGGTGAAGTTTCAGAAAAAGGGGATAATATTTGGAAGCTAATGGACTAATAAATGAAAATTATTATTAAAATATGTTTTATTAACCCCTCTTGGACGTGAGTTAGGGTTATGCCCTCTTTTAAGGAGTTTGGAGGCATTTTGGGCTCATTCCAGAACTTGATTTTTGCTCATTTCTTTGTTATTCTTCAGAGGCTGCCAAACCTGTGGAGAAGGAGACCCAAGAATGGGATTTTTTAAGTTTCTAAGAAGGCTAAAGATTTTATTTTGAAGCCATTCCATGTGCATGCTCATGCAGAGTTTTCCTTTGTGCTGAACAGTGCAGATTTGCGATTTTTCGGGTGTGTTTTTGTAAGAGTTTGGTGTTTCTAGTTGAGTGTTTCATATCAGTTTGGGTTGCTGTTGTATTTCAGACTTTTAGATGTTAAAATAGATCTGAATATATTTATTTGGTCATGATTATACTTCTGTGATAGATTATTAGTTTTTTTGTGGTGTTTTCAGGCTATTCTATGTTGTTTTTAGGAGCCCGATGAGCATTGTTTTTATCCTCCGTTTGAGAGCTGTTGTGTAAATGTTATACAGATATGAAAATATCATTTTTTAGGCTATTATTCTACTGAAATTTCTATAAAAATTTCCACTTTCAGATTTACTAATAATATGTGAAGCTGTGAAGTTTTTGGCACTATTTTCGGCATACCCGATTTGGGGTTTATTGAGAAATTGGTGGATCTTTGAAAGATTGGTTGTTTGATCTTAAAGATCTGATTAGAGGCTTGAAATATGATATAAAATCAGAAAAGGGACATTTCAAAATGTTATTAAAAGAACTAGATCATTCTTTTCATTTTATCACTATGCTAGTAGCATCCAAAATTGATGGTATACAGGGCTCTACTCCCTGAGATAAAACCTTTAATTTTCTTTGTATAATTTATAACTTTGCAGTAAAAAAACCAATCAATTATTTAACTATATCCAAACCCTCCTTCACTGAGATTATTTTATTAGGAAAATCTAGCTTTTTAGCCATTAGTACAATTACCCTCTCCAAAAACTAAATGTATAGCCCCGAAATATTAAAAGTGGGTGATAGCCATGAAAGTGCCTCATTACAAAATTTCTTAGCACTTTGTAAAGTAATATAAAACCTATGAGCCTATTGTGACATATTTTTTAGAATTTCAATTCTTTAGCTCATCAAACTCCTGAGGAAAGTTGTCCCTTTTTCACCTCCTTACTGAGTAGATTGAGCATCAATGCTCGTCCTTCTAGGTTTTGATGCCTCCTCTTCTCCCAAATCTTATGTTTTTGTTCGGGCCTCAATTGTATCCCTAGCTGGTTGTTGATCTTCATGCTCTTCCCTCTATTCTATAGCAACCACCTATTATGCTTGTACAAGTTGCTCCTTGAATGTTGCAACTTCATTTTCAAGTGCTTGGACCTTGGCCTCAAGATCTTTAATTATCTCCTTATACACATGGCCTTTTCTTAGCTCATCCTCGTAAGCTTCCTCCCATCTATGTAATCATGTATGGATTTAAAAATTCTAGTTTCTATTTCCTCTACCTTGGCTTCATTCACAAATGAAAAGTGTTTTAGTGCCTTAGAAATCTCTATGCCAAAGGTGCCTTGTAGGGTCCATACAATCATGTTACCTTTTTTAGTGCTTTTAAAATCCATTAATTTTGGCTTATTAGAGGAATAAGTCATACTCAAAACTGCTAGAGATTTTCTGTCAATGTTGAATCTAGTTCCTCTCTACAATTCATGTACTCCAAATGCCTCATATGAAATGGCATTTTTTTACCTCCTTATTTGATCAAGCATAAATGCTTGATCCAAGTCCCATCTAGGCATCAATAGCATGTCACTCCTTTTCACAAGATCTCTGACCTCCTCTAGAGTCATGACCTCACTCTCAGGATCATAGCCCTACAAATTTTCAACTAGTTCCATTTTCTACTCATCAAGTTCTCCTAGTTTCATTTTCAGTACCAGCTCACTCTATTTTATTTTGTATAGAAAGCTCTTGAATTTAGTGGATTTGATGAATTCATCATCTTCAAGGGATTGTTGGGCTTGGATAATCCTGTCATCATGCCTTACTGCTGCTAACTCCAAATTAGTGAGTGTGCTCTCAACTACATTTATTCTGTCCTAGAGGTAACTTTGCCTTAAGTCAGAAAAATACTAACTATTTCCAAGTAAGATCTGAAAAGTCTTCTATTTTACCTCAGTAGGGATATAGACAACATTTTGCCTCTTATTTCCCTTTGTGACCCATAATGCTTTAGGGACATCATCTTCTTCTATCTCTAGGGTCACATTAACTTTAGGGTTGTCTAGACACACCCTTTCTTCCTCCCCCATTGGTCCTTCTGGTATCATGGCCATAATTTTAGTATGGTTTATGACCACCTTGCTAATCCTCTGAGGATAGGGGATATCCATATAAAATCCCCAAAAATTTTGATCTACTCTATTTAGTTCTCTCTCCACCCTCAAAACATCATCTAACTGCACTAGCTTATTAGTTGTCTCACCCTCTACAACTATATTTGGAATGACATCATGTTGGTGTAAATAAGTATTTACTTATTACACTTTCTTGAGTTTACTTAGGTTAATGCATTATTTAATTATTTTACATTATTTTATTATTCATTTAGGTGAGACATCTAGGAGTTTGTGTACTCTCATGAGTTATGCAACTCTAATTATGCACATGGTGTCTACAACATAGGAGTTTTCATCATTCACTGAGTTGTCATGTTGACAACATAGTTATTCCCACTCCTAATTTAGCACATGTTGTCTACACCATTGATTTGCATGCTACACCATTGTAGGCTTATCCTCACACCATCGCACTTAATTTCATGCTTAATGGAGGATAATCCATATCTGGTGGACATGTGCCTAGTTGTATGACTTATCATGATGCTAGCTTCTATGCATTCTAGAAGCTCTCCTGAGGTCTTTATATACAAGCACCGCTAGTGTACTCTTAAGCTGGCATATTGAATGAATATCGTCATTCTAATCATACTCTATCTATTTTGGTCTATTGTGTGCTTTTGTTTAAGTTCCTTGGTCTTGTGTGAATTTTTTCCTAAGCCAAATTCTTGCATGGTATTAGAGCTCTAAGGAAGATTCTCTACACATAGCCATTTAGGACCTTTCATACTTCAACACCTCGACATGAATCTAGAGGATCCCTTGAAATTGGTAATGTCTAAAGCTAGATCTAACCTCATCATTGCATCTGGAGCATCGATTTGGTGAAGATCAGCTATAAATTTTTCTATATTAGGTGAAATTTGATCATGAGGCAAAAAAAAATTGCAAATAGAAACTCGAAGGCCCCGATTTGCAGTTTGGGTATGATTGTTTAATTGATCTGATTATGGTATTTCGGATCTACAATTATTTTATTTCTTTGCATTTTATTTTCTATTTTTTTAATTTTTTCTAGGTAGTGTTAATTCTATGCGCATCAATTAAATTTTCAGAACATCTACGAGTGGTCGTATTGTACCATAAATTTGCAGTTGTATTGCATAGTCCCTACAACATTTCCAGCACTGAACATATTCACTGGGGACCATAATCCACTACCCAATAGAAATACACCGAGCACCACAAATTGGTAGCTTCTACAAATGAAATCACTTTTTTATAATTAAGCAAGGGTTGTTTCTTTTATAAACTGCATGGTTTTTTCACCCCACGCATGTGGGATCATATGTTTTCAAAATCTAGCAATCTGAAAAACAATTTTGAGGACCAAAAAGCTCCTAGTCCTAGCACTCACTACTTCATATCTGGCCCCTGTGAGTATAAAAGTCTGGTGACATCCACATACTATTTTTTCTACACACAGCCACATATTCGTAGATTTTAGAGCTAGAAAAAAAATCTACCTAGCCCATCTCTTGTATGATCTCCATGTGGCACATGAAGGAATACACATTCATGCACAGTTAGTAGACCAAATTGAATAGGCCAACTCAGTGCGCTATCAGTGCCATGGTGGATGCCCTGTCATATTCATTGTCTACAGTAACCAATCTCCTACAGACACATGTACAGCCTACATTAGCAACCAAATCAGCAATCATACGTCCCAGTTAGTGACACATTTACAAACACGTCATTTTTTTGCCACCCACATCCATATAGATCATACTTTTGATGTCACCATATGCACAAATGACATCATGTTGACATCATTATAGGGGCTAGGTGCACTGACATCATCATTTTGGTAGCTTAAAATTGATAGTCATCTGATCATCATTCCAAGGCTAAATTGAACTGATGTGATAGTCATATGATTGTCAAACTTAACTTTTCCATTCACTGATGCAACCCCTCTCTAGATTGATTTTGGTTTTTGTAGTCTGACTTCATGAGACCATAACTCAGAAATCAAAACTCCAAATTAGGTGCAATTTTTTTTGAAATTGGGTAAATCTTAAATTTTTTAGTGGTGTAGCTTTTTTCTATTTTTGGTCCACAAATTTGTCAAAAATTGCATTTTTTATTGACTACACCTACATCATACTGTATTTTGCAACTTTAAATACTCTGTACGAGCACATCTAGAGTTGAAAATAGGTTTTTTTTTTTCTTGAAAGTGTGTTATTTTTTGTCTACTTTCTAGATCCTTAGTTAGATTGTAGGGTTGTGTAGAAAAAAGTGTCACTTTCAAAAATAGGGCCTTTCTTTGCTTTGTATTGCTTTAGACTTGTAGCACATTGTAAAGTTCCAGATTTGTAATCCATTAAGAGGTTGTAACAAGAAAAATCAAAAGTCCACAAAGGCCAAAATTGGCAAGTGGCTCATTGTAATCACACTACTGATAAAGTCCCCAAACCATCTATTTTGGGGGGGTTTCTTGATTTAGTAAAAAGGGGGGGTATTCTTGGTGTTGTGTTCTCTCTTTTCTGCACTTTTTTTTCATTTTCTGCATTATGGGCAACTTTAAGTTTCCTAAATTAACTCCTCATAACTATGCTACGTGGTCAATCAAAATGTGGTGTCACTTAATGCATAATGGAGTTTCACAATATGTAGATGGTACTCTTCCTAAACTAGTAGGTGATAAGTTATTAGCAAGTGATATTTCAGCATGGGTAGCAATGTATAGGAAAGCCCTAGGTGATATATTTTTGGGGGTAGATGATAAGATCGTGTATCAAATCAAGAAGTTTTCTACATCCAAGCAAGCTTGGGATACCGTCAAAAACCTTTATGGTAAAGTTTCTGAAGAGGATGTGTTCAAAATTGAAGATGAGCTTCTTTCCTTAGATCCTAAGTCATATGACTCAATATAAGATTTCATCATCAAGGTGAATGAGCTAAGGATGAAACTTACTAATTGTGGGAGTTCTATAAAAGATGACAAACTGATCTATCTCATACATAACAAGCTACCATCTAAATATTCCACATTTGTATCTTCCTTTAACACCCCAAATACTACCTTAGGGTCTACCTACAAGAAAGTCACTTTTGATTAATATGAAAAATTGTTGGATGATGAAGAAAAGAAGTTGAAATCAATGGGGATTCTCAAAACACCTCAGTCTAAAGCATTGATGGACAATAATGAGGGTTCTCAAAATTCAGCTGGATAGTCTTCAAATAAAGGAAAGGGTAAGAAGAAATGAAAGAGAAAATATGAGGATGCAGAAAAGACAGCACCATAATTCAATCAATGATGCAAGTCCTCAAATTCCAACAAGAGAGGGGACAACAATAAGAGAAGAAGAAGTGCACATATTGCAAGAAATCGGGTCATGAAGAGCATGAGTGTTATCTTAAAAAGATTGATGAACTAACCAACACCATGAAGAGACATAATGTTCCATTTTCTAATGCTTATAAGGATAAAGGGTCTTCTTCAGATTCCAAGGGAAAAGTGCAAGCATTCATGGAAAATGAAAACTCTTCAAAGGAATTAATATTTGACTTAAGTGCCTCATATCATATGGGTTCTTCAAAATAGGATTTTTCTTCAATGAAGCAGTCCAAGGTACTGCACATCTTCATGGGAGATGATAGAAAAATGGAAGTTGAAGGAAAAGGAAATGTGGAGATGGAAAATGGAGAGTTTTAGAATGTTCTCTATGTTCCAATCCTAAGTTCAAATCTCCTTTCAATCTACCAAATCACTCACCTCGAAGATGGACATAGAATTGAGGTCCTTCCTAATTTAGTAAAAGTGCACAGTCTTAAAGATGATTTCTTGGTTGCAGTTGGGAAAGTGAATTATAACAAGAGGTTGTACTCTTTCTCCTATTTTGTACCCAAGTCTCCTTTGAAGGCCTTATTATCTCAATCCAATTCAAACATGCAATTATGGCATGAGTGGTATGGTCATCTTGACTTTTTCTACCTTTAGTAACTTTGCACAAACCAAATAGTCAAAGGTCTACCTCAAATCAACTTTTCCAAAGGTGAATGTTCAACAAATTTAGTGGATATGCATCCAAAAGGGAAGTTACAGAGAGGGAAGTCTTCAAGAGCACAAGGTGTTCTACAGGTGGTTCACATGGTATTAGCAGGTCCTTTTGCATTCAACCAAGGTCGCTACATACTTACCTTCATTGATGACTTTTCAAGGTTCACTTGGCTCTACTTTTTGCTTAATAATAATGAAGTGTTGGACAAGTTTCCAGACTTCAAGACTCATGTAGAATGGAAATTCAGAAAGGCCATCAAAGTACTCTAAATGGACAATGGAAGCATGTATGTGAATAGAAGACTTGAGGACTTCTATAGACTCAAGAGAATTGGTCTTTAGACTCTACAAGCATTTAGTTTGTATAAGATAGATGTTGCATCTTTGAAGATCTGAAATCTTAAGTCTATGGAAAGTTGCATGATACAAGCCAAGTCTTTAGATCCATCATTAGAAGTTGAAGCAATCTCTAGTGTCACTCATATTCTTAATCATTCTCCTCATCTATCCTTAGATGGAAAAACTCCTTTTGAGGCATGGTGTAGCAAAATACCTATTGTGATACACTTCAAATTCTTTGGTTGTCTTGCATGGGAAAACAAATCTTTTAGGTGATGCAAGGCATAGTCATCTTGGCCTTGTACTTTCATTAGTTATGAAGATGGTGTGAAGGCATACAAACTTCTAAATCATGAGAAACATTAGTTTTTTGTGGAGAAAGATGTGTACTTTGAGGAAAGTTCACCAAGCTTGTCCTCTAATCTTCTACACACATCATACAATGTGGAAACTGATACACTAGTGATAGTGCTTCAATAGATTCTGATACATGGAGTTCTATCAATAGTTGCAATGAGAGGTCACTATCTTAGTTTAGTCCACATGCATACATCACCACAATGATAGGTCTAGAATAGCCTGGTATATCCAGTCTTCCAAGTCTAGATTCAGTGAAAAATTCAGGGGATAGTATTGAGGATTTGCCTCTTCTTCTTGATGCAAAAGTACCTTCTTCAGTTGTTATGAGGGCTCCATCTAACTCTCTTGTTCATTCTCTACACGATTGGTCCTCATAGGTTGAAGTGATTGTGGATACTTATGATCAGCAATTATAGCAGGGTACTTCATCAGTTACAAAGTTAGACAGTTCTTTGAGATAGGTTTTTCAACTAGTTGAGCAGGTTTTAGAGACATCACTTATCCATGGGATTCTTTCCATGCATAGTGAAAGTGTCTCATTTATACCTTTGACATTGTTTCTTCCTAAGTGGAGGAACACCATTCTGCAGTCTTGGATCAGTTTCTTTATCAAAGCAGTCACTATTTGGCATTCTTCTTTGGGGGGGGGACCCTATCCTATCTCTCTTCTTCTTCTCATCATTCTCTTAGGTATATATTGGATGTATGTTGTAATGGGGGGGTCTTGATTAATCCATCCATCTATACATCATTTAATCTCTCTTTTTTGGGGAGGGTTTTTCCCATAAGGTTTTCCCTCTTTATCCACTTTATAAGAGATTGCATATCATTATGTACATGGGTACCTAACATGGCCTAATAGCTGAGACCCATTCTACATATCATCCTAGTTTTTGTAAGCTTAAGGGCATTCCCTTAAGTTGCACTTTAGGGGGGGTGTTGGTGTAAATAAGTATTTACTTATTACACTTACTTAAGTTTACTTAGGTTAATGCATTATTTAATTATTTTTCATTATTGTATTATTCATTTAGGTGAGACACTTAGGAGTTTGTATACTCTCATGAGTTACACAACTCTAATTATGCACATGGTGTCTACAACATAGGAGTTTGCATCATTCATTGAGTTTTTATGACAACACAATTATTCACACTCCTAATTTAGCACATGTTGTCTACACCACTGATTTGCATGCTACACCATTGTAGGCTTATCCTCACATCATCACACTTAATTTCATGCTTCATGGAGGATAACCCATATCTAGTGGACATGTGCCTAATTGTATGACTTATCATGATGATGACTTCTGTGCATTCTAGAAGCTCTCGTGAGCCTTTATATATAGGCACTACTAGTGTACTCTTAAGTTGGCATATTGAATAAATATCATCATTCTGATCATACTCTATCTATTTTGGTCTACTGTGTTCTTGTGTTTGATTTTCATTGGTCTTGGGTGAAATATGGCCTTAGCCAAATTCTTACACATCCTCATGGGGTAATTCCTTGGTGCTAGGCAGTACATAATTTCTTATTTCTTTAAGGGTTACCCTCATCCAATTTTTAGGGTCATACATCCTATAAGGACTAGTTGACAAATTGAAATAATGGAGGAAAGATTAGATTTGATCTAGGGCTTATTTTCCAATTATAAAATCCTGAATCCTAAAACATCTACACAAGAAAGTGCCCCCATGTACTTTCGGTCTCAAATACTCCCTATTAACCATGAACAATTTTCATATGAATTCAATGATACCCAATATGGGAGGGATAAACTTTGGTAGTATGTGGGGTGGTTGAGGACAACCATAGGCTCTCATTAAAAAAAAAGTTGGGAATAAAAAAATATCTCCATAGTTATGGTCTATTCTTTTCCCTTCAAGAAGTAGGGCTAGTGTCAAAAGGTCTTTTAAAATATCAAGTGCCTTAAGTGACCTAGATTTAACATTCTCATTAGAACAACACTAAAATTATTAAAGAATGAAACAAAATCAGAAAAATGATAATTGATATCCCATACTTATGTTTGTAGCTGAATTGATAGATATCCATTTGCATTAGAAGTATGGTCAATGAAATTAGAACTTATATACCCTACATTCTTGTAGAAGATCAAGTACATAAGTAGTGAACAATGATGGAACTTGAAGTCCTTTAGTTCTCCACTCTAAGCCTACCAATATTTTCTTTCATTATCTCTAGAATATAGTTCACATAATCATACTCCCCACCATGGTAGAAGTCCTATACACCTTTGGAAATTACAAATTCTACTCCATATACTACATTAGTTCCATCCTTTCCAACCACCTTATGGACACCATATACTGTCTTTACAAAATAGTTCTTAAATTTGTCCAATGGCATCATTTTCTCCACCTTTTTAGGGTAATCACCCACTTGCCTCAAATCCATGGGAATATGTTGTAGCATAGATTTCCTAGTATAGGCCTTGGTATTTGCCTCAAATTTCCTCTACAAATCTTTTAAATCTATAGGCTAACCCATAGCTCCATCAAGTTGAAAGGCCTCAATGAATGATTGACAATCAATATTGCAAAGGATGGTTCCATCTTTCTTATGAAAGGACTTAGTGGCTAGATTGTAACAATGAAATAGGGCCTTCATCAAGACTATAACTACAAAGACTTCTGGAAATAGCAACTTGGCTAAATTCTTCTTCCACGGGTTATACACAGGAATTTTATTCTCCCTATTATAGTAGAAATACTTGAAAAGCTCAAAACTAGTAACACTAGGGCACACATTGTCTCTAAAAAGAGTATATAGATCAATAAAGGCTTGATCATCTGTAACATTGGTATTAGAAGAACCAAGGAAAAGTTTTATCCATTTCTCTACAAACCTATTTGGTTTCTTTTGTCTAGTTCTCCCTCCTTTAGAAGTTGAAGTTTCTACAACTCCCATGTCTAATGTTTGAATTTCTTCCACTTCTTTGTCAGACATCTTCACAATATGGTAGAAAATATAGTATGGAAATCATTCTTAAAGCTTTGAAACAACAATTTACTGAAAACTCTGTAATTGCTCAAATTCTCTTTTTTAGTAAATTGTGAACTATATTTGTTAAATATGAAATCTTTTATAACTTAATGTATACGAATCATCTTTGCATTGATTTTCAGCATGCTTTGAAACATAATATCAGTTAATTTTGTCACTCAGGGGAGCATCACCATTACTATCTAACAATGCACTTTATGTATTGCATTCAAATCTTATTGGTCGAGAAGTTCATTATCATTTCCAAGTCAGAAAAGTGACTAGCACATTTTATGTCAAAATAGGGTCTATGATCTTAGGATCATTACTGAAGGAAATGATATTTTGTAATATCTTATCAAAGAAAACTTTGGCTCTCCAATGTTACAAAAACCCTTTAAAAAAACCCTTACCCAACAATCGGAAACCCTCATTGAACTCTTTATGATCTTACAATTCCTTAGTTGTTGTGGCGTCAACGCTGACCTTTTCTTCTTCTACAATCTCTTAGGAAATAGCTTATTTTTAGACTGGCGTAGCATCTTACCTTGACCTCTTTTAGCATATCATCTTATGATTGTAGTTATTTTTTTATTTCATAACATCTCTATCTACCTTTCAAGCTTCTATGATTTTAAGATAAGTTGTTCACCCCTTTTATCATAGCATCATGGGCTTTGCATTTTTCATTTGTGATCTTATGATCACACCTTATTCATAGCATTGGAGCATATCATTTATTACCTTGAGATCTTATGATGAACCATATATCATAAGATTGGAGATAGCCATATCCCACACAAAAATAATATAAAATTCCTTTTTGGTCCCACTGATCTTGACTAAGCATTCAACTTATGTAAACTTCATGATTTGATCAATTAACGATGGATACCTGTCACTTGTCTGATAGCATACTATTACATTAGCTTGTCTTTTCCCACCTTATGATCTTATGACCATAGGTACCTTATAGCATCACAACATCCTAATATTTCATTCATGATCCTATGATGTCTACTACTTTGTAACATAGTAACACATTCTTTCATTGTTCCTGATGCCATGATGACCTCCCTTATTGTAATATCAGAGATCAGCAAAAAGAAAACTAGTCAAACTACCACATGATCATATGATATAAAGGAAACCATAAGATTAGGAAGGCCATCTTTCTCATCCATGATACTACAATACAACACTTTATCGTAGGATCAGGACACTAAAAATTCTTCATTGTGATGCTCTACTAAACCTCTTATTGTAACATTGTAGAAGATGACATAAAAGAAAAAATGAAAACCCACTTAGTTTCAAAACCTAGGGTTAGGGCTTAGACTATGATTTTATGAAGATTTCTTGTAATATGAGATAAAATCAAAACCCTAGGGCACTAAATTTCACAATTGGGATAACAATGAGAAAATCAGACATGGGAAAAATATGCTAGGGCTTTCTCTTCAGATGAAAACAAGAAATATACAACCCCAACAAACACAAAATTTAGTATTTTCACCATAAAATTTGAAAATTATGCTTAGTGAAAATATGAGCTAATAGAAGCCAAAATGGAGACTAAAAAAGAATGATGGCTCGACTAGAAATGAAAATCTGAGGCAAAATGATGTATATTGTTCATGTAATCAAAATAACCAACATTAGAGAGGAAGAGGTAGAAGAAAAGTTCATGGAGGAGGAGGTTTTTATGGGACTTATTTCTATTGTAGAGAAGATGTCCCCAATAGTAAGGGAGGACAAACAAAAGACCAAAATAAAATGTGGGAGTTACACATGTAGATTAAGATATTTTCTCATTGTAAAAATGTTGAAAGAGGTAATCCCCTTGTTATTGAAAGATCCTTGTTGAAATATGAGAAGGAACTTGACCAAAGAAAGAACTTGTTTCACACAAGATTTAAGTGCAATGGTGAGGTATGCATTGTTATTATTGATGGTAGTAGTATTGATAACCTCATTGGAAAGTAAATGGTGAATAAATTGAAGTTAGAGAGAAGGAAGCATTTGAATCCCTATCAAATTTATTGGTTGCAAAATGATCATAGGGATTTGGTCAATGAATAAAATTAGGTTACTTTCAAGATTGATTGATAACTGTCATGATGAGGTGTTGTGAGATATTATGCAATGGATTTTTGTCATCTATCATTAGGGGGACCAGGGAAATTTGATCATCATGTAGTACATAATGGGCATGAAAATACCAGTTCTTTGACAAAGGATAGAGTCCAACATAAGTTGAAGCCATTGAAGGAATAAAATAAAATGTATATCTAGTAATGCCAAAATATATCTAGTTGATGGATAGAAGTCTTTATATGGTCTGAGGGATGAGCTTATATTTTTTCTTTAAATCCAAAAGTTGAAAAAATAGAAGTAGAAGATGTGCACATGGAAGTTATAGATTTTTTGAATTAGCTTCAAGATATTTTATAATGTACCTTGTAAGTGAATGGATTTTTCCTTCAAAAATAAATGTAAATAATGACTCAATATGCCCAAAAAGAAAACCAAAATGTACTAATAGTTGGATGAGTTATCATGGATTGATAACTCCCCTCTAAATTGAGAGGTGCAAATCCCTTTTAAAAATATTTAGAATGAATTAAATGACTAGTTATGACTTTTACCTAAAGACATGAAGGTTTTCTCACATTTTCTCATCACTATGGGATGACGGCAACTATGGAGATTAAAACTAGAAGATTAAAGAAAAAGCCAGAAAATAGCCATAATACTATCTACGAAGTCTTTCACATCATTGAAGAATTTAAAGGAATTACATGATTTGTTCTAAAAATTACAAATTTATTAGCCAATTGACTTATAAATACACTCATACTTGATATGGTATCACAAGATTGTAGTCCAAAATGAGAAAGAATTAATTAAATGATCGATTTCAATTAGAAAAATAAATGTTTGGACCTTAGGATCTAACATACAAATATTCATCTTTATTTCAAGAAAACATGGAAAAATAACTACAAAATCATTATGTCCCTACTTATACATTTAAGTTGCAAAAAAAATTCCCTTATCCTCTCTTAGAATAAGAATGTATCCTTCCCCCTAAAAGCCTTAGGACTTCCCTAGAAAAAGAAGAACCCCCTTTCTTTCAAAGGTTTGCAATAAATAATATCTCTTAGTTGCATTTCAGTTCAAATAATTTTTTCTTGCAAAACTAACCCTTTTTTAATATCATTTGGAATAAGCCTCATTTTAACTTTGTGAGTCCTCTTTCCTTCACAAGAATTAGAGTTGAAGTTTATGAAAAACATGTGTTCCCAAATAGGTGGCATGCACTTGATGACTCATCAAATTCCCTTTTGAATTATCAACTCCTCAACCAACTTATCTTTCTCTTTGAATCACTCCATTTGAAAGCCTTAAATTTACCTACATTTTCTATGCATTCATATTCTTTCTCTATGTGGGTCTCTTTTTCTAGTTGAGTGCATATATGTTAAGCTCAATATTTTAGAAGAAAACTCAAAATCATTTAGATTCACCATATTTTGAGAAGCTCAAGTCTAATTTTCCTCAATTCCTTGATCTTAAATTTGTAGTCCCACTCAGAGTCAAATTGAAAATATTTTCTTATGTTGGATAAGACCGAGGAAATCATATAGATGCAATGTTATGTGCCACCACTATGTTTACATTTTGTCATGTAGTTTGCTCTCATTCTCCACCATTAATATGTACCTAGGAGCCCAAAGCTCATCATTGAGAGTTAAGAAGTGTATATTACTCATATTGGGTATTGACCATGCATTCATGTGTGGAGACCATCATATTTATGTTTTACCAAATTTAATTGTTGGCTTAATACCACAATTTGATTTCATCAACTCCTCTGTGAATGTCCATGCGCTACAAAAACTTTCATATATAACTAAGGCTTGCATTTCTAGAATGAATTTTAACTATTAGATATGAAAAATGTGTGGGTTCCATGTGATGCATGTTGTTATCATCCCAAGTCCGCTTGGTGGATATATGTAGTGCTCTATCCATGAGCATTTCTTCAAATAGTTATTGAATCTCCTTCTCATGAATCTTTTCCAACATCATGAGGACCTCATATGAGGTATCCCACCAGGGGAATAATTTTTCATAGCCACGACCATGTGCATGAGCCTCATGCTACTATGTCTTGGCATCAAGAGTCTTCAAGACCTTGTGTCTAGAGCTCAAATTGCAAATTTAACCACAAATCAAAACATCTAGAGAATATCAAAGAAATGTCCCATTTTACCCATCATATTAATGCCCCAATTCTTCCTTTTGGTTCATGTTAGTGCTTATTGTCTTTTAGCATTTGAGCTCAATATACAATATTTTGGAAAAAGTTGACACAATGCCATAATTATCATTCCTCCTTTTGGACTATTCACACCATTACCAAATAGACTTTAGACATTATGTTCAATATATGTCCTTAGACATTTTTTAGATGGATCAAGTTTTTTTGTATTATTTCTATATTTGTGGTTCAACACCATTAACTTTGACCACTATGAGAGAGGAAGAAATATCTACTATAAATGCACGGGCCGTCTTGGGATGTGCAAAGCCTTGTAGTTGTGACTTTTTGGATTTTGTTAAAATGAGCCCAATAACCTATCCATCGACATATAGTTGACTAGCATCCATAAGCTACAAGTAGATCAATGTTGTAAGCTCATGACATGCCCCATTATTCATGATCTTTCTCATCATGCCTCACATTTTAAATAGTACATCACTACATCTTCAATAATTATTTTGGGTACTAGGGTACCTAGATTCATGAACAATGAAGCCATGACTTCATCTTTATTGTAGATGTTAAGATATTCTAACATGTATGTTCTAAACATATCTAGATTAATCTAGCATTTATATCCATGAGCCCTTATCACAACTTGAGACATATCCTTATTGAGAGAATTCCTCTTGGTCATGTCATTGATGGAGATGTTGATCATGTTCTATTTTGACATTTTTACTTTCATATGTTGATGATTTCCAAATGTAAGGGACTTGAATTTGAAGGTTGAAATTTCACATGGAGGCTTGATACTTTTATACGTATAACACTAGTATCACAATCTTCCATATTTCAAAGATTTGTGTTCTTGAATCCTCTCATAAAATTTGATATTATATCAAGTAGCTAGTATCCTTCAAGACATTTTATAGAGTTCTTTATTTTTAATTACGATTTGGGTTCCTTGTCTTCACACAATTAAATTAAATAAATAGATTACCTAAACTATGAGCTTTTAGGCCTCCGGATGATCTTTGAATTGTTATGAGTCATAATGAAGTATTTGAATATCAAGGCTCAACGCATACCTTGAAACTGATGAATTGCTAATTTTGAACTTTGAACCATGGCAATTGAATCTATATGTTAGGACTTAGAGTTGAATCTATACTTATTTCATCCTTTAGATTCATCAAACCTTTGAATTTTCATGCATATGAACTAGTGAATTTGCATCTCAGGCTTGAACCACTAATGTTGCACCTCAAACCTAAACTCCTAAACATATGAATTTGCATTTCAAACTTTGAACTTTAACCTCTTAACTAAACTTGGTTATGAACCTTGAAGAGGGGAAATCTGCATCTTGCACTCCAAACTTTGAACCATGAAGCCAAACTCTGAACTTGAACTTGAACTTGAAACCCATGGTTCAAGTTTGAGTTCAACATGATATCAGAATGCAACCTCTAAGTAGAAAAAACCTTATGAAGGAATTGTTAGCAACCAAAAACCAATAGGAAACTAAGATAATTTCCCCATAGGAAAAAATTACAAATTTTAAAATGTGAGTGCTAAAAGCATGCTTACATACCTGATGGATTTACACCAATAAGAAAGATTAGTCATCAAATGGACTTGAATCCTGGATCCACTTTTCCAAATAAGGTAGTCCAAAGAATATATCTAGAGGAAAATGAGGATTTGAATAAACAAGTGCAAGATTTTCTAAAGAATGGATTGATTCAAAAAAATTAAATCCATGTGTTGTACCATTAGTACAAGTACAAAAGAAAAAATGCTAATGGAGGGTGTGCATAGATTCTCATACTATCAACAATATTACTTTCAAGAATAAATTTCTCTTGCAAAGGATGGATGTCATCATGGATTGTTTGATTTATTTGCGGACTTTAGAAAAATGGATGTGAAGAGTAGATATCACAAAATATAGAGTAGAGAAGGAGATGAAAGACATCAAACTTAAAGATAAATGAGGACTAGTATGAGTGATTAGTCATGCCCTTTGGGATAACCAATGCACCAAGCACATTGATCTAGTTCATGAATGAGGTATTGAAGAAAAACAAATTGGATAAGTTTTTTATTGTTACTTGGATAAAAAAATTATTTTCATTATGATATTAGAGAAACATATAATGTGTATTTGTAAGGTCATAGAGAAATTAAAGGAAGATATGTTGATTAATTTGGAGAAGTAAAGTTTTGTGTAGGAGTTAGTGCAACTAGAATATTTTTGTCTCATTAGATGGTCTTAAGATGGACCCAAAGAAATTGAAGGCTATACTTGAATGATATACTCCAAGGAGTATTACTGAGGTAAGATCTTTTTATGGTTTGGATAGATTTTTTAAAAAATTATCAAAATTTCAGTACAATCTATAGACCTTTAAATGAAATAATAAGAAGAAATAGGGAATAATAAATGGATTTCAAGAAGCATCAAAGAGTTTTGAATTGTCAAAAAGGAAAAATTAGAGAACAACCTATTTTTTAGCTTCGAGATAATAATGATTTATTTCAAGTAAATTTTGATGGTAGTGGCAATGTCATTGGAGTTTTTTTGATTCAAGAAGGTAAATCCATTACTTATTTTAGTAAGAAGTTGAATGATGCTAAAAGAATGATCATGAATTTTACGCTAAAGTTTAGGCATTGAGAAAGTGGAGATATTATATTTTTTCTAAAGAGTTTTTTTTATTTACTAATTATCAAGGGGCATATGAAATAGGTTGAGTTTTTGAGTTACACTTTTGTTTTAAAATAAAAAAGTGAGAAGTATAATAGTGTTCCAAATAGACTCAATGGGAGATATAATTTATTGATAGAAATTTAGATTGAATTCATTGGATTCAAGGAGTTTAAGAGTTTATACCATGAGGATCTTGATTTAGAAAGACTTGTAGAGCTTGTACAAAATCTTTTAATTTAGATAAAATAAGATGGTTGGATTTTATAATGTGAGATGGTATTATATTTAGTGGTAGTAAATTGTGCATTCTAAGGAGTTCCATAAGGAAGAACTTAATCATAGAGAAGCTTAGTGGATGATTGACTAGACATTTTGGTTGAGATAAAACAATTGTTATGGTAAGTGAACATTATTATTGATCATGGTTACAATAGGATGTTAAGAAGTTTGTACAAAGTTGTAGAATATGTTAGATGGAAAAAGGATCAAAGAAGAATATAGGGTTATATAATTTATTTCTTGTGCCATAGAAACCATGAGGAGATATTAGTATAGACATTTTTCTTGGTTTGCCAAGGGCCCTAAGAAGGCATGATTTGATATTTGTGGTAGTAGATAGGTTTTCAAAGATGATACATTTCATTCCTTGCAAGAAGACTAATGATGTTTCTCATGTGGTGAAGTTATTTTTTATAAATGTGATGAGACTACATGGTATACCAAACAATATAGTTTTAAGTCAAGACACTAATTTTTTTTATAATTTCATAGTACATTGTGGAAAAAATATAAGATATATTTGAAGTTTTACTTAACACATCATCTATAAACTAATGGATAGATAGAAATGGTGAATAGGAGTTTGAGGAATCTATTGAGATTCTTGATTGGAGATAAAATAAAAGGAAGATATTTGATTTTAACACAGGCATAATTTAGATACTATAATTTAGTCAATAGGAGCACTAGTAAACCTTTCCAGATAGTATATGGAAGTTGTCCTAAAAATTTAGAGTTAAGGAAGTTGGACAAAGGGTAGAGACATAGTGTGAAAGATAAAGAATTTTTTTAACACTTAAAATTTTTTAATAAGGAGGTGTGGAAGAAAATAAATAAAATGAATACATTGTACAAGGCTAAGGAAAATGAGAAAATGTGGCATGCAATATTTCAGATTGGAGATGAAATTATGACTCATCTAAGAGAGGAGAAATTTCCAATGGGAACATATAATAAGTTTAAGATGAATAAGTTTATGCCATGCAAAATATTGAAGAAGCATGATTTAGGAAACACTTATGAAGTAGAGTGTTAGTTTGTGGTGACTGATCAAAGAATTACTGTACATACTTCATAGATTATTTTTAAAAAGTTTGGTACTATTTGTCAATTTTCCATTAAAGTATGGGCTAATATTTGCCAATTTATGGCCAAGATGTTGTAACCCTGAAGCATAAAAAATACTTGTATAAAAGGGCTTAGGGTTAGGGATTGTTTCATTGTGGTGATGCAAAAATTGGTCCTTGAAATGGTATTGAGCTATAAGGGATTAGGGATTGTAATCAGGTTATTATCACTGGATCATAATAATATCAGACTATTTGTTTGGTGGATGTAGCCTAGGAATTGGGTGAACTACATTAAATCTGGGTGTCTTGTGTTCTTTTATGTGATCTATTATTTTTTGATAATTTTTATATTTGCATGTAATTGTTATTTCTATCTAAGGTTTAATCCTAGCAACTAGTATCAGAGCCTAGTTGTTTTATAGTTATCCACTACAGGAAAGTCTCATGGTTGAGTGGAGTCTCATAGTTGAGTGGGAGAAATGGTAGATGAGGGTAACCTAAAGGTGGAAATGTTTAATAGGAATAACTTTCAATTATGGAAGATGTAAATGGAAGACTATTTTTAACAGAAGGATTTATGGAAGCCATTGGAAGGAAAATCCAAGAAACAAGGAACTATGTTAGATGATGACTCAGAGATTTTAGATAGAAAGGCACTTGAAAGAATTTATTTATGCTTGGCACTATTAATGATATTTAACATTACAAAAACAAAGATTATGGAAGAGTTGATGGAAACCCTAGTGAAACTATATGAAAAGCCCTCTACTTCAAACAAGTTATTTCTTATGAAGCATTTATTTAATATGAAAATGGTAGAAGGTGGATCTATTGCAAATTATTTAAATGAGTTTAATACTATTGCTAGTTAGTTATCTTCTGTGGTCATTAATTTTGATTAATAAATTAGGGCTCTCTTGATTTTGCATTCTTTTCCTAAAAAATGGAATGGCTTGGTAATAGCTATGAGTAATTATGTTTCTAATCTAGTACCCTAAAATTTGATGATGTCATTGGTGTTATTTTGAGTGAGGAAACTAGTAGGAAATCCTCAGGTGGATCTACATCAAGAAGTGCTTTTAATGCACAAAGTTGAGGTAGAAAAACTAAGAAAGGAAGTAATTTTAGAAATCATGGGAAATCAAGAGGAAAGTCAAAGGGGAGAAGGTTTCAATTGAGAGGATCGAATGACTACTAGTACTATGCGAAACTAGGGCATAAAAAGAAAGATTGTTGGACTCAAAAGAAAAATGAAGGAGACAAACTAGATGGATACAAGGAGGCAAATGTGGTAAGTAACAAATCCAAAGAAGATGCTTTGCTTCTATCTTTATAAAGTGTTGATAATTCATGGGTTTTAGATTCTGGTGCTTCATTTCATGCTACACATCATAGAGGTTATTTCATTGATTATGTCCAAGGGGATCTTGGGCTTGTTTATTTGGGGGATAATGAACCTTTTCAAATTTTTGGAAAGGAAAAAGTTAAGATTAAGTTGCAAAATGGGAATCATTAGCTACTACATGAGGTAATACATGTTCAAAGGCTGAGTAGGAATTTAATTTCAATAGGGCAACTTAATGATGAGGGTTGTGTAGTTACTTTTAATGATAAAAATTGAAAGGTTTCAAAAGGTTCCCTTGTACTAGTAAAAGGTGTGAAAGTAGGCAACTTATACCTTTGTACAGATCATATTGTTCCTTCTACTTTAATTATTCCAGAGAAAAATGAATGTTTAGGAATAGTTGTTGCAATTGAGTAGGGAGAAAAAATAGCTATTGTAAATTCTAATACAACACTATGGCACAATAGACTTGGGCACATAAGTGAGAAAGGTATGAAAGTACTTCATTCAAAGAATTATTTACTAGGTCTAAAATGTGCTAATATGAATTTATATGAAAGTTGTGTATATGGAAAACAAAAGAGAGTGAGTTTTGTGAAGACTAGGAAGGAAAATAAAAGAGAGAAATTAGAGTGTGTGCATACCTATGTATGGGTACTAGCTTAGGTATCTTCCCCTGGTGACTCTCATTATTATGTTACATTTTTTTATGATGCAAATAGAAAAGTCTAGATTTATTTCCTTACAAAGAAATCTGATGTATTTCAAACTTCTAAGAAATGAAAATGCTTGGTTGAAAATGAGATTGGTAAGAAATTAAAAATGTCTCATTCATGAATTTGAAGATTATTGCTCCACTAATGGTATTAATAGATAGAAAACTATTCCATGGACTCCACAAGAAAATGTAATGGTTGAATGCATGAAAAGGACTATAATGGAGCATGCAAGGAGCATAAGGTTACATGCTAGGTTGTCATCACACATGTAGGTGGAGGTTGTCAATAATATTGTATATTTTATTAATAGATGTCCCTCTACTCCTTTGGGTTGTGGTATTCCAGAGAAAGCATGGACTGGTAAGAAGGTGATTTATTCTTTTCTCAAAACCTTTGGTTGTGAAGCATATGCTCATATAGATTCTAAAAATAGAACCAAGCTAGAAGCTAGGTCAAAGAAATGTGTATTTGTTGGATATGGCATTAATGAATTTGGTTATAGGATTTGGGTTTTGAAAATCATAAAATTGTAAGAAGCAGGGATGCCATAGTCAATGAGAAAGTGTTGTACAAAGATCTATTGCAACAACATGAGAAGAAAGAAGATGATTATGTAGTGCCGAATGATACTCCAAAATATGATGTTCCATCAATTCCTCATGATGTGCAACAACCACAACAACAAATACCACACACCAAAGAATGTTAGATGGTCAACAAGGCTAATTAGACCTCCAAAAAGATTTTCTCCCTCTTTGTATTCTATTTTACTAATAGATACTGGTAAACCTAAATGTTATGATGAAGCTGTGTAGGTGGATACTAAGATTCAGTGGGAGTTTGTAATGAAAGATGAAATGGACTCTTTGTTGAAAAATAAGACATGGCATTTATGCAAGTTTTTTGCAGGTAAAAGAACTTTATAGAATAAGTGGGTTTACAAGTTGAAAGAAGAGGATGGAGGTAAGAAAATATTTAACGTCGGGTTAGTTGTAAAAGGATTTGCATAGAAAAAAGGCATTAATTTTCATGAGATATTTTCTCTTGTTGTAAGATGACTTCTATCCATACTATTTTAAGTATTTTGGCTACTGAGGATTTGCATTTAGAGTAGCTTGATGTTAAAATAGTCTTCCTTCATGGTGATTTTGATGAAGAGATATATATGGCTCAGCCATAGGGATTTGAGGTCCAAGTTAAGCACCTCAACAATGGTATCTGAAATTTGATAGTTTTATACATGAGCATGGATACAATAGGTGTCATTTAGATCATTTTGTTTACTTTAAGAGGTTGGATCATGATAGCTACATTATTTTATGCTTATATGTTCTGATATACTTGTAGTTGGGTCTAACATGGATCACATTAAGGGGCTAAAACACCAATTAGCACATATGAAGGATTTGGGAGTAGCAAAACAAATCCTTGGTAAGAAGATTTGTAGAGATAGGAAGAATGGGAAATTGACACTATATCAAGTTAATTATGTTGACAAGGTGTTGCAACATTTCTCTATGGAGAATGCTAAAGCTGTCAGCACACCTTTACCTAGTCATTTGAAGTTGACACAAGAAGAGGAGGAGAAGATGTTCAAGGTACCCTATTCTTCAGCTGTAGGAAGCTTGATGTATGCTATGGTATGTAGAAGGCTAGATATTGCACATGCAGTGGGAGCCATTAGTAGATATATGAGTCATCTAGGAATTGAGAATTGGAATGTAGTAAAATGGATTTCTAGATATTTGAGAGGAACATCTAATAAGTTTTTACACTTTGGGGGCTCTACTATTTATTTACAAGGCTATGTTGACTTAGATTTGGTAGGAGATATTGATACTAGGTGGATTACTATAGTTTATGTATTTACTATTGGTGGGGCAACAGTGAGCTAGGTTTCTAGGTTACAGAAGGTTAATGCTTTATCCACTACAGATGTAGATTATGTTGCTGCTACAAAAGCAGCCAAGGAGATGATATGGATTTACTTCTTCTTGGAAAGGGATAATTATTTGTTTATAGATAGTCCAGTTACCTTTCATCTTGCAAAGAATTCAGCTCTGCATTCAAAGACTAAACACATTTAGTTATGGTACCATTTCATTCAGTCAGTTTTGGATGATGGATAGTTAAAGCTAGATAAGATACATATAGATGAAAATCTAGTAGATATGTTTACAATGGTAGTGACAAGGGAAAATTTGAATTCCTCTTCAACTTCAGTTGGTCTTCTAGAATGAATTGGAATAAAAAAAAAACAAAGTCCAAAGTGGCTTGATCCAATGAGAGCCTCATGAAGTAGTGGCATAGCTATAGGATCAGCCTCCAAGTGGGAGATTATTGTCTTGTGTGGAGTCTAATTAGTCCCCAAGTGGTAGATTGTTAGTTTGTGATGATTGATCAGGGAATTACTGTACATACTTCATAAATTCTTTGGGGTTGAAAAAAAATTTGGTACTATTTGCTGATTCACCACTAAAGTATGAGCTAATATTCACCAATTTATGGCCGACATGTTTTTCTAATCACCTAAAAATGGTCATCTAGACTATTAGCCCCCTTTTCAATATTTTGGCTAAATTAATTTAATCACTTACCTAAGCCAAATTGCTAATAATCAATTTATTTGATTATAACCTATAGTTTGACTATGCTAGCCTAAGTTCATTATTTGATTGAAAGAACATATCCCCTTTTAATTAAATAAAAGACCCCATTTTTCTAACCCACTTAAAGTGCACACATAAAGTCCTTTTTCTATTTTGCAATTAAAAGAAAAGGCTTTGTGACTTTTTTCTCATATGACAAGTCAACTTATATTCTATTGGTTGACTTGTGTGTGCACATGGATCACTTCTCTTTTCAAATTCCACCGTTGATCATCCACCATCTTCATCTTCATCTCCAATGTTTGTACGACTTTAAAAGGGAGAGAGCTTTCCCCCTCAAAGGATCCATCCTCATTTTGAATATTGTTATGCTGCAGATTTTCTAACAGGTTTCTTTGGAGCTTTGTGGAGAACTTCTATTTCTTGTCTACATTCTCTCATACCATAGCATTTTAGCTTAGATTCATGTTGCATGTTAGTTTAGCTTCTATTTTGCAATAATCATCTCACATAGCTTAATATTTGGATTGTAACACTCTCATCCATGCTTAGAATAACTACATTTTGCATTCTCATCTTAGCTTAGTTTCCATACTTGCATTGCATTCTTGAGGAACTCATTGAGATATTTGTACTCTTGCTCTTGTCTCAAAGAACCTCCCATTGCATGGTTTACTAGCAAGAAGCACATTTCTAAGGCTTGGTTGAGAGCCTTCATGCTTGAATACTAGCTTCTTGCACTTCGTGGATAGGGAGCTCTAAGCCAGTATTCGAACATTTTGAATTCATGGAATCGTTTGGATAGAAGGGTTTAGAGTGTGACACAATTCGAGTGTACATTTTTGGTGCCCACCGTGGGGCTGAACTGTATGTTTCACCCTACATTTTCCTATTTTCACTTGCATTTCCCTTACTACTCTGCATTTTTTCTTTTTTTTATAGTCGCAGTGTTGGGCAACATTTTTCTAGTATCATGCGACAATTCACAGTACTGTCGTACGACACTTTTTTGGAAATAGTGTCACACTTGAAGCTTGCATTTGGTCACTCTCTATGCAAAACTCTGTCACACGGCTGAATAAAAAGTATCACTTGAACATAAACTATCACCTTGGTATACTGTGAAGTATTGCACGACATTTTTTTAGCAAAAAGTATCGCCTGACAATTTTTTGCTCGTTCCTTGAGGGATTTGATCAAATTCCTTCTTAGCTGGCTGACTGTTGTTTTTTTAAAAAAATTCAAGCTATTTTACAGAGGTCTAATTTGTATTTTTTGTGATTATTTCATGCTAACTTGTGGGCTAACAAGTTGTGATTGTAGGTTGCCCTCTTTGTGAAGAAAAATTGAAACTTTGCATATAAAAGAATGCATGTCAAAGCTTCAAATGCGCAAGGGCTACTAACATTGTTTGCAAGGCTACCCAAAGCATAAAAACCCAAACTTGCTTGATTTTTTTTTTGTTTCCATGTGCGACATTGAATAATTTTTCATTTTTATAGGCACATAAAACTTGTGATTGGAGTCTTTTGGTAATAGGAGAGTATGCTCTTCACCCTCGTGGTGAATCAAAAATATTGACTTGCCATTTGGTTTCAAAAGCAAGGGGTAACTGAATCTTCTTGGCATGTTTGGGAGAAAATGATTGGAATAGGAGAGTATGCTCTTCACCCTTGTGGTGAACCAAAAATTTTGACTTTCGAAAGTTGATCCACTTTGTGTAGCTAGAATCCTTTAGAGGGCCTGCTCTTGAAAAACCTGAGAGGAACAACCCAAGTGGGGACAAGCTGATTACCTGGCTCTTCCAACCCACTATAAACTCAAGGCTACCAAGGACACAAAACTTTTGTAGACGTAGTGTTTGTCTTCACCTAGTGTGATCGCTTATGGGATTTCGACCATAGGGAGATCACTAGGCAAGAATGCTTAAGGTACTGTTGTGGTCATGAGATTGGTTACTCATTGTAAGGTGAGGTGTCTCATGATTGGGAGCAATAGGAACACTATGAATAGAAGCCTGATCTAAAAACCCCAAGTTAGTAACTATCCTTTTTAGCCGCTCAACTTCTTGGTGCAAGGATCGATCCTAGTGGACTACCCGGATCACCCCAAGATTTACACTCGCCATATGTAGATTGCTTAGCTATTGTTTTTAATGTTTTGACCAATGTTAATGTTCTTGCAACATAAAAATTCTAATAAAAAGTTGTTAGGAAGGTCATTCTTATATCCCAAATACGTATTGACAAGGTTGTTTTTACCCTTGATCAATTGTTTTGAGATATATTAAAACACTTACTGTTTGCAAACCTTGTTGTTTACTGATACGAACTAAAATGAAACACTATCTGATTGACAAATTGAAATGAACTACAAACCAAAAATTGAATTTTTTTTGCACAAAACTGGCACTTTTTAGTATGCTTTCACGATAAATATCACGCGACATATTTTTACCCAAAATTCTGTCGCATGTTAATAGTAAATTATGTCACACTGTGTATAAAATTCTGTCACGCTCAGTTCAAATATTTGTTTCTTAGACAAAAAGTGTTGCACCCTTCTTGAAATTCTGTTGCGCGACACTATTTGCTGAGCTTATGTCACTCTCCTTTTGAGAAAGTATTGCCTAGAGTCATTTTTGGGTCAAAATAGAGTTTGTAGTTGGATTTATTTGTTCTACGAAGCATCACATTGGTCACCCTTGATCCTGGCTACGTATCAGTGTGTGAAGAATTCATCCTAGGTTGAAAAGATGGGTTTAGTTTGTCGAATGTAAGTCTTGAAACATCTTGATGAATCACTTGTCAAAATTCAGCTATTATTTTATTCTAGCTATCCGCTATTGAGCTTCTCGCTTGTCCGCTAGGCTTGAGTCACTCATGCTGTAAGATCTTGAGCACTATTTGACAAGCCATCTATCACATTTTGATAAGTGACTAGTCCTAATCATAAAAGCTTCAAATTTGGCTCACTTTTCTTGTCCTACTAAACAAAATCAACTCTTTACATGTCAGTCACAACTAGATATCAAGTTGGTAATGGTAGCCACACACCTTTTGTTTCCAAGCAATTGGAAACACCACCCAAATTTTCTCACAAGCAACCTTGTGATAAGAATCTCAAATTTGCTCCAAAAAAAATGGCCAACATTTGGCACAACCCACTTTATAGTTTTGAAAATCCATTTGGTACACCCTTTGAGACACCCAAGGATACGAGTGGTATAGTCACTATGCTGTACCTTGATGAAATTAAATGTCGCTTAGAAGAACAAGCACGTGAAACCCAAAAGACTTTGGAGGCTATATATGCTATGGAGAGAGAAAATCAACAAGTTGAAACTAACAATCAAGCATGCTATGAAGGATATAAAGGAACTTGTCCTCGAAATCCTTTTGAGAACAATGATGGTAATCACATGCCTCCAAGGACTCCTAGAGCTATCGCTAGCGCATGTCCTTCACCTAAACCATCTCATCATGATAGTGATGAAGAAGTAACTAGCAAAGATGTGATCAAATTTCAACAAGATGGCTTCGCCCAAAAACTAATGCTCAGAGCTTTAGAAAAAATGGAGACCAATACTTCTGATACATGGCAGCTAGGGGATGGAAACTCCCTCAAGGTTTTAATGTTGAGCAAATTATTCTAAAATGAGAGCCCACTGAGGCTAAAATCTTAAGGGAAGAAATACAGGAACTAAGGAAACAATTTGCACAACTGCAAACTTCAAAAGAGCCACCTAAAACATCATTTGTTGAATCAATTTGCGCTCTTCCATTTGATAGGAGTCTATACATGCTGCCATTTCCTAAGGATATAGAGGTTCCTAAGTATGACAAATATGATGGAAATGGTGATCCTCACGACCATGTGAGACATTTCTATGCTATTTGCATGGACTTTATGCATGAAGACACATTTCTTATGCATCTATTCCCCAGAAGTTTGAGAGGACAAGACATGGAATGGTTTACCAAATTGAGTCCCCCTCTTAAGACATTTGATGAACTCACACAACACTTTATCCAGCAATATTCATACAACATTCAACATCCTGTGACTGTGCTAGACTTATGCAACATCAAACAAAAAACAAGAGAATCTTTTGCAATATACCTTCAACAATGGAGATCTTTATACTCTCGATATCCTCAGCAAGTGCCTGAGGCTGAAAAATTTGACATTTTTGTCAATACGCTTGTACCTGAATTATACTTTGATCTAAGAAAATAGTTATTCACATCCTTCAATGCCATGGTGGAAAGTGCATATCATATTTAGGATTTTTCTATCAAAAGAGATGACATTGCCATAAACACGAATAGAGTTAACAATTGAAATGGTAAAGACAAAGGCAAACCTTAGAACAAAAACAAGTATGTTGTCAATGATAGAGTAGTGGACACTCCTAAGACTAAGGAGCATACATTTAACCTTTCCAATGCTAGCTATGCAAAAAAACAACAAGAAGGTTCAAAGCCACAACCCTTTGACAAAGGCTCTAAATTTGCGAGGAAGCGACGTGTTTACACACCTATGGTTGAACCTTATGAAGTGGTTTTAAAAACCTTAATTGCAAACAAATTGGTTACCTTACTAGAAAACTCACGTCCTTATGATCCACCCGTTAGACCTCCATGGTGGAGAGAAGATCATACTTGTAGCTATCACTGAAGTAAAGGACATAACACAGAAAATTGCTTCAAACTCAAAGATGTAATTCAAGACCTCATCGAAGCTAGCAAAGTTGTTACAGATGGCCTTGTTAAAAATGCTGATTATAAAGCTTTCCAAAAACCATTACTTGAATATGAAAAGGGTGAGACCTCAAGGATAGCTACCAAAAAGAATCATGATGCCAAAATCAGTTATGCTTACGCTAACACTGATAATGTTATAGGCATGCTTGAGCCCATTGAATACATATGTATGACAAGCTCCAACAATGAAAATTGGCCAAATCATGACCCTGAAGATGAATGACCAAGAGTGGTCTTAAGGACATGATCCACTCCTCAAGATCATACTGATACTAGACCCAAGGTGGTACTCCAAGTGGTTGAGTCTTCATCTTCTCAGGATGAACCACTTAACGCTGTCACTAGGGGGCAATCTAAGGTTGTCCTAAAAGTTTCTAATAATCCTAAAAATGCTTCATCATCTAAGCAACCAATTACTTCCAAGATCTCCAACTATGATCTTGTTAGCCAACTGCAATGCACACAAGCACAAATCTCCATTTTTGAATTGCTAGAGTTATCTCCTTTGCATAGGGATATCCTTGAGAAAGCTTTACATTTGGCCAACGTTCCCACAGATATTGATGTGGAAAAATTCCAAGCTATGGTGAACCACATCTCCTTGCCTCACTATCTCACCTTCTCTGAAGAAGATGACCAAGCTCTCAGTCATCCCCATAACCTTTCTCTTCATGTCAAAGTTCAAATCTTTCATACCCGTGTCCGCCGAGTCCTGATAGACAATGGTGTAGGGTTAAATATCATTTCATTCAATGTAATCCAACAGTTGGAAATGTCTAAATTTTTCATCGATCCTAAGCACAAGATCATTATAAAGGCCTATGATGAGGTCAAAAGGCCTTCTAAAGGTCTAATTGTACTTCCAATCAAAGTTGGTCCAGTTGAGAAGAATGTCATTTTCCAAGTCTTAGACATACCACTTGCATACAACTTGTTGTTGGGAAGGCCATGGATTTACAATATGCAAGAAGTACCCTCCATGTACCATTAGTGCATTAAGTTCTCTTTTAATGCTACTGAAGTAGTTATCCCCCGCAACAACTCCATGTCTATCAACACATTATTTGCTGCTGAAATGCTAGTCTCGCACAATCACTCCTCTCATGAGCTAGCACCATCTTTCATAGAATGTGATCAAAAATTGAAAATGATGAGCCTTGGTATGGGTGAATACACTTTGGACTCTATTGTTGCCTTGCCAATTTCCCCTCGATCCTATGGGAAACCAACTATTGCAAAGAAGTCTTCTGCTTTTGCTATGACACTTTTTGGCGCTTTTGTGCAATCTTCCATACCACTAGAAGTAGAAAAGGAAGAACAAGCCATTAGGGACTGGATCTACAGAGAAGAGGAAGATGAGGAGGTTATAGTGACTACTCCTATTTCTCCAAAAAAATATGGAAAAGGCTATAAATTTTTGACAAAAATGGGCTACCAAGGCCACAGGTCCTTAAATGGTTGGAAGAATGCTCTAGTTGAACCTTTAAGTCACACTCAAGGCCATGATACTCGAGACACTATTGGTCTAGGCTTTGGGCTAAACAATGATATACCAACCTATGTTCGAAGATTGCTCATGTCTAGTGAATCAAAGGATGATTACCCTCTAGTAATCGCTACCACTTCACAAGATGAAGGCTTTGTTCCTCTCACTTCCCTCCTTTGGGGAGAAGAAATAATGACTGCTAATAATGAAGAAGCTTCTACCTCTCAAAAATAGGAACAAGAAGGGTCTACTTCTGAGGACGTAAATAGAGGACGAATTAGGCAAAATATTGCTCATCTCATAGCTAGGGATCAAAGTACAGATTCTCATGAGTATAAGTGGGAAAGCCTCTCTGATGCATCTTGTGAACTAGGGGTGGATGTCATTCATGCCTATACAACCCAACCCAATGTAGTCAAATGGTCTAGTATGGGGTTGGATGAGTTTGACTCACAACATGTCTCAATGGATCACGCTAGTTCCTCTAGGACTATTCATGAGCTGGACTCCTTTGCGACATTTTCTATAGGCTCAACTTCACAGGTCACTAGAGATGACTCCTTCCATGTCAATCACATTGAAACTTCCCCCTCACTCTCGTTAATTCACCCAGATCTCATAGATTGGTCTATCCAAAATCAAAGACCTGAAATATGGTCTTTCCAAAATGACTATGAGATCACTTGTTATCTGAACGCAATTGAACCTATCATTTCTTCCACCAGCGAACCCATGGTTAACATGAAAGAATTAGATATCTAGTACCTTAGTCAAAAAATTAAAAGGAAAAATAAGCGATCAGATGGTGAAAACCACATTGTGGTGGTGTCTGATCCTCAAAAAAGTAAAAATAAAGGCGTATCTAATGGTGAAAACCTCTTTGAGGCACCTGCGGTGAGGTACTTGGTAATCTGCCAAGCTATTTCCAAGATAGATCTTTGGTTCTCATTGAACCTACATAGCCTGTCAACTTGGGTACAGAAGAATGTCCTCAAATTATCCATGTAGCTCAATCTTTGTCAGACAAAGAAAAGACACAATTTACTCAATTCTTTCAAGACAAGAAGGTCAACTTTGCATGGACATACTCTGATATGCCAGGGCTTGATACAGATCTCATCATGTATCTCTTATCAATCTCACCAAATGTCAAGCTTGTCAAATAGAAGTTGAGAAAAATGCATCCACATGTGGCCCTACTAGTCAAGACAGAGTTAGAAAAACTATTGAATGCAAACTTCATTAGGGCCATTGATTATATAGAGTGGATTTCCAACATTGTACATGTCTCCAAGCATGACAAATCCATATGAGTTTGTATTGATTTTAGAGATCTCAATAAAGCGTGCCCCAAGGATGACTTTCCACCACCAAACATAGATATGATAGTGGACATGACTATGGGTTATGAGATGTACTCACTCATGGATGGGTTTTCTGGGTATAACCAAATAAAGATAGCTCCAGTAGACCAAGAAAACATAGCTTTTACATGTGCATGGGGTACCTTTTGCTGGAATGTCATGCTTTTTGGGCTTAAAAATGTTGGCGCTACATATCAAAGAGCAATGACAACCATCTTTCATGATATGATGCATAAAAACATGGAAGACTATGTTGATGATACATTGGAAAAATCAAGGAAATGAGACACACATCTCAAAGACCTTAGTTTGATATTGGACCATATGGAACAATTCCAACTTAGGCTGAATCCAAAAAAATGTGCCTTTGGTGTCACTTCTGGAAAATTGCTAGGTTATATCATTTCAGAAAAAGGCATTGAGGTTGACCTTGAAAAGGTCCAAGCTATCATGGATATGCCTCCACCAAAGACTATCAATCAGCTTAGAGGTCTGCAAGGACATCTACAATCCATAAGAAGATTTATCTCTCAATTAGCTGACAAGGCTCAACCTTTCAGTAAAAATCTACATAAAGGATCTACCCATATTTCGAATAGTGATTGTCAACAAAGTTTAGATCAAATCAAAGGCTACTTGGAAAAACCTCCAGTTTTGATGCCACCCATTCTGGGAAAACCTTTGATCTTGTACATTTCAGCTATAGATTCTTCTCTAGGAGCACTCTTGGCCCAAAGTGATGAGATGGGTAAAGAAAGAGCCATATACTATATCAGTTGAAATTTGGTTGCTTATGAACTAAACTATACAAGTATAGAGAAGGCATGCCTTGCTTTAGTTTTTTCCTCCCAAAAACTTTGGCATTATATGTTGACCCATACAGTTCACTTGATTGCTAGGATAGACCCTTTGAAATATTTGTTAAGTAAAGCTGCACTTACTGGTCGCCTTGCTAAATGGATGATGATTCTTTCCGAATTTGATATTCATTATGTGGAACGTAAGGCAATAAAAGGATAGGCCATAGCTAACCAGTTGGTTGACTTCCCACTTGAAGATGTAGCACCTATGCAAATTGAGTTTCTAGATGCCTCAATCATGTACATTTCTAACAAAACATGGAAGATGTTTTTTGATGGATCCCATACACAGAATGGAGCTGGAGCAGGGATTTTGTTTGTTTCCCCCCATGGTTATACAATTCCAAAGTCCTACAAACTATTGTTCCCATGTACAAACAATATTTTAGAGTATGAAGCATTAACAAATGGGATCAAAATGGCCCTTGAATGGTGAATAATTGAGCTACACATCTATGGGGATTCTCAACTGGTTTTGAACCAAGTGAATAATGAATATCAAAAAAAGGATGACAAGTTGATCCCTTATAAAAAGTTGATAGATGCTCTAAGTAATTATTTTACCTTTGTAACATTCCAACAAATTCCTAGAGTAGAAAACAAGGCTGCTGATGCTATGTCCACCTTAGCATCTATCCTCCAATTGCAAGAACATGAATCATGATTTGAGTTCCTGGTGGAAGAATTGTGTCATCCAGCCTATGATTCCTCAGATAAGCAGGTGATCTACACTATTTTGGGTCATGATTCCTCCCACTATGTGGCTATTTTCTCCTACCTACGTGATCAGGTTATTCCTGAAACCCTCACACACAACCAAAAATGCCAACTGCTTCGTAATGCCCCACACTACACTTTGGTCTCTAGTGACTTGTATAGGAAGGGTCTAGATGGAACGTTGCTTAGGTATTTAGAGCTAGAAGAGTTCGAGAAGGCACTTGCTGAAGTCCATGATGGCATTTGTGGGACACATTCTAATGGCCTTATGCTTGCCCAAAAATTGCTTAGGATGGGTTATTATTGGCCCACCATGCAAGTTGATGTTGTGCGCTATGCAAAGTCTTGTTAGAAATGTTAGCTCCATGGCAACTTGATACATGCTCCTGGGTGAGAGTTAATCCCTTCTATGACATATTGGCCATTTCAACAATGGGCCTTTGACTTGGTAGGAAAGATTCATCTAGTGGTCATAAATTCATCATCACAGCAACAGATTATTTCACTAAATGGGTTGAAGTTGTACCATTATCTGCTGCTATAGGCAAACATGTTGCCCTATTTATACTGAATCACATCATTCGCCGATATGGTATCCCATCCTCTATTGTTACAGATAATGGAGGGCAGTTCAAGAATAAGGACTTAAAACAGCTGTACAAAAAGTTTTGAATTAAGTAACACTGGTCCTCTATTTACTAACCCCAAGGGAATGGCCAAGCTAAGGCCTCTAATAAAACACTGCTGAAAATCCTACACCACACAGTTCACAAGTCTGGGAAAGATTGGCACTTGCAAATAAATTCGACACTTTGGGCCTATAGGACCACCATTCATACTCCTATAGGGGCTGCACCCTTTTCTCTAGTCTATGGCTCTGAGGTTGTTCTCCCGTTAGAAGTTGAGATACCTTCCTTGTGCATCTCCTTACATGGGTTAATAACTGATGAAGATCATAGAGCTATGCGAGTACAAGAACTAGAAACTCTGGATGAACGTTGCAAGGCTACTTTTGATCACATGAGAGCCTATCAGAAGTGCATGTCTACACAATATAACAAGAAGGTTCACCCCTGTGAGTTCCAATTTGGTGAACTCATGCTTAGAGAGAATCCAAAAAATTAGCAACATCAAGAACAGAAAGGGAAATTTGAACCTAAATAGTTGGGTCCTTACATTATCACAGCAACATTTGGGTTTGGTGCTTATCAGTTGTCTACTTCAGAGAGTGAAGAACTTGCAGAGCCTAGCAACATCCTACACTTGAAGAAGTTCTATACTTAGAGGCTTGTTGCTCAGCTATCTTGTATATATCTATGATCCTGAAAAAATCCTAAAAAAGAAAAAAAATACAAAAAAATTGAAAAAAGGTCCTAAAAAAATTTGTCAATTGGTGAAAACCTGGAAATAGGCGCTACTTGAAACCCTCACACCTATGTCTATCAATATCAATCATCCACTTCGCTACACATTTCTTGGCTTGGAATTGTTTCTTGTCCTTGTCTTGGGGGCATAGCTACTTAAGCTATTGAGGTATTCTTGTGCATTAGGGTTTCTTTGACAACTCACAAAATGGTGTTTCTCAACACTCCTCCCACTTTGACATCAAGTGTTTCTCAGCACTTTTCAAATAGTTTACCTACAGTCTTCAATGTCACGATATTTTTCACCATCAGGATCAAGTCTTGAAGAAATGACCAAGTGACTTACACACACGCACTTTAACACTTAAATGACTGAGTTGTGCTGACCTTTATCTACTTTGTGTGTTGTCTATGATGATTTCTTTGCCATATGTTCCCTCCCTAATAGTCTTTCGAGGATGTCATCAACTAGAAGACTAGGGGCATGGGACATATTTTCTTGATTTCTGCTTGTGGGTATACTTTGTTTGTCTATCGTGTTGTAAGCATTTATGCTTGTCGTATTCAACATTTTAACTTACAAATGCATCATCCTTGACTATTTTGCAAGACTGCACTTAGGGTTTATCCTAATGCCTATGCCTTGATACAGGTGTAATCTTGCTAATTTAAACTTAGGGAATCTAATAGCGTAGTTATCTTGACTTACATGTCTATGATGCTTAGATTGGATTTCCACATACCTATCTAATATCGATCATATTCATATCCTCATAGTTATACTAGTGATGGTTGTATGATCTCATGATGTCCCTAATCAATGCTCAATGATGAAATTAAGAGTCTAAATGTTATGAGTTTCTTGCTGGTAAACCACTTTGCATAGTAGCTTGCATTTTAGGTTCATGTCTTTTTTCTAGTTATACATTCCTACACATAGGAAGATCTCTCTCTCTTCATTTTTTTGTGGACATATCAGCTAGTTGCTTTTATCTTCCACTTCTGCATGTCTTTTCACCTTCTTAATCTTTCACTACATTTCTTTGCTATCCTGTCATCACAAGGCATTAATCCAAAATCATCACATACGATCTATCCAAGTGTCACATATTTTCACAAAAAAAACATTTAAAGTCTTTACCATCCATATGAGAGATCAAAATCAATACACATGAGCATATACACACATGAGCAGAAAACAAAAAATTGAAATACCACATGAAAGTTGAAACATACATTTTGAGACAAGTACACAAGAATATCATTAAACCCAGTATCTCATATATATATCAAATGTATCATGGTACATATACAAATGTGAGATCCAAAATCTGGATATATGTCTCAAAAATACATGAGGTACAATCAAAGCATAGCTATCACTCAATGTCATGTCTGACTTCCACCCTCTACGGCTAGTGCTGACCCTAGTGGAGGAGCCTGTCTCCTATCCGGTGCCTGCACTACACCCTCTAATCTACCTGCTTGCTTTGAATAATCAGGAAGACCCTATCTTGGTGGTACCACACTCCTATAGGTGGCATAATAATATGCATCTCGTGCACCATGATGCGCTACCTCTCACCTCACAGTATCCCACTCTGGCATAGCTCATCTACTTGTGCCCGCTCATCCATCAGCTGCTGATCCCGTATTGCAATGGTCACCTGAGCTGCCTGCAGCTCTGCCTCCAAGGCACAGATCCCCACACCCTACTCCTCTCCTCCTAATAGCTACTCTACAGTTGCCTCTACACTCACTGCTCATTGTCTCCTCAGGGGAACCTCCTCCTCCCAACCATCATCACCATCAGACTCTGATGACTCCTCTGCCTCCTGCATCACCAACACTCGCATCCTCCTCCACCCTGCTCGGGAACTCTTCCCCTCTATTTTCCTGCCACCTCTCCCCCTCCCTCTCCCTCCACCTCCTCCTCCTCCTTCATTGTCGCCTCCACCTCCCAATCCTATAGGTGTCACATCTGGATGTGTGAACTAAGTGAACAGGATTCTCTGCATCTCATAAAGATACCTTAGATCAACCCCTACATCTGCCACATCTGGGTGATAATCCCAAGGAGTCACCACTAGCACTGTTGTATCCCAAACTACTATTTGATAGTCTAGCATTGGTAGCCATCCCAATCCCTCATCTATGTGCATTTGGGCATAGGTCATGGTCTCCACTAATACCACCTGCCACTCTACAAACTACCACCATACACAACTGATCACAAACCGCTCCACAATGTCTGGGCTCCGACCCACCAGCGGTCTGCTATACTGCATGTAGTCTAACTCCCATGAATCTAACCACTGCTAACACTTCTGATACAGCCGCCATGTGAATTCTATCAAGTCATCAAACATGCATTGGTAGTAGGTCACATCTCCACTATGCCTCTATGGGATGAAACCTCTATAGCAAAAAATATAAGGCTAGCTGCACTCTCATGGCTGCACTCATGGTCAGATCACAGTGATGTGCTCCCAAGCCCAGATCTGTGCTAGCACTACTCCACATGCCCATGACCACCCTCATGGTATACTATCTCATGGAGCTCATGGTACATCTCTGCCAGTATGGTAGGCCCCCATGCCATCCTACATGATCGGGAGATCAGATCATACACCAATCGACCCCATCCTAGCGGGAAGCCCTTATGGCCTTGGTCTATCACCAGGGCATGGGCTACCAAAGAGCATACCAAGCTGGGAAACAGATAATCATATCTCTACTCAGTCATCAATCTCTCCCAACTCAGGTGACGGTCCAGAATGGTCACATCTTAGAATAGCTCCTGCACTCATGCTCGCCCCTCTGTCGGGGTCATATCATAGTACACTTGTGCCATCATCAAACTTGACATCAGTACACCTGGCATCCAAAATCAACAAACTACTAATCAAACAACTTACTAGCTCACCATGGCATGGCACTCGTAGAATGCGATATACGTCCTCCAAGGAAATAGATGCCTCACTGGTCGGTAAGTGAAAGATGTTATGCTCGCTATGCCACCTCTCTGCCAACGCAAACAACAAACTGTGGTTTGTCTGAATATGGGGCATCTGTACAACCCAACGCAAGCCCATAGCCACTAGCATAGTCTACTCCTCATCGCTCAAATGCTCCACAATGCACTAACCAACCACACTGGGAGCTCTAATCTGTAATGTCGGGAATACCTCTTGTCCAGGTAAAACAAGAAAGCATCAGTAATAGTCACATGACCAAAAAAAGCATTAAGGAAAACAACAAAAACTATCTGTGCAACACTTTTTACATAAAGAGTGCGACACATTTTTTTGAAACAGTGTCGTGCGATACTTTTTCTAAAGATGTGTGACATTTTTATGTCATGCGACATTTCACACCGCATTGTGTAACATTTGGGTATGCCTAAGGTGATACATTTTTCTAAGGGGTGAGATACTTTTTTTTTAAAAAAGTTTCGGGTGACATTTTTTCCATGTCCGTGCGATACTTTAAAAGTATTGCATGAATTTTTTTTTAAAAACTCTCAAAACGTGTGAAAAAGCTCAAAAAAGCGACAAAAAGGTAGTTACTTACCGGCACCCCATATCGCTCTGGCCGATTGTGCAACCGATTGCGCTCGAAATGGTGTCGATGAAAAGGAATTTTTTCCTGAGCCATGATGCTATGTGGACCACGCAAAATCTCTCCAATCACAAAAAGAAAAATGAATAGTAAAAATGACACTTGGACCCCTTTTATAGCCTCCAACCTCATTTTGACCTAATTTTCAAATTCCTCATAATTGCACAAAAATTACACCCCTAGCTAATTTCGATGTCCTGGATTCATTTTCAAGAGTGAAATCAAAATCTGAGTTCATCTTGATGGTCAAAATTGCATTTAAAAATTTTACCTTCTTCTGAGCAATTAGCTGACCATTTGAGGTCTAATCTTTGAATTATCAATGGGGCATCTTCATTTCTTCATGTCTTCATCATTTCTATGCTTCATATCTACTTCTAGTCACCTTTTCACATCTAAAATCAATTTTCTACTAGATTTGACCTAATTTTTATGCTATATCCTTCAAGGTCAACTCTAGTCAAACTGGGGCATTTTATCAGTTTCTTATAGTCATTCTTGGGTTCTAATCATTTATTTGTCATATCAGACATTACTATATCTCAATTTTCTCATGTCTAGCTAGTTTCTACTTCCTCTTACCTCATTTTGATTTCGATCTCGAGGGGGCTAAAATACTCTATTGCTGATTGTTACAGCTATCTATTTCTTAGGAGCATTTGTTTGACCTTATCACTTACTCTCGATCTATTTGCTTTTCTAGGTGTTAGAATTCTTTTCGGATCCTAACATCATCTTCCTAGTGTTTAGTACTATCGCTATCAGGCTGTGCATTCAGGACTTGCTATCTATTTCTGCATTTCATTCTTTGAAATCAAATATCTATATCTATAACTACCTACTTGGCTTTCTATTTTCTTTGACATAATGTGTTCCCAGATCGATCACGCATTAGTCAAAGAGGAGCAAATGTAATCACCTAAAAAATGGTCATCTAGACTATTAGCCCCCTTTTCAACATTTTGGCTAAATTAATTTAATCACTTACCTAAGCCAAATTGCTAATAATCAATTTATTTGATTATAACCTATAGTTTTACTATGCTAGCCTAATTTCATTATTTGATTAAAAGAACATGTCCCCTTTTAATTAAATAAAAGACCCCATTCTTCTAACCCACTTAAAGTGCACACATAAAGTCCTTTTTCTATTTTGCAATTAAAAGAAAAGGCTTTGTGACTTTTGTCTCATATGACAAGTCAACTTATATTCTATTGGTTGACTTGTGTGTGCACATGGATTACTCCTCTTTTCAAATTCTATTGTTGATCATCCACCATCTTTATCTTGATCTCCACTGTCCATATGACTTTAAAAGGGAGAGAGCTTTCCCTCTCAAAGGATCCATCCTCATTTTGAATATTGTTATGCTACAAATTTTCTAACAGGTTTCTTTGGAGCTTTGTGGAGAACTTCTATTTCTTGTCTACATTCTCTCATACCATAGAATTTTAGCTTAGATTCATGTTGCATGTTAGTTTAGCTTCTATTTTGCAATAATCATTCTTACATAGCTTAATATTTGGATTGTAACACTCTCATCCATGCTTAGAATAGCTGCATTTTGTATTCTCATCTTAGCTTAGTTTCCATACTTGCATTGCATTCTTGAGGAACTCCTTGAGACATTTGTACTCTTGCTCTTGTCTCAAAGAACCTCCCGTTGCATGGTTTACTAGCAATAAGCACATTTCTAAGGCTTGGCTAAGAGCCTTCATGCTTGAATACTAGCTTCTTCCATGGATAGGGAGCTCTAAGCTAGCATTCAAGCATTTCGAACTCATGGAATCATTTGGATAGAAGGTTTAGAGTGTGACACAATTCAAGTGTACATTTTTAACCCTAAAGCACAAAAAATACTTGTATAAAAGGGCTTAGGGATAGGGATTGTTTCATTGTGGTGATGTGAAAATTGGTTCTTGTGGCAGTATTGAGCTGTAAGGGATTACAAATTGTAATCAAGTTGTAATCACTAGATCGTAATATTATCAGACTTGCTATTTGGTGGGCGTAGCCTAGGGATTGGGTGAACCACATTAAACTTTGGTGTCTTATGTTTTTTTCTATGATCTATTATTTTCTGATATTGTTTATATTTGCATGTAATTTTTATTTCTATCTAAGGTTTAATTCTAACATAGAGTTGACTTGGGAATTCAATATTTCACAAATGTTTAATATTTCAAACCTGAAAGAGTATCATGAAGGGAGTGTTGAAGATGAGGTAACCAAAGAATGCTAGAATATTTTAGTAACTACTTTAGCTATAGAGGAGATTGAATACATCTTGGATATTCATATTAACAAATGCATAAGAAACATGACATATGAAGAATATTTCATCAAATGGAAACAAAAGCATGTTAAAGATTCATTATGGTTGTCAAGGAAGGTAGTTAATTGTCTTGGTTTTCCTCTAAACACCTAAGATGTTATAAGGTCACTTCTCAAATTATCCTGAGCTTTTGATGCGTGAGCATCTTAGGTGTAAGGGAAATCTTGCATCACCCAAAAATATTTTCTAGTTTTCAATAAGGATTACTTTTGTACAAAGTTACTTAGTTTGAAAAAAAATTATTTTTTCTTTTTTTCATTAGAGCTTTGAATGTTATATTGTCTTCCTTGGAGGTTCATTTTGGCTATACAACCCTACATTTTTTTATTAAAAGATCAAGTCTATTTTTGAAGATGTTAAACATTCCTAATTTTGACAAATGGATTTAAAAAAATTGAACATAGTTTAAAGAGATTTGAAAGGGGGTCAAATCTTGGCTGACTAGCACTTCACAACTTAAGAACTCTAAATAACTTTCTGCCATTTTTAAAATAGGATATAATAATCAATTAGGTCAAAGAGTGAAGATTAGATGCCTTCAAACATTGTACTTCATAGATTGGAAAAATAAAATTCCTTCAAACACTCATTTGAGTTCAAGAAGTTGTTTGGGACCTATTCCAATGTAATAAATTATAAAATAATATTTTAGGGATAGGTGGCCTCAAATTTTAGGGTTAAAATTTTTAGAACATTCTTGGGCAGTTTTTCTATATAAACAAGATCCAGGGGTTATCTAGGGTAGTTCTAATAGTATGTGTGGTGGATCTTTATTACATATGTTTGTAATGAAAATGCCCATGTGGCTATAGCATGTCATATTTATGAATATTTTAATATTATTTCATTAAAGATAATAGAAATCAAGTTTCATGTATTGCGATTGTTTGGTTCTTGTGATTTATTTATTTCTTTGTCATGTTGGGTATGTTTGTATTATTAAGGGGAATACCCTTCATCAAGAGATATTAGAGAAAAGTTCATAAGTGTGTGGAAATATTTTCAAATGTGACGTAGTATGCACTAGTACTATAGTTGTGGGTTTGAATGATAAGTTTGAAAATGCCTCCTCAAACAAACCATCATTAAAGAGTTTCAGGTGTGATGGAATATGGTTTTACATCCCCATAGAGACAAGTGTAATCATTGCATGAGGATTTTTGTAGAGGAGTTGATATTAGGGAAAGAGACAGAGGTGAGGATGAATTTGTAGAAGAAAGAAAAGTTGAAGAGAAGCAACCAAAAGTGGCTAGAGACCTTGAGGAAATTAGTATTTCAAGCTTATTTCAAAAATTAGAAAGAGGCCTAAATTGAAGTTTACGCATTTTCTAGAAATCTAAATCTAAAAGAATTAATTGATAGGATCAAAGATATTGAAGAGTATTTGGAGTATAAAGACATAGAATATCTTGAGATGGTTAAATTTGTAAAGGTCAAGTTGAAAGATCATACCATAATCTATTGGAAATAGGTTTGGGAAGAAATAAATAGAAGGGGGAGGAGAAGATAACAAAATGGGATCTAACAGCAGAAAAATTTAATAGATAGTTCATTCTTGTTGACTATAAGCTTGGTTGTTGAAGAAAATGTAAGGATTGAAGCAAGAAGTAAAATTTGTCAAGGAATACAGAAAAGAATTGTATCAAGTCCTTATTAGAATGGGTGATTATGAAGCCAACAAGGAGAAATTTTTGTTGGATACAATTATTCAATTGTGTGTTGTCTTTGATGTCACACAAATGTCATATCAGTCATCAAATAGAGTCTACCAAGCTCAGATGGTCAATAAGGCAGAGAACAATGTGTACCAAGCTCAGATGGTTAGCGAGGAAAAGGACAAAAATCTACCGAGACCAAAAGTTTAGTAAATAAAACTTGCAGTATCTACTGAGTAAACAGTTATTACTGAGCTTTCAAGGTCACCAAAGGAAATGTGGCAGAAGTAGTTCTTACCAAGCTCACTCGGTCATCAAAGGAAATGTGGCAAAAGCAATTCTTACCGAGCTAACTCAGTCATCAAAGGAAATGTGGTAGAAGCAGTTCTTACCGAGTTCTAATGAAGGAATTTAGTTTTTATCAAGTAAACATGGCAGCCAAAGGATTTTACAGATATTGCAATGTTAACCAAGTCAAGAAGGTTAACTCAGGAAATTTTTGGAAGCAATATTAACCGAGCAGGGTCAGCTAGTAAAGGATTTCATTATTTTATGAAATAATGTTCATTTGTTAATAGTAATATTTGTAGCTGATTGATGTATGGTTTATTTGTAAATGTAACATGTGAATGAGCCAACTTGACAATCTAAATGGTATAATTAAGAGTTCAAGTTGTGAATTCTAAATGTGAGTGAGATGGTAATGGAATTAATGTGATATGAGGATTGATTATTGTGGAAGCAAATTTGAAGGATGATCAGAGATCATTGAAGAGCAACAAAGCCATATTTGATCAAGGAGGATCTAATGATGCAGAATAGAGACCTATAGTTAGAAAATTTAGTTGCATCTTGTTCAAGTCAATTCATTGTTGCTTTCTAACAATTGTAGCAATGATTTCAAATCTCTTAACAGGGTTGGTTTAACAGTCATTTTGTAAATCCTCTAACAAGGTGGCAGTTTAGTTGAATTGTTCTAAAGACCTCTAACAAGGCCACTCCTAACAAGGTGATCAAAATCTTCTAATAAGGTCACACCTAATAGTGTGTATTATAACCTTTAACAAGGTTGGCTCCTAATAGGGCTCACTTTAGAAGAGTGAAAAATTGGTAGCTAGTTACTTGGTGGTTTTTTTCATATTGGATTTTCACATTAAATCTGGTGTATCTTGTGTTCATTTTTTTTTCAATTGCATGCATACTTTCTTGAAGATAAGTAACAGTTTAATTTACCAAGTTACAGAATTTTAGTTATGTTTATCAAGTATCAGCAGTAACTAGATCTTTAAGACATCTAAGGGATCTGTGATTAAAGCTTTTGTAAGTAACTGATTCACCCCCCGCCCCTCTCAGTTACTCTATCTTTAATTCCAACAATTGGTATTAGATCTTTTGGTGCTTATAGGAAAATATTTCAAGGATCTAAGCTAAAGATCAAAATTTCTTACAAAAGGGAAATTCCAAGACTTAACAGGGACAACTTCTCAGTATGGCAAGGATTGATGAGGCTTCATCTGGCTTCTATTGGTGATACAGGTCTAAAGTACCTCAATGAAAAATATGAAGAACCTTTTGGTACATTATCTATCAATGATATTGTTGAAAAGAAGACTCACAACAACAAGATGATAGATATAGCATCTGCTCTAAGTTATGAAGAATTTGATGACATTAAGGATTGCAAAATTGCCTTTGAAATGTGGAACAAGCTGAAAGAGATCTATGGAGGAGATAATAATGTGAGAAGAGCCAAAGCAGAAAGTTTGAGAGGAAAATTTGATCAAATGAAGATGAGAGAAGATGAAAAATTGCAAGGTATGTTGAAAGAGTTAAAGCACGTGTTAGTGCTATCAAAGCATCTAGAGGAGATATCATGGAGGAGATAGTTATAAGTAAGTTTTGAGAACTCTACTTTCTATCTATACAATCAAAGTCTCTGCAATTCAAGAAAGAACATGTGAAGCAAATCATAAGATAAATTTAGAGGCCATAGTTGGAAGATTGACTACATTTGAGCTAGACAACTATGATAATTATGTTCTAGTTGCAAAGAACATTGAATCAACATTTGAAGCCAAGCTTTCACTCAAAGAAAAAGTTAAAAAGATGAAGGATCCACAATCAGATAGTGATGAAGAATCAAAACTAGAAGTTGAGACATAGAAGGATAACAATGCAAGTCATTCAAAAGGCAAGGAGCCTATGTTAGCCAAGTATGTCAGAAAGTAACATGCACCAGATCGGATTATTGGAGATAAATTAGAAGGAACAATGACAAGAAGTAAGTTGAAAGGTACTTGTTTACTTGCTTATTTTGAACCTAGAAATGTCAAAGATGCACTAGACAATGAAAGTTGGATTGAAGCTATGAATGAAGAGATAGAACAGATAGAGAAAAACAAAACATGGACTCTTATACCTAGACCCAAAGACAAGAATTTGATTGGAACTAAGTGGCTATTTAGAGACAAGTTAAATGAAGATGGTAAGGTATCAAAGAACAAAGCTAGACTAGTATGCAAAGGATACTCTCAAGAAGAAGGTGTAGACTATGGAGAAACTTTTGCTCCTATTGCAAGATTGAAAGGTGTTAGAACCTTACTTGCATATGCTGCATTCAAAGGATTCAAAGTTTATTAGATGGATATCAAGTGAGAATTTCTCAATGGCATATTGGATGAAAAGGTTTACATTGAATAGCCTGAAGGTTTTGTTGATCCAAACAAGAAGGACATGGTTTGCAAATTGCATAAAGCATTATATGGTCTGAAACAAGCCCCTAGAGCATGGTATGAAAGATTGCATAACTATCTTATTTAGATTGGTGTTCAAAGAAGGACCAGAAAATATGATTGTTTTAGCAGAGATATTTTTAGATGATACTTTGTTCATAGGAAATGATGATCTTTGCAAAGAATTTTTAGAACAAATGAACAAGGAATTTGAAATGTCAATGTTTGGTGAAATCAAATTTTTTGTTGGTCTTAAAATTCAATAGAGTAAGAATGGCATCTACATCACTCAATCTAAATACATCAAGGAGATACTAAAATTTTTTGTTATGGAAGACTGCAAACTAGTTGGGACTCCTATGTGTACTAGATTGAAACTTACCAAGGATGATGAATCAAAGGAAGTGGATCAGACATTGTATAGATCTATGATTGGAAATTTGTAATATGTAGTGCACACAAGGCCAGACATTGCCCTTGTAGTAGGAATTGTAGCAAGATTCTCAACAAAACTAAAATAAAATCACATGATGGCAATCAAAAGGATCATGAGATACTTAAAAGGAACTAAAGATTATGGATTATGGTATAAAGTTGGAGGAAATTTGGATTTAAAAGTGTTCACTAATGTAGATTGGGTAGGGAATGTTGATGATAGAAAGAGTACAAGTGGAGGAGCTTTCTTTATTGGATAAAGGTTGGTTTCTTGGACAAGTATAAAGTAGAATTGTACATCTCAATCCACAACATAGGCTGAATATGTTGCAGCAGCAGTAAACTGCTCAAACATTGTGTGATTCAAACAATTATTGGAAGGTATGAAGCAAGAAATCAAAGAACCTTTTTTTATGTTTTTTGACAACACAAGTACAATCAACATATCCAAGAATCCAGTGATGCATTCAAAAACCAAATATATTGCCATAAAGTATCACTTTGTTAGGGAATTGGTACAAGAAAAGGAAATCAGATTGGAATATGTTCATACAAAGGAACAAATTTTTGACATATTCACAAAGCCTTTACCTAAGGATGCATTCTTGTATCTTGGAGGTAAATTATGGGTAATTCCCCTATTTGAATCTCACTAAAATATATTTTTAGTCATGCATCAATAGGAATAGAATTGAAGATCTATCAATTGATGTAGCAAACCAATGAAGACATTGCATATGAACCAGTACATTAGGTACAATACTATTTAGTTGATTTGAGTTGTCTTTGGCATATGTTGTCAAAGAGGGAGAGTATACTATCATATCTTTTTGAAATTTGAAAAATAATAAGAGTTTATGTAAAAAGGGAGAGATAGTTTGTGAAAGAGGGAGAGATTATTGTGAAAGAGGGAGTTTTTTGTGTTTGAAGGAGAAAGTGAAGTACTCTGTCAGTAAAAGACTTGTTTTTAAATTTCATTCTTCTATGACATGTTGTGTTGCCATCAATGCCAAAGATGGAGATTTTTGAATATAATTGTTCAATTGTGTATTGCCTTTGATGTCACACAAATTTCATATCAATCATCAAATAGAGTCTACAGATCTTAGATGGTTAGTAAGGTAGAGAACAGTGTCTATCGAGATCAGATGGTCAGTGAGGCAAAGGACAAAATCTATCAAGCCCATAAGGTTAGTAAAGAGAACTTGTAGTATCTATCGAGTAAACAGTTGTTACTGAACTTTCAAGGCCATCAAAGGAAATGTGGCAGAAGTAGTTCTTGCCGAGCTCACTTGGTCATCAAAGGAAATATGATAGAAGCAGCTCTTACTGAGCTAACTCGATCATCAAAGGAAATGTGGCAGAAGCAATTCTTACTAAGCTCTCATGAAGGAATTTAGTTCTTACCAAGTAAACTCGGTAGCCAAAGGATTTTACAGATATTGCAATGTTAATTGAGTCAAGAAGGTTAACTCGGGAAATTTTTGGAAGCAGTATTTATCGAGCAAGGTTAGCCAGTAAAGGATTTCATTATTTTAAGAAATAATGTTTATTTTTTTAGAGTAATATTTGTAGCCGACTGATGTATTGTTTATTTGTAGATGTAACATGTGAATGAGTCGACTTGACAATCTGAATGGTATAATTAAGAGTTCAAGTTGTGAATTCGAAGTGTGAGTGAGATGGTAATGGAATTAATGTGATATGAGGACTGATTATTATGGAAGCAAATTTGAAGGATGATTAGAGATCATTGAGGAGCAACAAAGCCATATTTGATCAAGGAGGATCTAATGATGTAGAACAGAGACCTATAGTTAGCAAATTCAGTTGCATCTTGTTCAGGTCAATTCATTGTTTCTTTCTAACAATTGTAGCAATGATTTCAAATCTCTTAACAAAGTTGGTTTAACAACCATTTTGTAAATCCTCTAGCAAGGTGGCAATTTAGTTGAATTGTTCTAAAGACCTCTAACAAGGCCACTCCTAACAAGGTGATCAAAATCCTCTAACAAGTTCACACCTAACATTTTTTATTGTAACCTTTAATAGGGTTAGCTCCTAACAGGGCTTACTTCAGAAGAGTGAAAAATTGGTAGCTAGTTACTTGGTGGTTTTTCCCATATTGGGTTTCCATGTTAAATCTAGTGTCTCTTGTGTTCATTTTGTTTTCAATTGCATGCATGCTTGCTTGAAGATAAGTAATAGTTTAATTTACCAAGTTATAGCATTTTAGTTATGTTTACCGAGTATCAACAGTAACTAGATCTTTAAGACATCTAAGGGATCTATGATTAAAGTTTTTTTAAGTAACTAATTCACCCCCCCCCCCAGTTACTCTATATTTAATTCCAACAAGTTTCTCATTGCATAAATGAGTTTTTGCTAAGTATTCATGAAGAGTTGATAATGGTAATAATGAATACCATTGAGAATGCTTAATTATCAATTTTCATTGAAGGTAGAAGAGAAATAGAACAAGAAATTTGAGAGCAAACAAATTGGAAGAGATTGTGGTGGAACATCTAGTGGATGGTCTTATGGAAGTTAAAATGGAGACTAGGAAAAGAATAATGACTCGAGTAGAACTAAGAAATAGAGGGGAAATAATTTATAATCAGAGAGGAGAAGGAGGAAGGTAAGGTCTAGGAAGAGGATTTTTATGTGGGACATGTTTCCATTGTGAAGAAGGCCATCCAACTTATGAGTGTCCCAGCATTAAGGGAGGACAAATAGATTTCCAGAATAAAATGTGTGAGTTGCACATGTAGATGAAGATGTTGAATCTTCACATTCTAAATAAGTTGAAAGAGGTGAGATCCTTGTTACCAAAAGAGTCATGTTGAATGGGAGAAGGATCCTAAGAAAAGGAAATTTTACTTTGTAGAAGATGCAAGTGTAATAGTAAGGTTTGCAATGTCATCCTTTATGGTGGTGGTGTTGATAACTTTGTTTTAAAGGAAATGGTTAATAAAATAAAGTTGGAGGGATGGAATAATCCAAATTCTTACCAAATTACTTGATTGTAGAAGGATCATAAGGTTTTGGTCAATGAACAATGTTTGGTAAAGTTCAATATTGTAAATTATCATGATGAGGTGTTGTGTGATATTATGCCTTGGATGTCTATCATCTATTCTTATGGAGACTATGGAAATTTATTCACTATGTAACACATGTTGAGTATGATAATATATACTTATTATTTGATAAAGGATAGTTTCTAACACAAGTTGAAGCCATTCTAGGAAGTATAAAAAGGGTATGTAGTAAGGCCAGAATATGTTTAGTTGATAGAAGGAAGTTTCTAGAAGTATGAGGAATGATCATATATGTTTTGTTTTAATTCCAAAAGTTGAAAAAGAGGAAGTAGAAGATGTATAAGTCGATCATAAAAAAACTTTGGGTAATTTTTAGAATATTTTATTTGATGATGTACCTAATGGATTGATGTTCATAAGAAATATTAGTCATCAAATAGAGTTGATTCCTAGAGCTAGTTTTCCAAATAAGCTAGCACATAGAATGATTCCAAAAAAAATTGTGAGTTAAACATGTGATTGTAAGAGTTGTTAGAGAAGGGGTTGATTTAATAAATTTTTAGTCCATGTAATGTACTAACATTACTAGGACTAAAGAAAAACGGTGAATGGAATATATGCACAAATTCTCAAGCTATCAACAAGATTACTAGCAAGTATAGAGTTCCCTTACCAAGTATGGATGATATCATGGATTATTTGAATCATGTTGTGTACTTTAAAAAGATAGATATAAAAGGGGGATATAACCATATCTAGATTAGATGACATGAATGGAAGACAAACTTCAAGATAAAGGAGGGTCTGTATGAGTGGGTAGACATGGATTTTCAGCTAACCAATGCATCAAGCACATTCGTGCCACTCATGAAAAAATTAATCATATATTTGAATATGGGTTCTTGAATCTCAAGTGCAATGAGATATTCATGAAATGATATATATTGAAACAAAGATGACACTTTTTACATCTAGTTTCAAACTTATGATATTTTTGTATTGCCTTTGAGGTGGTTTTAATTGCCAATGAGACATTTTCAATTATCAATGAGACACTTTCATTTGTCAATGAGACATTTGTTTATTAGTAAGATATGTTATCCTTTGGGGCTTTGTAAATAGTGAATATTTGAATCAAGCTAATGAGGGATTTTATGAGTGGTTTTTTTATCCATATGAGATTTTTCCACTTATGAAAGATACTGTGTAACAATTCTTATATGAGCTTAATGATTTTCATGTTGTCATAAAATTTCATTTATTTGTTTAGTAATACTTGATGGTCTATGGAGAGACATGTTTGAATCAAACTAAAAATTCAATTATTTGTGTAGAAAATTGATTGATTTGAAATTAAATATTAGAACATTGATTCAACCCCCCTCTCAGTGTTCTTTGTACTCCAACAATATATGCTTATATTGTGATAGATTTTATAATTCAGTTTGAGTTTAATCTAAACTAGTTATCATCATATACAATAGTATAGTCTTCACATTCATCTTATTATCACCATACATGCATAATTAATGCTTTTGAATATACTATAGTGCTTGACCCATCATATCAATATGTGTTACCTCACAACATTGGCCTGAAGATTATTTAGCACCCATCATAAGCATCATTTCAGATTTTGGACCTTAAATATAATGAAAAGACAATCATAGTACTTCCTACACATTCATAATCAAAATGTGATATCATTTTACAAAAATTTTTGCATTACATTTTCTTAAAATTAGATATTTTGTTCAACAACTATGATTCATCTTTAATATAAAATTTCAACTAGGGTCCAAATTTGAAATTAAAGAGTTTTAGTACTACAAATTATCCTTATGCATGCATTGACTATTCAATATCTTAAACATATGCATATTGTTGTCTTGTGTCAAAATAACTTTGCAAAAATGTAAACATGCAAAACCAAAACATCAATCACACATTTTAACACAAGGATTTTATGTGGAAACCCAATTTGGGAAAAATCACTAGTAACATTATACCAATTTTCACTCTTCTCAAGTGATCTTTGTGAGGAGCCAAACCTGTTAAAGGTTACAATAAACACTATTAAATGTGACCCAATTAAAGGATTTCGATCACCCTATTAGGAGTGAGCCTTGTTAGAGGACTTTAGAACATTCCATTATAATATCACCCTGTTAAAGGATTTACTAATGAATTTTGGGTCAACATTTATCAAAAGGATTTATCTAGATTGATAAAATTATTAGAGACTAATAGTAGGACTTGATCTGATAGCAATAACAACTCACTTGCAGATTACAGATCTCACATTCAATCCTCCATTCTACTCGGCGTTCATCCTCTTCATCTCTAATAGCTTGTTCACCATTCAAGAATTTATGCTCTTAAGCCTGTTTACTTTGTATGCCAATTGGAGACTCTTCTATTTGGCCACCATATGAAGCAACACCCTAGACTTCTTGTCTTCCTTAGGTTCTCATACATGACAAGTATTTCTTATGGCCTACTATCTCTATAAATAGAGAACTTAAATCTTTTGTCACTTAACCACAATCATCCATTCTAGGGTTAGGTAGGATTCATTGAATCAACCCACTTTTCCATTGTATCTCATTAAAGTAATCTTCCACACACATCACACTATTAAAGAAATTAACTTTTTCAGCTCATATTTTTTAAATCTTTGATCCAACACATTTTTGTAGCACTTGGCAATAACACTATTTTTCTCAAAAAACATTGTGTTCTAATGCTTGTCCAACATTGGGTTGATCAACATCCACTAAATCTTTACTTGTGCTTGGCACATACTATTTGTCTTCACTTGGCTTTCACGATTTTCTAATTAGCTTGCATTGTTTGCTTAGTCAGGCTTGGAAAACACTTTTCTTTACTTAGCCTTCTTCTAGTCTTTTCTCAAGTATACTTTTATTATATCCTTAAGTAGATATGCAAAAAACTATATCATCAATGTCTTTCTTGGTCTTAATGCTCCTTTTATACACCAAATAAATCAATCATTCTCTAGGTTCTTTTAAAATCCTTTCTTTTAAAATCCTTCTCATCAATCAAGAAAATAATAGCATTCGGACCAAAGTAAGTAATTGTTTCACCAATAAGTAGTAGGTTTGACATCACTGACAAAATAATGATTATTCCATGATAGGTTTCATCGATCTTCTTCACTTCAACAATCTCATTTCAACAATATCCCTCTTTGGCATTGATGGCAAACCAATAACAACAACATTACCAAAAGGAAACTTAATACCTTTTATTGAAATCTCTCCCTCTATCAATCTAGGTGTCTTCCTCTATTTACTTTGATCTTTTCATCTGATTTCTCCCTCATCTAATATACTCTGATCTCTTTCAATATATTCTTAGTAAGCTCTCCCTCTTTCTCTTATATCTCCCTATCTCTTATACCTCACTCTTTATTTGATATCTCCCTCTTTGAAAACAAGGTAAGAGCACCAAGTTGTGGTACCAAAAGGGGGGTATAAGTGGCCACTTTTTTCTAAAATCAAAAATTTCTAAACCTTGACAAGAATTTGAAGATAGGTACACTCAAAATTTTAAGATATGACAAAAAAAGGTAGTAGTCCTTTGAATCTAGTTTCTAAATTACTATTTTTTTTCAAAATGGTTTAGTTTTAGGTCCTCAAAAAAGGGGGCCACAAAAAGTGGTACCATTTTTTTCAGAAAAAACATAACATAGTGCAAAGTGTGGACCCCTAAAATTTTACTTTTAAAAAAAATCTTTAATCACTCTGGTCAAAAGTTACCTAACACCTATAATACCCCAAAATTTTCACATTTCCATGTTCACCAATTCTGGTCTATTTGATCAATCCTAAGTCCTATTTTACTAGGCAATTCTGATTCTAATTATCACTACTTGACCTAGGTGTCAAATACAAAAAACCCTAATCTACATTAATCACACTCTTTATTTAATTCCTAAGTATTGACTCAAATTATCTACATTAAATATATTGATAAAGTTTAATTTAATTATAATTATTCATACTTTAATTAAATTAAAATTAATTCTTTAGCTAATGTAGAAAGGAATTAAATGTATTTAATTTAATAATTTCCTCATTTTAATTATTGAATTTAATTATTCAATTAATTAGATTTTATGCATTTATGAGGTCGTATCTTATTTTATTAAATTAAATATTCTTTTCAAATCTTCTCTTCAATTCAAGAATGGGAATTCAGATTGATCTATCTCTCAAATTGGAATTGACTTAATCAACTTGTTCTCACACTTAGGTGAAATTTAGTTAACTTTTCATCATACTCAGGATCTAAGTTAGTTAACCTCACCTACATGGGGAATTTTCCATCCTGACTGAATCTCATCTTAAATCTTGACCGTTCATTCCAATTGATCTCAATTGTTGATTGATTTTAGAAATTCTATTTAAGAGGCCTTCAATTCCTCATTAGAAATGGTGGAATTGAATTGCATCGAATTAATGTCAAAATAGTTACTCACTTTCTTAATACTTTCATAGCTTTCATAATTGCCTAGTATTAATATCATTTAGATTAAAATGCACTCATATAGCATAATTTTATTTTCTTTGTTCTTAGATTAATTGCACTTAATATAGATTAATTGCACTTTCATATAGCTGCATAAATCCTTTATACTAGAGGTATGGTTGCCTGCTTCTTGATCTGAGAGAAAAGGCAAAATCCTTCTAGTTAGAAGCCAATAGGTTGCACTGTTAGGTTACTCGAATGAATAATCTCATATTCATTCCAAGATGATCTCTTAGGTAATGATCATGTTGAAGTGTATGTGAGGATTAGAGGCCCACATTTCACATATGCATTTCTAGCACCTACCATGGGGCTAAAAAATCAAATTTTTTGGCCTTAGTTACTCTATTTTCTACATTTTTACCGTAATGGTTCATACCATTTTCTAGATTTTTGTGCAAGAAATCTCATTTTTATATGAAGAACTGAATAATTTTCCCCTTTCATTGCACTTCCTTGTGTGAAAAAGTGCATAATTGTGCAGTTTCTCACATGGTGAACATCATTTTCTCATGCGGGCCTGTGCATGATCTCACACAAAATTTTACAACGACACATGCAAAATATAGTTTTCCATAATTTAGTTTATCATTATGTTTGACAAAAAATGTTTTTTGAAGGATTTTTCATTTGGATTTCTATCTTTTCTACAACTTAATAGTGGTTTGTAGGATGCTCGTCAAAGATACCCTTATCTAAACACTTCAAACATGTATTTATTGTATGATTGCAGGATGCTTGTCAAAGATACACATGTCAAAGACTCATTTAAAACCCACTTAAATATCAAGTCTTCTTTTATTTTCTTTCCACACATAGTTTAATTAGGGCTTGTGAACTTTTTAAGGTGAAAGATAGGGGAATAGGGGAGTGTTCTCTTTACTACTTGGAAGTGATACCCAAGAGTAAATAAAAAACCTAGAAGCCTCTAAATGATGGCACCTAAGGGAGGTAACCAAGTTAGTGGTTCTCCAATATGATTTTTTTCTATGGAGGGATGCTGATTTCCTTTTAGAGAATCAAAATATTGAGAAAGGACAATTTTGGATTGATTAAGCTAACTCGATGATTAACATGTCTTGCATGTTTGGGAAAGGTGATGAGGTAGAGGAGTATGCTCTTTCCCCTTGAGGGAAATTAGAAACTTGAACCCTTAGATCCAAACCACCAATCCAAGTCAACCCTTAGAGGGCCTACTAGAGTGATCCAACCTTTGGGAACAACCCAAGTGAGAGCACTCCTTTTGTTAGAGATTCAAACTCACTATAATAAAGAATCTTTGTAAACCAAAATACTCCAAAGCCATATTAATTTCCTCTTCTTCATTCTAATATCACATATCAAGAAGAGCCTTTGTCTATTGCACTAGCTGACGTCGGCCCCAGTCTTACTAGTCAAGTGTGTGCATTTTCAGATGCTAGTGTGGGTTACTAGCCTCAACTTTTCTTACGAAGCCACCACAGGTTAATATGAATGGAAGCCAAGTAAAAATCTCTTAGTTATTTGTTACTCAATTCACCTCTGAAAGGGGGCATAATCTTTGTGCAAGGAGGGTGAAGAATCTCTCCTATAGATACTCACCATAGGCATGTACCTAAGCATTGGAAGGTGGTATACATGCTTGACCCCTATCACAATGGTGTTCATTTAGTGTATATTTTATCGAGCCCTTGGAATACACCAAAAACATGGGTGCCTCTAATTGGGTGACACAACTGTGTGAGGTGAATGCATACACATAAGTTGTGGGAAAAAGTTTTTTTCTTTCTCTACCATTTTTGGTTTTAGGGATAGAGCATGTCTCTTTCAAGTCTTAAACTTTTCCAAACTTTTCAAACAAACTAAAGGTCAAGAGTCCCCCATCCCTCTGAGTTTCTTTGTCCTCAATTGGATTGTTTGTGACTACTGCTTGTTTCTCGTATCTATCTGAAAAAAACTCTCTTTTTGAAAACCACAATGTTGTCCAAAACTTGAAAACCATTTAGCTATCTATCTAAAATCTATATAGCCAACCAAAAATATGTCTAGACCTATCTGAAACATGCAAAATCTCTTCAAAATTCTATCTTATTTGTCAATTTGGTCCCTTTTCTCACACCTAGTTTTGTGAAATTTTGCATGAGAACCTTTTTAGTTAGCATTTATTTGTGTGGCCCTATCCAAGTCTACATGCGGTCCTCTACAAATATCCATGCAAGATTTTGCAAATACTACCTTTTTATCTTAGAATATTGTCCTTTTGTCAGTCTGTCAACTCCTCACATGGTTTTGTGCATGTCCTCGTGCAAGAAACTTGGTCAAAAATTATTGTTTTGAATCTCACGTCATTCTTTGAGTTTCCTCACATAGTTCCTTGAGAATTTTTGTGTGGGGTCTTGTCTTAAAACTATCAAACTATTCTTTTAGAGCTATCTGCACTTTAAATCTTATCTATATCTGCAACATTTTACCTCTTGTCTATCTACAAACAGTGTCAAGCAACGAGCTTTTGCTTAGCTAACAACTTGTGACCTACACACAAACTAGTCTCATTAATTATCTATCTTATTATTGTCCTTTCATGTTTTTCATACTTTGTGTTGTGATAGTCATAATATTTGGTTGTTATAGTCATTACTCAGATGACTCGTACCTTAGTATATAGAACTCCTATCTTTCCTTTTGAGACTACATTCTAGTGTGGTCCTTCTCTAGGTTTTTGCTTTTTTACATTGCCTTTGACTATGGAAACAACAAGAAACAATATGTTTTATCCCCTTAGAATTAGATGAGGTAGAGCTAGAGGTTGTAATTGTGACAGAGGTCACTTTCCAATCTATACACGGTCTATATCTAGTTCATCTAGTGGGGAGTCTTCACGATCTCCTTCACTGGTCAGATCACCTCATGTTCAGCATGGTAATCTTTAAGAAAACCCTCTCCAAAAAAAGATATAAAATATTGGAGAATCTTTCATTATTTCAAAAAATAAAATTATTTCTATTCACAAATTTTTCAAAAAAATATTTTAAATATTATTTATATTGGCGATTATTTTGGAATCATATTATTTGTATAGAAAATATTGGTGAATCTCAATAATAATATAAATTTCATTAATCACCATAGAAAATTACAAATTAAAATTAAATATTTTTTAATGGAATATTATGAGGATCATTACATTATATTTTAAATCAATATTGAAAACTAAATATTCATGATATATCCCTAAAGTAACTAATAATTATGGTAATTATTAGTGAATTAATTTTAATTTCTCCAATATTATATAATATTTAGGTGAATCAAATCTAATCATATATCAAATATTATGGTGAATATTTGAATATAATTTTTTAATAAAATAAATTATTGAGTGATTTTAAATATTTACAACTAAAATTTATAAAAATATGGCAATTTGGGTTGCATTAAATCTTAAATTATTAGCCAAATTACAAGCCAAAAATTTGTAAAATTAGACCAATGATGAATATTAGCCACTAAAAAATACCTTGGTGTTCAAAGATCATTCTCTATAAACTTACAACAAACCAAGAACCCCTTGTATCAAGAGGATCCCAAAACTAGCAAAGGTTATACATCTCCAAACAACACAGCTGAATTCTTATTTAGGGGACCTTTCCAACCAAAACACACTGAAACTTATCACATTCCTATAATGTTTGATCAAGAACTTGAACATGGAGAACACAATAGAGACCAAGATCAACATAGGAATGAACAACATAAGAAACCTTTTACTAATGAGAATGAAGAAGAGCTAGAAATACTTCCTCAACACATCAAAAAATATTGTACGGACAAAAACTTCCAGAAAGTCATGGAAATACTGCTTAATGAAGAGAAAGAGAAATACTTTCTCAAACTTTCTCAAGAGGGAGCCAAGCTACCTCATCACTTTAATGTTGAAAAAATCATCACACTTGAAGAAGAAATTGAAACTTCCAAATTGCAAAAACAAGTAAAGATCACACAATAATAGTTAGCCCAAATGATGCGTAAAAAACCTACGAAAAAATACACCTTAGATGCTCTTTTTCCATTTCCTTTTGACAAGAGTATAGACATGTCTCATTTTCCAATAGCAGTTGAGTTACCTAAGTATGATAAATACTTTGGAACTACCAATCCCCAAGATCATTTGTGAGAATTTGGTGCCTTGTCTATGGAATATATGCATAATCAAACATATCTCATGCATCTATTCCAAAGAAGTCTAGGTGGTCATGCTATAGAGTGGTTTTCATGCTTGCCTACTAGTATCAAAATATTCGATGAGATTGCAAACCTGTTTGTCCAACAACACTCTCACAATATAGAACACCCTATTAACATATGAGACTTTTGTAACCTTAAACAAAAAGTTGGGGAACCTTTCCTCACATTCCTTTAGAGATGGAGACAAACTTGACATCGTCATTGATAATCTCCTACCTAATTTTGGGTATAGAGTTTAACTTCAAGGTCCATGCACCTTTGAAGACATGGTCACACAAGCTATCTGTATTGAGGAATTCATGGTCAAAAAGGATGAACTAACCCTTCAAAAGGACACTAAATAAGGATCCACCTCCAATAAGGAAAAATCCAAGTACATGAACAAAAATTGAGAGGTTGTGCATGATGGAGTTGTTGACAACATTACTCCTAAGCTTGCTAAAGAAGCCTTCAATCTTATAGACAATCTCAAAGCATCCAAGAATGTTAAGAAACCTCCTTATAACAACAAGATCTTTGGAAACAAACCGAAGAACTCATCTTGGATCACATGCCCAAAAGGAGAATATACACCTCTTGGTGAACCTTTGGATGTGGTCTACAAGACCTTGCTATAAAAAAATCTCATTTCTCCATTGGATAAAACTCACCCTTATGATCCACAACCATGACCACCATGGTGGAACAAAATTGCAATTTGTGAATATCACCAAAACAAAGGTCACAAAACTAGTAGCTGCATTAACCTGCTTCACAAGGTCCAAGACTTAATCAATACTAGTGACATTTTTGTGGATGGACATAACAAGAACTCGGATCACAAGGCTTTCAAGGAGCCATTCCCATCTTATGAAAAAGGAGAAAACTCAAAACAAAACTCTCATAACAAGATCAACTATGTGTACTCTAATGATGATGATGAGATAGTCTAAATGGTTGAACTGGTGGATGTTGAGCATTGTGACATTATTACATCAAGGGAAAACAAGACAAAACTAAACCTAAGACACCATTTATCTTAAGGGGCCGATCTTCCAATACATCTAACAATGAACCATCACAATCTTGTGCCAATTTTGTTACATGTTCCCATGATAAGTTGGTACTCAAAGGTCCTATGCCTTATGCTCCTAAACTAGAACAACACAAACACAAACCTCATGCTGGTCTATTTGGAAAAGGAAGCAAACTTGCAACAACTTTTTTTGCTACTAGCTATAGTATCCTCAATCAATTATAGAAAACTAGTACTCAAATCATGATCTTTAAACTGCTCAAAATCTCAACTGCTCAAAGGCAGATTCTCAACAAAGCCCTCACTGAGGAAAATTTACCTCAAGATCTTGATCTTGAGAGGTTCCAATCTATGGTAGGTCATATGTCCTCACCTTACCATATGTCCTTCTCTAAGGAGGATGACAATTCACTAAGTCGTCTATATAATCAACATATGCACATTGAGGTCATGATACACCAAAAACATGTCCATCATGTGCTCATTGATAATGGAGCTGGTTTAAACATTGTCTTTGTTGCTTTGCTTAGACAATTGGACTATTTTGAAGAATCCATTAATCCCCATCACAAGATAACTATCAAAGCATATGATGAAGTTGAGCAAAAATATTTATGTCTTGTGGTGTTGCCTCTTCGCATTGGTCCTATAAAGGGATGTCACTTCTAGGTTCTTGATATTCCCTTAGCTTACAATATTATGCTAGGAAGACCATGGATACATGAGATGTGACTTCTACCTTCCACTTACCATCAATGCATAAAGCTCTCATTTCATGGCTCTAAAGTCACCAGAATTGCAAGTACTAGCTATACCTGTAACATGTTGAAATCTACTAAAAAATTTGTACCTACTAATAGAGAATCTATAGAATATCATGATAACAAGCTAAAGAAAATTGAGCAGTCACTCAAGCTGAAAGAAACTAGAATGGGTGAGTATCACATAGAACTATTGATGTCTTTTAAATCTCTTCCCGAGTCTCCTTGTCATTATGGGAGACCATCTAAAGTGAAGAGACCATTTATATTGACACCTCAAACTAAGTATGATAGTAACTTTATTAAAGCTATTGTACCTCTCAATGATGAAGCTAAAAATAGAGCTATTGCTACATGGATATACAAAGAGGAGACTCTAGTGGACCTCATGTGACAGTCTCATGAAATTACTCCTGAAAAGTATGGTCCAGGTCTTAAACTTATGAAACACTTTGGCTACAAGGGGACTAGTCCTATTGGTTGCAAAAAAAAGGGTTTGATTAATCCTATCAAAGTGATAGCTAGAAGGAATTGAGATACATCTAGTCTAGGCTTCAATAAGATCCCCTTTCATTTAGGGATTAACAAATTTATACCAAAACCTGAGATTTCATCTGAACATAAGTCATAGGCTCAGTCTAATAACCATGAAGACAATGTTGATGATGAGGATCCTTATCCTTATCTAATTCCTAATGATCTAGCTAAATTCTTTGCAAAACTAGATGACTTTGTACCATGTGTCAGCACCATGGATGGTGATAGTGACTCTTCTAATGATACTACTAATTCACATCATACCCAACAAGAACAAGGAGAGTCAAGTCATGCTTTATGCATTGAGTACCTTTGTAAAAATCTAGATGATGAAGGAGAGTTTGTTCCCATCACTGTTGGGGAATTCTACAGTCTATCTCCATGCAGTATAGATTCTCGAGAGTATGAATTTGACTCTCTCTTAGATAGAACCATAGAAAAAGACATAGATCAAGTTCATGTCTATGAAAACCTCCTTAAAGTAGGTGAATCATCTAGGGTTAAGTCAAATGAGTCTTATCCAACTAGTGTCATCGAGTCTTTGATTAATGACATTAGTGCTTAAAGGCATTCAAACACACTTGTGGATGAAGCTACTCTAGGTCTCAAACTGCTTGTCCAAGCATTTAATGATCATATCATGAATGCAATCAAACCTACCACATCTCTTTCACTCAACTATCTTGCACTCATAGACTAGAATTCCAATGCATCTAGTGAAGTCCCTACATTCCAAAATGACTATGCTCTTGCCAATTACTTAAATGTTGTTGAATATGTAATGTCTTCCACTAGAAAACAAAGCATCAACATGACTAAAGCTAACATCAAATATCTTAGTCATACAATCAAAAAGAAAAGAAATAAAATTTTCTATGGTGAAAACAACATTGTGGCAGTGTCAAAACCTAAAATAGTAAAAATAAAAGATGTATTCAAAGGTGAAAACCTCTTAGAGGCACTTGTGGATGACATATTTGATACACTTCCTAGTCATTTTCAAGAAAGATCATCAGTGTTTATAGAGCCAACAAAGCCAATCAACTTGGGAATAGAGGAGCATCTTTACATGATACATCTTGCACAATCACTATCTCCAAAAGAAAAATAGGAATTCATTGCCTTCTTCCAAGAGAAAAAGATAAACTTTGCATGGACATATTCGGACATGTCAAGATCAAATCCTAATCTCACAATGCATCACTTGTCTATTGCACCAAGGGTTAAACAAGTCAAACAAAAACTTAGGAAAATGTATCCTCATGTTGCACTACTAGTCAAAGCTAAATTGGAAAAGCTTTTGAGATATGGTTTCATCTGTGCTATTGATTACACTGAATGAATATCAAATATTGTTCTAGTCTCCAAGCATGACAAATCTATCAGAGTTTGTACATATTTTCAAGATCTAAACTTAGCATGTCCGAAGGATGATTTTCCACTCTCTAACATTGATATGATATTGTATATGATGGTAGGATATGAAATGTACTCACTCATGGATAGATTTTTTTGTCATAATCAGATCAAAATTGCACCAAAAGAATAGGAAAAGACTGCTTTCACCTATGTGTGGAGAACCTTCTGTTGGAACGTAATGCCATTTGCTCTAAAAAATGTTGGTGCTACATATCAGAGGGAAATTACTACAATTTTTCATGACATGATGCATAAGACCATGGAAGACTATATCAATGATACCTTTGTTAAGAGCACAAAATGCAACACTCACCTTCAAGATTTGGGACCCATCCTAGATCGTATGGAGAAATTTAGTCTGCAATTTAATTCTAAGAAATGTGAATTTGGTGTAACATTTGGGAAATTACTTGGTTGCATTGTGTCTGCAAAAGGAATCAAGGTTGATCCAAAGAAAGTTCAAGCAATCATGGACATGCCTCCACCCTATAATATTAGTCAAATGAGGGGCTTACAAGGAAGACTTTAATCCATTCATAGATTCATCTCATAGCTAATGGATAGGTCACAACCTTTTACCAAGATTCTACATAAAGGTGTGAAATACAACTAGAGCAAAGATTGTGATCGGATTCTAAAATAGATAAAGTAGTACCTTGCTAATCCACTAATCTTGATGCCTCCTATTCATAGGAAGCATCTTATTCTATACATCTCAGCAATAGAAACATTTCTTGGTATCTTGCTAGCTCAAGAGGACATTGACAACAAGGAAAGAGCTATTTACTATTTGAGTCACATGCTGATTTCTTATGAAATGAATTATAGTATCATTGAGAAGGCTTTCAGATGGTTGTCTTTGCTTCCCAAAAGCTGAGACACTACATGCTTGCCCATACTACGTGACTAGTTGCTAAAATTTATCCACTAAAATACTTACTTAGCAAGGCATCTCTAATAGGAAGGTTAGCTAAGTGGGTCATGATAGCTAGTGAGTTTGACATACAATATGTTGAATGAAAGGCTACCAAGGGACAAGTGATTGCTGATCAATTAGCAGAAGCACCAATGCAAAGTCTTCTCCCACTAAACACTAATTTCCCTGATGAATCAATTCTTACACTTACACACCAAACTTGGGTGATGCTCTTTGATGATTTTTTCACACAACAAGGATTTGGTGTTGGGCTACTATTCATAACACCATAGAGGTATTCACCACCTAAGGCTTACAAATTTTTTTTCCTTGTACAAACAATATTGTAGAATATGAAGCTCTCATTAATGGTATGAAGATTGTAGTTGAATGGAGAGTGGATCAATTGAACATCTTTGGTAATTCACAACTCATAATCAACTAGGCCAATGACGTATATCAAAAAAAGGATGATAAATTGGTCCCTTATAAACATATGGTGCATGACATAAAGAAATACTTTGCTCATATCACTTTCTAGCAAATTCCTTGAGCAGACAACAAAGTGGCAGATGCCATGGCTACTCTTGCTTCCATGTTATAGATGCCAAAGAATGATCTTTGACATTAGTTCCTGGTGGAAATTTTACTCTACCCTTCTTATAATTCCCCCAAATATTGGATAATTTTTTCTATTGTAGGACATGATTCATCTTGCTACCACCATATATCCTCCTATCTGTGTCACCAAACAATTCTAGATGGTCTAAACCCATAATAAAAAATGTCACCTTATCTACAATGCTTCATGGTATGTTATTATTACTAAAAAATTGTTTAAGGGAGGTCTCAATGGAGCACTCTTTAGAACTTTATGAGTCCAAACACGTATTAATTGACATCCATGAGGGCATTTGTAGATCTCACTCTAATGGCTTGACACTAGCTCGTAAACTTATTAGAGCTAGTTACTATTGGCCGAATATGGAGCGAGAGGCAATCACATATTCCAAGTCTTGTAAAAAATGCTAGCTCCATGGGAATCTAATTCATGCTCCAGCTAGGGAGCGAATTCCATCTATTACATTGTGGTCATTACAACATTGGGCCTTTGATCTTTGGGTTAGATTCACCTATCTTCTTCAAATGGACACAAGTTCATTATTACCGCTATAGACTACTTCACGAATGGGTAGAGGTAGTCCCTCTCTTTATAGAAAATGGAAAAATTGTGGCTCTATTTATCATAAATTATATCATATAAGTAGGTATGGTGTATCTTCCTGCATCATTAGTGACAATGAACGACAATTTAAAAACAAGGATCTTAAGGAGTTATGCAAAAAGTTTAGAGTCAAGCAACATTGGTCTTTTATTTATTACCCCTAGGGTAATGGTCAAGTGAAAGCCTCCAACAAGCTAATCCTTAAGATCTTGCATCACATAGTTAACAAATCTAGAAGGGACTGGCACCTTAAGATTAATCAAGCTTTATGGGCTTATAGAAAAGTTATCAGAACTCCAACAAGTACAATACCCTTTTCTTTAGTATATGGAGTGGATGTTGTGCTTCCAGTTGAGGTTGAGATTACTACTTTTAGAATCTCCATGAAAGTCCTCATTACTGATGATGACTACAAAATATCTCAGCTTCAATAGTTAGAATTGTTAGATGAATGTTAGTAAGTGGCATGCAATCATCTTTGATCTTATCAGTGGTGTATGTCTAGAAACTACAATAAGAAAGTTAAGCCATGTGACTTCCAATTGGGTGATCTCATTATAAGAGAAAACCCTAAGTGTTGGTGTAAATAAGTATTTACTATTTACACTTTACTTAAGTTTACTTAGGTTAATGCATTATTTTATTATATTATTTTATTTTATTATTTATTTAGGTGAGACACTTAGGAATTTGTGTACTCTCATGAGTTGTCATGTTGACAACATAGAAGTACACAACTTTAATTTATCACATGGTGTCTACAACACTAGAGTTTGCATCATTTACTAAGTTGTCATGTAGAAAACATAGTTATTTACACTCCTAATTTAGCACAGTTTATCTACAACACTAATTTTCATGATACATCATTGTATTCTTATCCTCACATCATCACACTTACTTTCGTGCTTAATGGAGGATACCCCATGCCTGGTGGACATGTGCCTAGTTGTATGACTTATCATGTTGTTGAATTCTATGCATTCTAGAAGCTCTCTAAAGGCCTTTATATATAGGCACTCTTAGTGTACTTGCATATGGTATATTAGATGAATATATTGTCATTTTCATCATACTCTCTCTTTGGTCTACTATTGTGCTTTTGTTTGAGTTCCTTGTTCTTGGGAAAATTCTTCCCTAAGCCAAATTCTTACATGGTATCAATGCTCAGAGAAATTATTTGCACATAGCCATTCGAGACCATTCATGCTTCAGCATGTTGACCCAAATTCAAAGAATATGCAAAAATTGGGAGTGTTTAGAGCCAAATCTAACCTTGCCATTGCCTCCAGAATGTTGATTAAGTGAAGATCAACTATAAATATATCTACGCTAGGCTAAAGTTGATTGTGAGGCAAAAAAAATTTGCAAACCAACACCTGAAGGCACCAATTTTCAAATTGGATATGGTCATTTAATCGATCTGATAATTTTTTTTTTAGATCTGAATTTAATTTCATCTCTAAAATTTATTTCTAAATTGGGTATTTTAGAAAAAAAATTAAGCACAGTCAGGCTACCAGAGAAATTTTTTTGCAGAACTGGGTAGTGACACCTTGGCCTTGCAAATTTGGCAGAATATTCTTTATTTCACAAGGAACATTCAATACTCAGAGGGCATCTATCATTTTCTAGACATGAACAACAAGGAAATCTGATGCCAACCACTTACTATCTAGCAAGAATCAACCCTGGACCAACCACCACATAAAATTTGGTGGCTAAACTATAGTCCACCACTACTTTTGATATGCATGCTATGGACTATTATTTACAAACAATGTACAGAGCTAGTAACCCACAAATGTGGGATTTCTACAAAGCCTACCACCCATAAAAAAGAATTTTGAGGTAGAAAAAAAACTCGAGTTGTAAGTTTAGAAGTCAACAACTACAAAATACCCCTGCAGTGACCTGCAATTTCTTGGCCCAAAGCTAGCCATGTCAAATAAAACCTGGCATGCAAGTTTAATATTCTAGCACATGCATAAAAAAATTTAGCCATTGCATCCATATTTCTAGCCCCCAAAAACCATGCTACGACCACCAATCAGAGGATTCCAATAGATCTCAACCTAAACCCTAGGAAACGTAGCTTCAACCCAAGTTGACATATAGGCCCACTCCAGTTCTACCACATGGCAATGTAGCATAGGACACATCATCAAGACACTTGGTTGCCAAATCAACACATTCGCCAGCTCACACACCATGTCTGCAACAAATTAGTGCCCACTATACATCCAGTTGGGAGTGACATCAGCATACACATCATTTTTTTCCACACTTAGCCATACAATCTATATGACATGTCAATCAATTCGTACGTGACACGTAGTAGGCCATATTTTTTGTATGGTGTTGACATCATACTGACATCATCAAGGGGACCCATTTTCACTAACGTCATCATTTTATGAGCTTAAATTTGATAGCTATCTGACCATCATTCCAATGAAAATTAGAATAGTTGTGACAACTATATGATCATCAAATTTAAACCCATCTTTTTCTGATGTAACCCCTCTCCAGATTGATTTTTTATTTTGTAGTCTAAATTTGGGAGGCCATATCTTAGTCATCTAGACTCCAAATTAGGTGCAATTTCTTTTGAAATTGGGTATAATTTCCTAAAAATCTTAGTGGTGTAGCTCTTTTCTAGTTTTGGTGCACAAATTTGTCAAAAATTGTATTTTTTGGTGACTATACCTACATAATCCTGCATTTTGCAACTTCAAACACTCTGTATGGGCACATCTAGACTCAAAAATAGGTTTCATTTTTTTTAAAGTGCATTATTTTTCATCTACTTTCTAGATCTATAGTCTGATTGTTGGGTTGTGTGGAAAAAAGTGTCACTTTAAGAAATAGGGCATTTCTTTGTTTTGTATTGTTTTAGAATTATAGCACATTGTAAAGTTCCAAATTTGTAATCCATTAAGAGGTTGTAACAAGCAAGATCATAAGTCCACAAAGGAAAAAAATTGGCAAGTGGCCATTGTAATTGCACTACTTATAAAATACCAAAAACATCTATTTTGAGGGGGCTACTTGATTTAGTGAAAAGCGGGGGGGTGTTCTTGGTGTTGTGTTCCTTCTTTTCTACAATTTTCTTTCATTTTCTGCATTATGAGAAATTTTAAGTTTCCAAAATTAACTCCACATAACTATGCTACATGGTCCATCAAAATGTGGTATCATTTAATGCACAATGGAGTTTCTCAATATGTAGATGGTACCCTTCCTAAACCAACAAGTGATAATGTATCAACAAGTGATATTTCAGCTTGCATGGAAATGGATAGAAAAGCCCTAGATGATATATGTTTGTGGGTTGATGACAAGATCATGTATCAAATTAAGAAGTCTTCTACATCCGAGGAAGCTTGGGATACCCTCAAAAACTTCTATGGTAAAGTGTCTGAAGAGGATGTCTTCAAAACAGAAGATGAGCTTGTCTCCTTAGATCCTAATTCATTTGATTCTATATAGGATTGTATGATTAAGGTGAATGAACAAAGGAAAAATCTTACTAATTGTGGGAGTTTTATCAAAGATGATAGATTGATATATCTAATACATAACAAGCTACCATCAGAGTATTCCATATTTGTTTCTTCTTTTAACATGTCAAAGACTACATTAGGGTCTGTCTATAAGAGAGTCTCTTCTGATTAATATGTTGATCTATTGGATATAGAAGAAAAGAAGTTGAAATCAATGGGGATTCTCAATTCACTTAAGTCTAAAGCATTGGTGGCCAACGATGAGAGTTCTCAAAATTCAGCTAGACAGTCTTCAAATAAAGGAAAGGGTAAGAATAAGAAGAAGAAGAATGAATTAGAGGATGTAGAAAGGACAACACCACAATCCAATCAACAAGGCAAGTCTTCCTCAAATTCCAACAAGAAGGGGAACAACAATAAGGAGAAGAAAAAGTGTGCCTATTGCAAGAAAATGGGTCATGAAGAACATGAGTGTTATCATAAAAAGATTGATGAGTTTACCAACATCATGAAGAAACATAATGTTCCACTACCTAATGCTTATAAGGATAAAGGGTCTTCTTTAGATTCAAAGGGAAAAGGTCAAGCACTCATGGCTAATTCAAACTCTTCAAAGGAATGGATACTTGATTCAGGTGCCTCTTATCACATGGGTTCTTTAAAGGAGGATTTTTCTTCAATGAAGTAGTCAAAGGTACCCCACATCTCTATGGGAGATGATACTAAAATGGAAGTTGAAGGAAAAGGAAATGTGGAAATGGAAAATGGAGAGTTTCAAGATGTTCTCTATGTTCCAAACCTAATTTTTAATCTCCTTTCAATCTACGGAATCACTCACCTCAGAGATGGATATAGAGTTGAGTTCCTTCCTGACTTAGTATAGGTGCACAGTCTTAAAGATGATTCCTTGGTTGCAATGGGGAAAGTGAATCATGACAAAAGTTTGTACTCTTTCTCCCATTTTTTGCCCAAGTCTCCTTCAAAGGCCTTGTTATGTCAATCCAATTTAAATATGCAATTATTTCATGAGTGGTATGGACATCTTTCCTTCTGCTATCTTTAGCAACTTTCCACAAAAAAAATGGTCAAAGGTCTACCCCAAATAAACTTTTCCCATGGTGAATGTTCAATAGATTTAGTGGATATGCATCTAGAGGGGAATTTACAAAAAGGGGAGTCTTCAAGACCACCAATTGTTCTACAAATGGTCACATGGTATTAGCAGGCCCTTTTGTAGTAACATTAGTCAGCTAGGGTCACTATATACTTATTTTTGTTGATGAATTTTCAACATACACTTGGGTCTACTTTATTTGTAACAAGAATGAAGTGTTGGACAAGTTTCTAGCCTTGAAGACTCATATTGAATAGAAATATAGGAAAGCCATCAATGTTCTAAGAATGGACAATGGAAGCATGTATGTGAATAGAAGACTAAAAGGCTTTTCTAGACTTGAGGAAATTGATCTTTAGAATTCATAAGCATTCAGTCTACATTAGACAAATGTTGCAGCATTGAGGATCCACACTCTTATGTCTATGGCGAGTGGCATGATACAAGCCAAGTCTCTAGATCCATCACTTGAAGTTGAAGCAATCATTAGTGCCACTCGCATTCTTAATAGGTCTCCTCATCTAGCCTTAGATGACAAGAGTCCTTTTGAGGCATGGTGTGATAGAAAACCTATTATGACACACTTCAAAGTCTTTGGTTGTCCTACATGGGCAAATAGATCTTTCAGGGGATGAAAGGCACAATCACCTCAGCCTTGTACTTTCATTGATTATGAAGACAGTGTGAAGGCATATAGACTCATGGATCTAGAGACACATCAGATTTTTGTGGAGAAGGATGTACACTTTGAGGAAAGTTTGCCCAGCTTATCCTCTAATCCTCTCTACACGTCATATCATGTGGAAACTGATAGTGACACTAGCAATAGTGCTTCAATACTTTCAAACACATGTGGTTCTATCAACAGTTGCAGTGAGAGGTCACTACATCAGTCCAGTCCACATGCTTATATCACCATAGTGATAGGTCCAACACAATAGGGTACATCCACTCTTTCAGGTCTAGCATCAATGACAAATTTGGGAGACAGTATTGATGATCTATCTCTTCTTCTTGATGTAGCAATAGCTTCTTTAGTTGTCATGAGGGCTCCATCCAACCCTCTTGTTCATTCTCTACATGATCAATCATTAAAGGTTGAAGTGATTGTGAATACTTATGATCAGTAGTTGTAGAAGTTTTCTTCATCAATTGTAGAGACAAACAGTTCTTTGAGACAAATTCTTTAGCTAGTTGAGCAAGTTTCAGAGACATCACTTACCTATGAGATTCTTTCCATGCACAATAGAAGCATCTCATTTGTACCCTTGGCAAGCATTCTTATTTGGGGGGGGAGCCTATCTTGTCTCTCTTCCTCTTCTCATTTTTCTCTTATGTATATATTGGATGTATGTCATAATGATAGGTCTTGATTACTCCATCCATTCATACATCATATGTGTTTTTCATCTCTTTTTTTGGGGGATGGTTTTTCCCATGAGGTCTTCCCTCTTTCTTCACTTTATGAGAGATTGTATGTCATTATGTACATGGGTACCTAACATGGCCTACTAGCTAGGACCCATCATGCACTTCAGCCTAGATTTCATAAGCTTAAGGGCATTCCCCTAAGTTGTACATAAGGAGGGGTGTTGGTGTAAATAATAATTTACTTAATTTTACTTAGGTTAATGCATTATTTTATTATTTATTTAGGTGAGACACTTAGGATTTTATGTACTCTCATGAGTTTTCATGTTGACAACATAGAAGTATGCAACTCTAATTTAGCACATGGTGTCTACAACACTAGAGTTTGCATCATTCACTGAGTTGTCATGTAGACAACACAGTTATTCACACTCCTGATTTACATGCTACACCATTGTAGGCTTATCCTCACATCATCTCACTTACTTTTGTGCTTAATGGAGAAAAACTCATATCTAGTGGACATGTGTCTAGTTGTATGACTTATCTTGTTGCTAACTTCTATGCATTCTAGATGCTCTCTAGAGGCCTTTGTATACAAGAACTCCTAGTGTACTTGCATAAGGCATATTGGATGAATATATTTTCATTCTGATAATACTCTCTCTTTGGTCTACTATTGTGCTCATGTTTGAGTTCCTTGGTCTTGGTTGAATTCTACCCTAAGCCAAATGCTTACACTATGAATTAACAACAATGGGTACAAAAAGAGAAGTTTGAACCCAACTGGCTTGGTCCCTACATAGTCACTATAGTTTTTAGATGTGGAGCTTACCAACTTTCTACAACTGAGGGAGAGGTGCTCAAGGAGCCCATCAACACTTTCCATCTAAAGTGGTTCTACAGCTGATCTAGTTCCAAAAGCTCTCTGTATATATCTAAATATCCTAAAAAATTCTAAAAATTGCAAGTCCTTACAAAATCATTACCCTGGTGAAAACCTAGAAATGGGCACCTTGGTAATAGCAAAAAATTGGAAAAAATCAAAAAATAGAAAAAAAGAGAAAAATACAAAAATACAAAAAAAAGAGAAAAAGAGAAAAAGAGAAAATACAAAAAAAGTGAAAAACAAAAAATGTACCATTGATGAAAACCTGGCAAACATGCATCATGGTAGAAAAAAAAAAGAATTTTTGCCAAGAAGGTGAAAACTTGATAAACAAGTGCCTCTTGTTCCCCAATGCTATATCTTGCAATGCATCTTATGAGTCATGTATAACTGTTTTCCTACTTTCACTCATGCATCCATGGATTGAATCTTGTCATAACTTGGGGGCAGCACCCTACAATGTCATAGGAATCTCTTTTATGAAAATCACCAATTGTTCTAACTATGCCTACCTACTATCGCAAGTGTCACTTTTTGAGATTCCTCTCATGGAAAATCTCTTAAGAATCTATCACCAATTTTTCTAATTGCATCTGTCTATTGTCACTCATGTCACTTTTGAGATTCCTCTCACAAAAGATCTCTTGTGACAGTCACTAGTTGTTATAATTGTGTCTGCTTACTATTTCTAGTGTCACTTTTTGAGATTCCTCCATGGAAAATCTCTTAGGCATTAGTCACCAGTTGTTCTAACTACATCTACCTACTATCTCTTGTGTCACTTTTAAGATTCCTCTCATGGAAGATCTCTCTTGCTTCAGTCACCAATTTTTCTAACTTTGTCTATCCACTATCGCTCAGTTCCTACTAAGGTTCTTCTTAATGAAGATTCCTCTTTGAATTTAGTCACTAGTTGTTCTAACTGTGTCTATCTACTATTGTCATCCTACTAAAGAGATTTATTTCATACATATTCTAAACATTGATACTTGAGATCAATCCTATAACACAAAAACTAAACTCAAAATGGTGAACTTGTTTGGGATATGTTGAGCTTTTCTTTACTTGTTTTGCTTTCAATTTATCATGTCTCTTTGAGCATCTTGATGATGTCACTTTTGAATAGAGAAGCAAAAATGGGGGCCATGATCTTTTCTTTGTTTTCTATTTTTAGTTTAGTTCCAATAATTTGAAGCATCCATATAAAGAGGGGTGTCCACTATAAGAGCCTCCATCTCGAATTAGATGGTTGTGTGTACCTCAACTCCTCTTATATGGATAAATTAGTGAGTTTGGTTCTTCTCCTTGCTTGTTGGAGTGAACTCTTTATGCTACAGTAAATACTGATACTCATCCTGCTAAGTGAATGTATGGGTCACTATGAGTACACTTAGAACATTTTTGTCCTAGGTTACGAATGCAAGGTTCATTGTGGATAGAATTCTTACTGATTACTTAACATAAGAAGGATCTCTTGTGTATCTAGTGTGTTTGCACACAAGAAACATTCTGGTCATCCTAGCATTTATTCTTTGATGCTTATGTTAACTTGCTACATTAAAAATGATAAATGCTCTAGTCATTCGAGCTTCTTGTGCCTTGAATGCTTACATTTAATCCTAAAAAATCTAGAACATATGTCCTATTCATATTTCTATGATTGCAATGTTAGTAGGAATTGTATGATATGTAAGATTTCACTAAAATCTTAGTGATGATAATTATCAAAGCTTGGTAACTATACCTAGGGTTGCATCTAGCCTAGAGCTGCATTTCATATGCATTGATGAGGCTAATTATAACCTCTATTTCATGATAGTTTTAAACACTTTTTTAATACTCTATTTCATTTTCATCAGGACATTTGTGAACTTATGTTTACCTAAACCAATAATTAACCTATGGGTAGATAGTATGTCATCTTTTGCCAATATTATATATATGATGTAGTATTTCATATAATTATTAGAATGTGTGTTCTTGTATTTGAATTTAATTTGATAATGCTTATTTGCAATTATCTCTACATTATAACTAACCTATTAGCATTGAAGCTAAAGATGATTGGAAGAATTCAAAGATGAACGTTGAAAACAACCAATAGCATTCAAGGAAAAAAAAACATTGAGGTTTAGCCATGGTGGAGAAAAATCATAATGGTATTAAAGGACATGGCTATGAGTATGGAGGAGCTATGATGACTTACTACAATCTCTACATTTATTATTATGGCAAGCAGTTGTTTAGACTTTATTATTCTTGCCTTGAGTCATTATCTTTTCTTCTTGCCTTGAGTTGTTATTTTCCTTCTTTCTCTCTTGTGGATTTATAGCTAGGTTGTTTACTTTTCTATTTTTGAATAAGCATTGATCTTGTATATATAGGCATTGGACCAAGTGTGTTAGTTTAGTTAGAAGAAAGTTTATGAAAAAAAACTGTTAACTTTTGTAGTGAGTTGTTTTTATAGTTCTACGTATCATTCCCATGTAACAAATTTTTGAAATGTAATGAAATAGTTGGTGGCTTCTATCCTATGTTAGTGTATTAGTAGAAGCCAACCAAGGGAGCCCACTTGGGAGGTGGATTATATTAGAATAGTATAGATTTATTTCCAAGTATTTTTAGTATTGCAAGTAGAAGTTGTAAGTTCCTTCCTATAGCATCATACTTTGTGAATGTTCCTGCAGTATCTATGAGAATAGTTATAGTAGATGAACTAAGTTGTAATATATGTTAGCATTTTATTGTATTTCTAGTATTCATTTCAGTAAAGAGTTAAACATGTTGGTTTTCGGCAGCAATAGTGTAGGTTCTTTTCCTTGTATTTTACTTTGCTACAACATAAGCATAATAATTCATTAAGAGACCTAGTGCACATATTGTGCCGACCATTTCAAGTATACATCCCTAGGTTGATAAGATTAAATACACCTCATAGTGGGAAAAATAGTCCTTAGATTGAATACATTATTCCTAAGCATGGCCTAGAGCATGATTATTATACACCTATTGTGAGGTGGACCATTTTTGGCACCGTTGCTGGGGATGGTGTCAAGCTAGGAGCATTCTTGAGTCATAGTTCTTAGATAAAGTATTTTTAGAAATTTCTAGTTTTAAAACTTTATTCACTAGTGTGAAGAGTTCAATTGCATGCATCAAAGAGGAAGACAACAAGATGAATATGGTAGATTTATTCCACGAGAGTCTATTAATTTGAATGAAGAAATTGAAGAAGAATAAGTTGAGTTTCCTTTTGAAGATGCAAGTCCTATTTTTCCTATAGAATCATCTTCAAGACCAAAACCTATAGATACAAGTAGTCTTCAATCTTTTATTAAAATTTTGGCCAGTTTCCTTAATAATACTACTTTAAATCCACCAGTTGTTAATAATCTAGTACCCAATGTTCCTTCTCAGCAGCAACCTCATAATCTAATACCTCCAGTAATGGCACAACCTAATTTTCCATTTCCTCTCCCAAGCCTTATAAATACTAATAATCTCAAGAATATACTTGCAGCTACTCTTCCAAAGTTCTATGGCTTGCAACCAAAGACCCTAATACTTTCTTGTTTGAATTTGATATACTCTGTTGTAGTTTTGACTACAACACTAATGCCCATAAGCTCAAATTATTTCTAGCAACATTGAAAGAATTAGCTCTACAATGGTTCATGGGCTTAGGAGCCAATGTAGTAGGAACTTGGGATGAAATAAAAACTCTATTTCTAGATAAATATAAAGAGTATTGCAAAGCATCTAGTTCAAGAGGAGATGATGTCTTCAAGATATCATGGAAGGGGGAAGAAATATTGGAACACTATGTTTCATGTTTCTTGTATACATTATAGAAGAACCCTCAGCATGTGTTGTCTAAGCATTCACAAGGGCTAGTCTTTCTGAGAGGTGTGAATGGCAACTGTTTAGAAGCACTAGACTAGATCGTTGGTGGTGATGTATATCAAGCTTCCTGGGATGACCTCAAGAAGATCTGTCAAAACTATTCAAGGTTAACCATGAAGAAAGGTTGAGGACCTCATTCCACAGTCACTAAAGGAATTAGCCAAGGTATTTCAAAGCTTGAGATATCAAACCTATTATCAAATTTCAAATAGGACATCGTCAATGATGTCACTACACATCTTGACACAATGACTACAAAGAAGTATGTAGAAGCTAAGTTACAACTAGCTAAATAGTACCCTCATTACCGAAAGCAAAAGAAGGATTATCGATGCAAACTAGTTCATAGCATGGAGAACCAATATCTTCCAACTGAGTACCTCAAGATATATGGAGATGATGAGCAAGTGTTTTTTGTTTCTCAATGCCAGCCATGGCCCCAATGTCAAGGTATGCCTCAGGACCCTTTGCAAAATTCAAATTCATATGGTAACAATGGAAAAACTGTAATCCCCAAGCTCCTCCACAATATCAACCTAATTGGAATAATGCTATGCAAAACAATCTACAACAACCCCAATGGCTTTAGAATTTCCAATGATTCAGGCCCAACCAATATAACTACTGGCAAAACCAAAAGACCCAATGGCTGTAGACACCTGAAAATCCTTTAGAAAATAAAATATTTTTATTTTCTAAAAAATGTCCCTGATCACATCATCATTTATTAATTAATTAATTATTTTATTTATTTATTTATTTTTATGCCATTAAATCCCTTTATCTTAATTAAAAATACTTAATTAAGGAATCCCTCCCAAAAATGTTTAAATCTTATTTAAACATTATTTCTTTATTTATTAATTATTTAATTAATAAATTGACCAAAAATCCAAAAATAAATTATTTATTTATTTTTTGCCCAAAACTTGGCCAATTTCCTTAAAACCACTAACCTCTTCCAAAATCTTCTAGTCCTTTAATTTCGATTAAAGGCTAACCTCATCATTTCCTACCCCTAATCCCAACTCAAAATATTTAATTAAGATTAAATATTAATCTTCATGTTTATTAAAAATATTTTAATAAATATCTCCTCAACCCAAACCCTTGAAATAAATAAAACTTTATTTATTTCATAAAAACCTTATTTATCCTCATCCTAGGAAGTTCTAGACTCTTCTAGAAAGTCTTCATCCTCATCCAAAGCCTAGACTCTTCTAGAAGATGTCAATCCTTATCTTTGACCCTAATCCTAATCCCCCCCCCCTAACCTTGTCACATTTCCTAAACATGGGTTAAGACTTGCTAACCCAAGCCAAAGCCAACAAATATCCCCTCCTTCACCCACCCTCATTAAATGTCATCCACTTTCCCATCTCTAACATCCCTAATCTAATCTTAACCCAAGCCTAATCCAAGCCTTAATCATTTGCACATTCCTAAGTCAAGCTTAAGACTTTCTTAATCCAACCCAAGCCAAAATATCTCAATTCTCTCACAAATATCCCAACCATAAAATGTTATGAAGCCCACAAAGCCATAAATGACTCTTACAAGCCCATTCATTGCTTTTACAAGCCATTATGAGGGTATTTATGAGCTTTGAGCCTGCTTTGTTGACCCTTCAACCCCTCTTGTTCTAACCAATAACTCTGTGACATGTGTCACTCCCTGATTGGTTGTAAGGAAGCACAATCCATGTGCTCTCCTCTCATTCAATCTAAACCTTCCATAAGCTTTTTCCCATCCTTGCATCCTAGCCCTTGATCCCTCAAGCCCTTTGCCTATTTAAGGAATCCTCTGCCAAGCTATTTTAACACAATTTAGAAAGTAAAGCCATAATGCCATTTTGAGAAGCCATTTTTACATCAAATCCATTCACCAAAATCTATCAAAAATCTTCCATTGAAGCCCATTTGAGCATTTGAGCATACATACATAATCAAGCCATCTTAGCTATTAAACACACCTCTACATCAAGTGATCATCCTCATTGAGAGAGCCTATCCATGGCGCATATTTTCATTTGAAGACTTCACTTTGTCTCTCATGAATTTATGTTAAATTAGTATGCAAATGCTTTTTGATTGTTTTAATTTAGTGTTTCTAACATACTAAAATAGCATATACATTTTGGCATGCCTGGTGGGACCCCGCATGGGTTATCTTCATTAGCTTTTTTAGTCAAGTTTTGTATGTCATTTGCTGATTTTGGCTAATTTTGCTTGTTTTTGTGATTCGTAGGATTGTATAAATTAGTTTTGTAGGTCCACATGAGCATGAAGAAGACAAAGAAACTCATAGTCTATCTCATAGTGTTTGCAGATTTTTCAAGCTTATAGGTGGACGAAGCACTTGAAATTCTTCTTCCTCTTCTTGTCTATATTCTTCTTCTATTCCATCTACTTCTTCTTCTTCTTCTTGAGGGATCTTGGCCTTTTTTTTTTAAGGAAGCAAAATCTTACACACTTTTTTTTAAGTGCTTAAAATGAAACCCCAAATCATACTTAAATCCATTAAAAACTAAAAATTTGCAAAAAAAAATTAAAAAATTAACAAGTGAAACTAAACCAATCCAATCATTTGCATCCTTGCAACATCAAGGTTTTAGATGCATTCATGCAAAGTTAGGAACACTTCATTTTTGGGAATTTATAAAGAACTTCAAGTTTCCATTTCAAAAGGTTCAATATCAACACTAAGTGCACACTAAAATATAAATCAAACTCAAAGCATCAATCAAGGATGAAATGAACCTCATTTGCAAATATTTTAAAGTTCTTTTTAAAATCTCATGAAAACTAAGAGTCCTAAATGGTTGCTAAATTTGTCCTAAAAATTTTTGTTATTTGTTCCAAACAAATGTCTTGTTGCAAAATCTTGAATGTTTCTTAGGTTTTTCATGCATCAAAACAATCTAGGAATATCATTTTTGGGCTTAAAACATGCAAACTAGAACACAAAATTTTGAATGAAAACCAAAGTCCAAAGAGTCAATTTCTTTTTTGAGTCCAAAACAATCTTGAATGATCTAAGGTTAAAACAAAGCACTTCAAAGTTCTTAAAACAACACACAAAATCTCAATCTTGAATGCTCAAAGGAAAAAACTTGAATGTTCAATCACTTGTCTTTGAATGCATGTTGCTAAAATCACTCTTGAGTGGCATGGATTAAAATCAAGTTTTTTTTTTTATAAATGCATGATTAAAAAAACAAATCCAATCTTGAATGCAAAAGGTCAATTAATCATTACAATATCTCACACTTCATCTTTTGAGGCATAAAAAGAATCTACATTTTAGAAACTTTCTAAGTTATAAAAACAAATAAAGACACTTTGAGTGAATTTGTTGTTGGACTCACCCTCTTTAATCACCCATCATTCTAACCATTGGTTGCAATATCAGTGCCATATATGGGGATGGATCTACCTAAGAAGGTGTTAAGTGCTCCACAAAAATCAAATTCCACTCACTTGAGTTTTTATTGATTTTTCTAAGATAGAAAATTTCTTGAATGCACATTAGTCTCACTAACACTTTATTTGGGCATAAAAATTGAAAAAATCTTGATGTGGAGGGCCTCTAGGTGCGCACTTGAAACTGAGTTTTACACATCTTTATTTTGGGCTTAGAACAAACTCACACTCAATCTTGAATGCCTTAAAGAAAAATCAATCGATACTTGACATGGAGGGCCTCCGGGCGTGCAAGTTTACTTTTGTTGACCCTAAATCTTCTTGGTGTATTCATTCTTTGATCGATTTTACTTTTGTTTACACTTCACATTGGAATTGAACATTTTCATCCTAAACATGTGTGTTTGCAAGGTCTAGATCCAAAAAACTTAAGTGTCAGTTGGAAAAGAATTCTATCTTTTAGCCCAAGATCATCCAAATCTTCTCTCCCCTTGTCATCTTTCGAGGCCATCTTAGGTGCATAAGATTAGGATCCAAAATCTTGTTTAAATTTTATGAGGCCTACTTGCAGATTTAATCACCCCTTGGGACGGCCTCAACTCCAGCATTCCAGCAAAGTATAAAGATCAGGAGGTGAATCCAAAGACACCTCTCTTGGGATCAAGATTTTGTCACTCAAGCTAAGCCTCAAGGAAATTTATACCCTTGAGAAGTGAAAGAGGAGAAGTGGGTTACCACTCCTCTCAGCTGTGTGACATTTTTTTGGTTTCATCTGTGGATTTGGGCCCCACGTACCTTGGGTATATCGAGGACTCCCTAGCTAAACCAACTGTCAGCCTTGTAGACAACCATCTAGGATGCTAATGTGTTTGAAGTGATTGATCAAAACATTTGTAGAACATACACACTCTGTGGCACAAGTATCACATTCTGAGAATCAAAAATTTCTATCTGGTTGTTCCTATCTATTGCTTGATCTTTTACTTGTTGAATGAATGTTTTCCAAACTTGTTCAATCCTAGCTTAGGGCATACTGAGCGTAGTCACTGTCTGTTCCATAAGTTGAATGAGTTGAAGCAAAACAACCACAATCTCTCAAAGCCAAACAGATTCAAGAATTTATGTCAGAACAATCCAAACCCAAATAGAAGTTTCACAAAGCCAAATTCAAGCCCTCTCAGGCATACCAATAAATTTCAGCCAAGAGAAAGGAAGTAACGCCAAGCCCTCAAATTGCTAAAATCCCCAAAGTAGAAGACAAAGTGGCTGACAAAACCTGTCAGGATGCCTGGTTAGATTGCACTATCATATTTAGCAAGCATCCACAAGTTAACTCTACTTATGTCTTACCAACTAGGCATGATTTTTATAATTAGGCCCCCTTGCTTTTCCACATCTTCTTCCATAAGTTTCACTTTATAGTCATCTTTGTAGGAAAGCCAGCCATTCTATGTTATCCCTTTAAATCATTTTAGCTCATCCATCTCATCTAGGTCTTTGCCTTAGAATCAAACCAATCCCCTCAAACCTAGCTAGCATCCCAAAAAGCCTAATTTTCACATCCAAGCCTTCAAAATTGTTGTCACCTTGCCAAAGGTTTTCCATTCCTACCATCTTTCAAATCCACCAGCCTCACTGAGGTTATCCCTCTGACAAAGCTTTTTCTAGGGTAATCTAGCTTTGTCACTTGTTATCCCTCATCACCTTGAGCCAAAGGTTGGGATCCACAAGTGGTCAGTCTCATGCTTTTCCTAAAGGATCATCAGTCTATCCTTAAAGTTGACACAATCATCACCAAGCTTGCACATAGGAAAGCAGACCTTTCATGCTTTGGCAACATATCTTTGAAGTTAGAATCCCCAACACAATCCTCCTTAGGTTTTTCATATAGCTTTTCCTCAACCCAAGAAATCATTTGCATAGAAAATCCTTCCCCCTTTGCATCCATTATCATTGTTGCATCTCATCCCTAGGAACATTTTCATGCCACCCGTCACTCATTTAACCAAGAAGAAGAAAGAAACAATGGAACCCTATCATTTGGATCAAACAGCATCACTCCCCTTGAGCACTCAACCATCCTTTAGCCTAGAGAACACTATACCATCACCTACTGACATCTAAGCTTTCATGAACCAACCAAGAAATGTAGTATTGGTGAACGCCATTATAGAGAAGAACAAAGAAACAATCATGGCTAACTTTTGAAGGGACAATATAGGAGCCTTCAACTTTGGAAGACCTCCTCCCTTATCAAATCCATCTCACCCATTGTTTGGACAACTACCACTCCCAATAGGCTCTTATGGTTTAGATTATCCTCAATATGTGCCAAAAGAAGAGCCTCAAGCTAATCCTTATGATCCAATAGACCCAAACATACCAGCCTCCACTCAAGTTGAAATCTCCCTTCTGCAAGCCAATCCAACCACCACCACTCCACCATTGGTCCATACCACTCCATCCCGAACCCCCTTCACCCAAAACACCTCATCATTCACTCCCTTCACTATTGTTGTTGATGCTTTCCAACCTAGCCTTCCAAATCCACCCATCTCCCAAATAAGTGCTAGCATCTTTGGCCAACCTCAGCAATATACAATCGAGATGCCACCCATGGGGCCAAGTAATCAAACTTTCATCACCCCCAGCTTTTTTAGCTCAGCTCAGAGCACATTTCCATCATTTCCACTAGGTCCTTGGAGCTCAATGCCATCAGCCACAAATCCACAAGCTACTGCCCTCACTCCACAAAGCTATCAAACCCCACAAGCTACTACCAATGTTCTCTCAAGTGACCCAAGCTCTTGCCACCACTCTACGAAGCTTTCAAATATAGCCACCAAGCTATCAAACCCCATCAGTTCCATTTCCAAGCTTTCAATTCCCACCACCTCCACCACCAACTAATCCATTACCTCTAATTACTAACTATTTTTCTATGCCACTTCTAGGAGGAAATCCACCACCACCAACCACAAATTACTTGGCCTCTTTTGCCATGCAAATACCTTCCCAAATGGGGGTACAACCCACATATATTGGTCAAACTCCTCAAATCCAAAGTCAAGTTCCACAAGCTCCCCGATCCTTTCCCCAAGCTTCACAACCATCTTATACCTTACCTCCACAAAGCAATCCATTTATCCCATAGCCATCTTATGTTCCTCAATCCCAACCTCAAATCCAATATGAACAGCAAGCCTCACAAAACATGTAGCAATATGTGCCACCTCCACCTCAGCAACCCATCATCCACCATTCAAATGTCCAAGCCATGTACAATCCCTACCAACCCATACCTCAAAGCCATCCATATTCCATTGCCCCATCTAGCACATACCCACCTCAGGGGACTCCTACATTGGGAGCACCCCAACCATCACCCATTAATTTAAAATGGGAAGCCATGAAGATAGCTTTGAAGAACATCTAGAAGGGAAATGATCCAAAAACCTTCAAGTTTGAGAATGTGTGTCCTTACCCATTTGACAGAGCCATTACCATGACACCATTTCTCAAACACTTTGAGATACCCAAGTTTGACAAATTCAGAGGAAAAGGAGACCCTATCACACATATCAAAGAATTTTACATGCACTGCCAAGAAGTGGCATACGGTGATGTCTTCCTCTTGCATCTCTTTCCCAAAAGCTTGGCTAGACCAGCTCTTGAATAGTTTTATAGAATCCCATATGGCACAATTAAAAACTTTGTTGAATTGTCTCAGGCATTTGTAGCCCAATATGCCCATCTTGTCGAAATAGAACTATCAGTAGTTGATCTTGTTCACACTAAGCAAAAAGGTGGAGAAAGCCTTCCCGAATATCTACAAAGATGGAAAACCCTTACCACCCGCATATCTTGCACCTTGCCAGAGCACCATTTGGTGAAAATGTTTATTGATAATGCCCACCTTAGCTTGGCTCACCACATGACCATGAACTATTTGCAAACCTACAAAGATATCAAAGAGAAAGAAATGATCCTTGAGCAAGGACTCATTAAAGATGGTGTGGTCAATATTTACAAGGAGGCCAACCAAAATCAATCACATTCCAATGACAAGTCTAGGTATTGGAACAAAAACAAGCATGTTGGAATAGATGGGGTTACTGATACGAGACATGTGAATATTGTTGGTCCTTCCCAAAATTAGTCCAACCCACCATATCAACCAAACAATCAAAAAACTATCAACTACCAACACTAGAATCACCAAAGCTATCAAGGCCACAATCCAAAACCCAACTTTCAAGGGTCTAGCAATCAAGCTAATGCCATTAATGTAGCTACAGGAGAAAGCCCAAGTTCCAACCTACACCTAGAAATTATACACCCCTTGGTGAGCCATTGGATGTCATTTTTGAGAAATTGACTAAGGAAAACCTCATCAAATTTCCTCCTACCTAGCAAATTGACCCAGGCCAATCCAAAGCTACATGGTATAAAGACAATGAGTACTACAAATTTCATAGGGTAAAAGGTCACACCACCCTCAAATGCATGAAACTAAAATATTATGTGTAGGACCTCATTGATTGGAAAGAAATCACTATTGGTGCCCAAACCTCTCCCAATGTAGGCTTGCAGATCTATCAAAATGCTTTTCCCCCTCACAACAATGAAAATCCTAGAAAATCACCTATCCAAACCAACAACAACATCACCAAAAACCGCCAACCAAACCAATAGCATGGGAAGAACTATGACCACACTTCATCCTACATAGACTATGGTAGCCTCATCAGTTGTATATCTAAAAAGGAGCCTTCTGTCAATGTTATCAATATCCAAGGCCCAAACAATGAGTATGTAGTCACCACCAGAAGAGCACAATTGAACATCATAGCACCATCAGTCCCATCAGCACTATCAACCCCAACCATTATCATTAGCTCCATCCAAAAGCCAATACAATATCTTGGAACACCTTGGGAACATGCTAGCCCAAATCTCCATTTTAGACCTTCTTTGCACTAGTCCTATGTACAAAAACATCCTTGATAGTGCTCTCATAGAATCCCATGTCCCTTTAGATATCAACACTACTAATTTTTGTAATCTTATTGGACACCTATTCTCCTCATGTGCCCTATCATTCAAACCCATCGGCATAATCGTGGTCGAGCCAAATCACACCCTTCTGCTTCACATAGCCATTATTGTATCCAATTTTTCTGTAAAAAGAGTAATGATAGATAATGGATCAGCCTTGAATATTTTCACCCTAAAATTCATAAAACAAGCTAGGTATACTAAGGCAGATATCATCAGTGAGGTTATCACCATCAAAGCTTATGACAACTTGGAAAGAACCACAGAAGGAACTATTTTGCTGCCAATCAAGGTTGGGCCAATCATCCAAGAAACACTCTGCCATTTATTGATCTAAACCTACCATTTAACATCCTCCTAAGCCGCCCATGGATTCATGCCATGAAAGCCGTTCCATCCACTTACCATCAGTGTGTCAAATTTTTGCATCAGGGCACTGAGGTAACCATCCATGCCGATCCAGAACCTTTTGCTTACTGCAATGCAATTGAAGCTTCATATGCAAACCATTGCCTTGGAATTGATATTGGCACAACCATCACTAGCTCATCTCACACTCGTAATGACCTAAAAACCATCCTCGCCTCCACTCTGTCTACTGTGAAGATCAATAACAAAGGCTATGGAGAGTATAGTTTGTCAGATGCATTTGTTGTCAGGGCACTCCCACTTGATCCACATGCCCATGGATGATTGACATATCACAAAGCTAAGGAGATTCTACCTCCTCAATACAAACATTTTGGCCCAACAACCTTTGTATCCTCAAAAATCCCTCTTCATGAGGAGCTCACTCTAGATATCAACAATTGGTTACATAAGGATGCACCTCCAAGAAATCAAGCACGCCTTGATCACTTCAGCCAAAAGTATCCCCAAGAACATAAGCTCATTACTAACAAATGGAACTATCAAGGTGGTGGTCTAGGACTAGAAGAAAGAGGCATGCAGTACCTCATCGATGCACACAAGTGGGAATCGAAGTCAGGTCTTGGCTTTGGCATATCCACAACTGGGGGCACCAATACAGATGGTCATGCTTTTTCAAACATTCACCGCGACCTTGTTGAAATTGAAGACATTCCTAAGGAAGTTGAAAAGAGAGCCTACGATGATATCCCAAACCAAATCTTCCTCGGAGACTCTATTCTCCAAGAACTATCCATCCATTTCATTGACCTACCACTCACCCATCCACAACTCATAGATTGAGACCAACCAAGAATCATACACATTGATGAGTTCACATTAGTGGAAGTTCTTCTGAGATTCATGGGAGCCAAAACTCCTCACAAGAAAACAAATCTAGATTCTACCTATATCTATAAGCTAGATCCCAAGGGGTATTTTGGAGAAAATCCCCAACCTAGTTCCGATACACCCAAAACTAGAACTAAGGTGAATCCGGGACTAGCTAAGGCAGCGAAGAGAACCCCTGAGCAAGAAAACCCAGAGTCACAAGCAGAACATGAGGATTTAGCATTGCCTCCTCAAGATAATCAACTAGAGGTGTCTTTTATTCTAATTGAGGATACTAGAGAAGTCAACATCGATTCTTCAAAGATCCCCAGACTTGTTTACATTGTTGCATCCCTATCACAAGACCAAGCTGACCTCCTCTTTGAGGTCTTAAGAGAGAACATTGGCCAATTTGCATGGTCATATCAAGACATGCCAGAACTTGATCCAAAGCTTGTAGTTCATCATCTTGCAGTCGATCCAAAGATCAAGCCCATCAGAAAAAAGCTTAGAAAAATGCACCCCAAGGTGGCATTACTGGTCAAAGCTAAATTAGAAAGAATATTATCTTCTAAGGTTATCCAACTATCAACTACTCAGAGTGGATCTCCAACATGGTCCCCATCACTAAGCCTTCCAATGACATCAGAATCTGCACTGATTTTAGAGATCTTAACAAAGCTTGTCCAAAAGATGATTTTCTCTTACCCAACATAGATATGATTGTAGATCTTATAGTTGGACATGAATTTTTTTCCCTTGTGGATGGATTTTTTTGGTATAATCAAATCAAGATTGCAGAAGAGGATCAGCATAAGACATCATTCACTACCCCTTGGGGAACCTTTTGCTACAACATGATGCCTTTTGGCTTAAAGAATGTTGGGGCTACCTATCAAAGAGCTATGACAACCATTTTCCATGATCTTATCCATAGCATTTTGGAGGATTATGTGGATGATATCTTGGTTAAATCTTACACCTTCATGGATCATCTTGTTGACCTATAGAAAGTCTTTGATAGGTTAGCCAAATATCATCTCATTCTAAATCTCAAGAAATGTGTCTTTGGGGTCACATCTGGCAAGCTTCTAGGCTTTATAGTTTCTAAACAAGGTATAGAGATTGACCCCAAGAAGGTCAAAGCTATCTTAGACATGCCTCCTCCCTAGACACTATGACAGCTTCGCACTCTTCAGGGAAAGCTTCAATCCATTTAGTGCTTCATCTCCCAACTTGCAAATAAGTGTACACCATTTGCACACTTACTGGAGAAGGATGAAAACTTCAAGTGGGATCCTTTATGTCAATGTAGCTTCGATCATCTCAAGCAGTATCTCATCAATCCCCCTATCTTGGTTCCACCAATTCCTAGTTGTCCCTTGATCTTGTACATATCAGCAACACCTACTGCTCTAGGGGCACTTCTAGCATAGCTCAATGACTACAACAGAGAAAGAGCCATCTACTACATTAGTAGAACCCTAGTTGGTTATGAACTCAATTACACTCCTATGGAAAAAGCTTGTTTGGCAATCATTTTCTCAACTCAAAAGCTTTTTCACTACATGCTAAGTCATACCATCCAACTAGTCTCCAAGATCGACCCTCTCAAGTATATGCTCTCCAGAACAGCACTTACAGGCTATTTGGCCAAATGGGTTATGCTCCTTAGCGAATTTGACATCCAGTATGTAGACAGAAAGGCAATCAAAGGGCAAGCTATAGTAAATCACCTAGCTGATGTGCCTCTAGTAGATACATATCCTTTGATCACAAAATTTTTAGATGAGCATATATGTCTAATTGAGTAACAGCCCCCATGGAAACTTTATTTTGATGGCTCATATACATCTCATGGATCAAGGATAGGAATATTGTTGGTCACACATCAAGAAGATTGCATTCCAAAAGTCTTCAAGCTACAATTACCTAGTACCAACAATATAGTTGAATATAAGGCTCTCATAGCAGGATTAAAGATAGCTACAGAATGGAACATCACTGAGTTACAAATCTTTGGCAATTCTCAGCTCATCATCAAGCAAGCCCTAAATGAATATCAAACCAAAGATGAAAAGCTATTACCCTACAAAGAGCTAGTTGATCAGCTAACCCAACATTTTACAAAGCTTCAGTTTACACAAGTGCCTTGAATGTAGAACAAAGTAGCAAAAGCTATGGCTACTATTAGCTCGCTCTTGGAAATTCCCCAAGCGGTTATGCAGTATGAGTTTTTAGTCAAGTAGCTCCTCACACCTGCCTATGCGAATGATGACTCAAATCGAGTTTGTATCCTTGTTGGTCCCCAATCCCCTTGGTACCATGAGATTCATGCTTACCTTAAAGATGGTATCATCTCCCCTCACCTCACATGTATCCAATGCCAAAACCTCATCCAAAAATCATCCTGCTATGTTATCATAGCCAATACCCTATATTGTCAAGGTTATCATGATACTCTCTCTTGATGTTTAGATGAAAATGAGGCCGTAATAGCGTTAAAAGAAGTACACTGCAGACTTTGCAGTGCCCACATGAGTGGTATTGTCCTAGGGTGACAAATCCTTAAAGTAGGCTACTATTAGCCTACCATCGAAGAAGACTCCTATGACTTTGTTAGAAAATGTCTCCCATGTCAACAGCATGCAAATCTTGTTCACACTCTAGTACAGGATCTATAGCCTATTGCACCACCTTGGCCTTTTGCTTGTTGGGGCCTTGATCTAGTTGGAACTATCACACCTCTCTCATCTAATGGACATAAATGGATAATAACACCTACAGAATATTTCACTAAATGGGTGGAAGCAGTCCCCCTAGTCTCAGCTACAAGAGTTCAGGTCTCCAAGTTCATCTTGTACCACATTGTTTGCCGCTTTGGCATCCCATCCACCATCTTCACCGACCATGGAGGTAACTTTGAAAATCTCAACATGGAAGAATTATGCACTTCCCTCTACATCCATCATCACTTTTCTAGCCCATATTTTCCATAAGGTAATGGCCAGGCAGAGGCAACTAACAAAACCCTCCTCAAAATCCTAAAGAAAGTTGTCAATGATTCCAGCTGTGATTGGCACCTACAAATAAATCCAGCCCTATGGGCCTATCGAAATTCTTTATGTACATCCACTAGCACAACTCCATACTCCTTAGTCTATGGTGCCGAAGCAGTACTACCCATAGAGGTTGAACTTCCCTCCTTGCACATATCTTTGCAAGGGAAAATATCAGATGAAGAATATAGAGTAGCTTGGCTCACCCAGCTAGATCTCTTAGATGAGAAGCGGCAACAAGCCTATGATCATCTCATAGTCTATCAAACTCATCTCAAAAGGAATTTCAACAAGAAGGTGCTTCCATGACACTTTCAGCCAGGTGACATGGTCCTTAAAGAAAATATGAAAGTCCAAGCTGATCGAGAAAAGAAATGCAAGTTTGAACCTAACTGGCTTGGTCCTTATGTTGTCACTACCTCCTTTGGCTCTGGAGCCTATTTGCTATATACATTGGAAGGAGAACTCTTGAATGATTCTACTAACATCATTCATCTCAAGAAGTTCTATGCTTGAAGATCCTTGGTATACCCAGCTTTTGACTAGTACAAAAAAATAGTAAAGAGAAATAAGCATCCAATGGTGAAAACTTGGCAATTCAAGTGCCTTGGATAGGTACCTTGGTAAAAACTTGGTAATTCAGGTGCCTTGAGTACTAAGACTAATCCATTATCTATCACTATCCTATCCCTAATCCATCCACTCACCATCTCATAAAACACTTGCTTGTTCCCTTGGTGTTCCAACTAAATATCCGACATCTAATGAAGCTTGTAAACACCTCCTGTACAACTTGTAAATCTTGTACCTCATCTTGTAAATCTTGTACCCCAGCTTGTAAATCTTGTATCATTCCTTGTATCATAGCTTGTATATCCAACTCTTGTGCAAAGCTTGTACCATATTATAGCTTGTATTATATACCAAATCTTGTATCCTAGCTTGTATCCTATCACATGCATACAAAGAACCCCATTTTCACTTAAGCTTTTCGCAAACCATCTACCTATCTACCTATCAACTATTATAGACATCCCACTCTTCACAAATATTTCCATCTCACAAAACCAAAACATGAACAACCTTGTACAATTGTAACATATCTTGGTTTGTCAGCTTGTACATCCTCTTTAGCTTAGTACCATTGTATCTATCTAGCTTTCATGTCAGTTCATCCTTGATTAGCATCTTGCACGCATCGCACAAATCTTGGTTAGCTATTACAATGCATCCTTTAGCTAGATCTCCTATCATCAAATTGTTATCCTTCTTGATTCAGCTTGCCAAGTGCATCACTCATCCAAATCCACCAGCTTAGGTGCTCTCTAATAGATCCTTGTAGGATATAGCTTTCCTCATGTTTGATCTTGGTCTGTTAGTATCTTGTCCTACCCATCTCATTGGCAAATGGTTCTCTTTTGAATTTTTGCTTTCTTTTGATTTGGAATCTTCTCTTCTGGGTCTTGACGTATCTTTTTCAAGCAATCTTTTTGTTTCCTCCTCAAGATTGCCACAATCTTCCATATCATGGCATGCTGGGAATGGGGCACTCTGAGTGTACGATTTTGATCAAGTATTTCATTTGTTTCTTTTTTTTGCTTGTGGGTTACCCAGTGTCGGTTCTGTACTATTTCTTCTGGGTTTCATGTGTGATGCTAGGGCAATCCTTGTGTGTTTGTTTCGAGTCAGTCTATCAATCTTCTGGATGGTTGGTGACATGGCCTTGACATTCTTGGTAACCTTGGCAATTAACCAATAGTCTTGTAGAAAATATAGTGCTCAACTACATGGTGGTACCTTTCTTTGAAGTTTTCCCCTGCTCAAAAAGCTTCAATAGATTCCCTTCATCTCCATTATTCCCCATCCATATCCAGCATCTATCTCTCCTACCCTAGCTTGTGCAACTATATCTCTCAAAATCAATCATCACTCTTAGCTTTAGGGATCCACAATCCTAGTCTCAAGGATCCACCAATCCAATCAATCTACCAAGCCTCATCTTTCGAGATCCACAATCCTAGTCCTAGGGATCTCTGAAACCCATCTTCCACCAATTTGACTCTATGAAATCTTGTTGCATCAGCTTTATATTCCCCTCATCCTTCTCCCTATCCTAGATTCCTTTTTATAGCGCTATGGTCCTTCATCTTCCACCTTCCCTAAAGTCTTAAGCTTGCTTCCTCTTGTGCATATGATTCTCATTTATCATTCTCCCATAGTCAGAGTTTGAGCTAACTAAACCTCTTCTCTTAAGCCACTCTTCATCCTCCCACCCACCAAGACTCTTATACTTTTCAAGAAGCTATTGAGTCTCACTTTCTCTCTCCGCCACCTTCTTGAGAGGGCATCTCGCAGTCCATTCTCTCCTCTTTTGCTCTAGCCTTGGGCATTTTATTTTCTTATCTTTGATGCCATGCCACTTGCGGCATCACACCAAAGAGGGGCAAAATGTAGACACCTAAAAATCTTTTAGAAAATAAAATATTTTTATTTTTTGAAAAAAGTCCCTGATGATATCATAATTTATTAATTAATTATTTATTTAATTTATTTATTTATTTTTATGACATTAAATCCTTTTATCTTAATTAAAAATATTTAATTAAGAAATCCCTCCCAAAAATGTTTAAATCTTATTTAAACATTATTTTCTTATTTATTAATTATTTAATTAATAAATTGACCAAAAATTCTAAAATAAATTATTTATTTATTTTTTGCCCAAAACTTGGCCAATTTCCTTAAGACCACTAACCTCTTCCAAAATCTTCTAATCCTTCTTTAATTTCAATTAAAGGCTAATCTCATCATTTCTTACCCCTAATCCCAACTCAAAATATTTAATTAAGATTAAATATTAACCCTCATGTTTATTATAAATATTTTAATAAATATCTCCTCAACCCAAACCCTTGAAATAAATAAAACTTTATTTATTTCGTAAAAATCTTATTTATCCTCATCCTAGGAAGTTCTAGACTCTTCTAGAAAGTCTTCATCCTCATCCAAAGCCTAGACTCTTCTAGAAGATGTCAATCCTTATCTTTGACCCTAATCCTAATCCCCCCCTAAGCTTGTCACATTTCCTAAATATGGGTTAAAACTTGCTAACCCAAGCCAAAGCCGACAAATATCTCCTCCTTCACCCACCCTCATTAAATGCCATCCACTTGCTCATCTCTAACATCCCTAATTTAATCTTAACCCAAGCCTAATCCAAGCCTTAATCATTTGCACATTCCTAAGTCAAGCTTAAGACTTTCTTAATCCAACCCAAGCCAAAATATCTCAACTCTCTCACAAATATCCCAACCATAAAATTTTATGAAGCCCACAAAGACATAAATGACTCTTACAAGCCCATAAATATTTTTATTTTCTAAAAAAAGTCCATGATGACATCATCATTTATTAATTAATTAATTATTTAATTTATTTATTTATTTTTATGTCATTAAATCCCTTTATCTTAATTAAAAATATTTAATTAAGGAATCCCTCCAAAAATGTTTAAATCTTAATTAACATTATTACCTTATTTATTAATTATTTAATTAATAAATTGACCAAAAATCCTAAAATAAATTATTTATTTATTTTTTTCCCAAAACTTGGCTAATTTTCTTAAGACTGCTAATCTCTTCCAAAATCTTCTAATCCTTCTTTAATTTTGATTAAAGGCTAATCCCATCATTTCCTACCCCTAATCCCAACTCAAAATATTTAATTAAGATTAAATATTAATCCTCATGTTTATTAAAAATATTTTAATAAATATCTCCTCAACCCAAACCCTTGAAATAAATAAAACTTTATTTATTTCTTAAAAACCTTATTTATCCTCACCCTAAGAAGTTTTAGACTCTTCCAGAAAGTCTTCATCCTCATCCAAAGCCTAGACTCTTCTAGAAGATGTCAATCCTTATCTTTGACCCTAATCTTAATCCCCCCCCTAACCTTGTCACATTCCCTAAACATGCGTTAAGACTTGCTAACCCAAGCCAAAGCCAACAAATATCTCCTCTTTCACCCACCCTCATTAAATGACATCCACTTGCCCATCTCTAACATCCATAATCTAATCTCAACCCAAGCCTAATCCAAGCCTTAATCATTTGTGCATTCTTAAGTCAAGCTTAAGACTTTCTTAATCCAACCCAAGCCAAAATATCTCAACTCTCTCACAAATATCCCAACTATAAAACTTTATGAAGCCCACAAAGCCATAAATGATTCTTACAAGCCCATAAATATTTTTATTTTCTGAAAAAAGTCCCTAATGACATCATCATTTATTAATTAATTAATTATTTTATTTATTTATTTATTTTATGACATTAAATCCCTTTATCTTAATTAAAAATATTTAATTAAGGAATCCCTCTAAAAAATGTTTAAATCTTATTTAAACATTATTTCTTTATTTATTAATTATTTAATTAATAAATTGACCAAAAATCTCAAAATAAATTATTTATTTATTTTTTGCCCAAAACTTAGCCAATTTCTTTAAGACCACTAACCTCTTCCAAAATCTTCTAATCCTTCTTTAATTTTGATTAAAGGCTAATCCCATCATTTCGTACCCCTAATCTCAACTCAAAATATTTAATTAAGATTAAATATTAATCCTCATGTTTATTAAAAATATTTTGATAAATATCTCTTCAACCCAAACCCTTGAAATAAATAAAACTTTTTTTTTTCCTAAAAGCCTTATTTATCCTCATCTTAGGAAGTTCTAGACTCTTTTAGAAAGTCTTCATTCTCATCCAAAGCCTAGACTCTTCTAAAAGATGTCAATCCTTATCTTTGACACTAATCCTAAACCCCCCCAACCTTGTCACATTCCCTAAACATGGGTTAAGACTTGCTAACCCAAGCCAAAGCCAACAAATATCTTCCCCTTCACCCACCCTCATTAAATGTCATCCACTTGCCCATCTCTAACATCCATAATCTAATCTTAACCCAAGCCTAATCCAAGCCTTAATCATTTGCACATTCTAAAGTCAAGCTTAAGACTTTTTTAATTTAACCCAAGCCAAAATATCTCAACTCTCTAACAAATATCTCAACTATAAAACTTTATGAAGCCCACAAAGCCATAAATGACTCTTACAAGTCCAAAAATATTTTTATTTTTTGAAAAAAGTTCCTGATGACATCATCATTTATTAATTAATTTATTTATTTATTTTTATGCCATTAAATCCCTTTATCTTAATTTAAAATATTTAATTAAAGAATCCCTCCAAAAAATGTTTAAATCTTATTTAAACATTATTTTCTTATTTATTAATTATTTAATTAATAAATTGACCAAAAATCCTAAAATAAATTATTTATTTATTTTTTGCCCAAAACTTGGGCAATTTCCTTAAGACCACTAACCTCTTCCAAAATCTTCTAATCCTTCTTTAATTTTGATTAAAGGCTAATCCCATCATTTCCTACCCCTAATCCCAACTCAAAATATTTAATTAAGATTAAATATTAATCCTCATGTTTATTAAAAATATTTTAATAAATATTTCCTCAACCCAAACCCTTGAAATAAATAAAATTTTATTTATTTCATAAAAACCTTATTTATCCTCATCCTAAGAAGTTCTAGACTCTTCTAAAAAGTCGTCATCCTCATCCAAAGCCTAGACTCTTCTAAAAGATGTCAATCCTTATCTTTGACCCTAATCCTAATCCCCCCCTAACCTTGTCACATTCCCTAAACATGGGTTAAGACTTCCTAACCCAAGCCAAATCCAACAAATATCTCCTCCTTCACCCACCCCCATTAAATGTCATCCACTTGCCCATCTCTAACATCCTTAATCTAATCTTAACTCGAGCCTAATCCAAGCTTTAATCATTTGCATATTTCTAAGTCAAGCTTAAGACTTTCTTAATCCAACCCAAGCCAAAATATCTCGACTCTCTCACAAATATCCCAACCATAAAACTTTATGAAGCCCACAAAGCCATAAATGACTCTTACAAGCTCATTCATTGCTCTTACAAGCCATTATGAGGGTCTTTATGAGCTTTGAGCCTCCTTTGTTGACCTCTCAACCCCTCTTGCTCTAACCAATGACTTTGTGACATGTGTCACTCCCTGATTGGCTGTAAAGAAGCACAATCCATGTGCTCTCCTCTCATTCAATCTAAACCTTCCATAAGCTTTTTCCCATCCTTGTAGCCTAGCCCTTGATCTCTCAAGCCCTTTGCCTATTTAAGGAATCCTCTCCCAAGCCATTTTAACACAATTTAGAAAGTAAAGCCATAATGCCATTTTGAGAAGCCATTTTTACATCAAATCCATTCACCAAAATCTATCAAAAATCTTTCATTGAAGCCCATTTGAGCATTTGAGCATACATACATAATCAAGCCATCTTAGCTATTAGACACACCTCTACATCAAGTGATCATCCTCATTGAGAGAGCCTATCCATGGCTCATATTCTCATTTGAGGACTTCACTTTGTCTCTCATGAAGTTATGTTAAATTAGTATGCAAATGCTTTTTGATTATTTTAATTTAGTGTTTCTAACATACTAAAGTAGCATATACAATGGCAACCACCCCAAGGGAATTGGCAGTCTACGAACCAATGGAAGGGATCTCAACAGTGGCCTAACCAAAATACCAGTACTCCATAATTACCATCTCTAGTTCAAAAACCTACTCTAATGCCACCACCTACAAATCCTAGACCTCAAAAGCAGACAATGTTACCTACACAACCTTAGCCAAATCTAAATAGCCAATAGCCATAGCAACCCATGTATAGTGTTGATGCTCAACAATATCTTGCTTACACTCTAAGTGTTGTAGATATACACTTGAGATCTGGTACAACTTTACTAGTGCCTAAACTGCCACTTATAACTAAAATATCAAATACTCCTACAGCATCAGAACCCTCAATCACTAAAGTGGTTAACCCAACCAATGTCACCATTTCAACCCAAGCTCAACCAGTGATGGAACCTCCTTTTCTAGAAAATTTTATACAAAGTAAACCTATAGAAATAGAGAAAAAACCTTTTGATATTGTTGATCAGTTGAAGAACATACATGTCCAAATACCCCTGTTCTAAGCCATTAAAGATGTTCCAATCTATGGAAAAACCATTAGAGGTGCCTACCTAAAGAAACTTGGAAGGAAGAAAAAGGACTCCACCATAGTCCATGTGGGACAATTGACTAACATTATGTTAGGAAAATTGATCACACCAAAATATTCTAATCCATGCAGTCCAATAGTGAATGTGAGCATAAATGGGCAGTCTGTTAAAAATGCTTTAATAGATCTTGGTGCCACTATAAATGTTATGACCAAGGACACTATGAAGGTGGTAAAAATAGAAGGATTAAGGGCTACTCCAACAATTGTACAACTTGCAGATAGTTCTATTGTCACCCCTGATGGGAAGATAGAAAACATAGTTGTAACCTTAGATTTTCTAGAGTATCTTGCAAACTTCATGATTTTGTTCCCCAAAGTTAATCTATCTGGTTACTTTGTCATCCTAGGTCGACCATAGTTAGCCACAACTAATGCAAATATAAGTTGTAGATTAGGGAATATGACCATATCCAATGGCCAAGCAAAAAAGAAATTTGATTTATATCCTCCAGCACAACCATTACCAAATTTGAGCACATCTGTTTGGCCAAATTTAGGGGATGAAGAAAAAGAGTTAAATTCTATTGTATATCTCATGATGTTACATTAACAATCCTTTTTAAAGCTAAAGGAGGAAGATTCAGTACTTCAGAGTATCCTTACTAACAATTGTATGGTAGAAAAAGATATATTTGAAAGTCCTATGTTGGAATTAATCACATATGAGGAATGTGATGAGAATTTTACTCTACTCAAAGAACCTGACATTCTTCATCTTCTCTTACCATGTGAATTAGAAACAAGTTCAATCTCTAAAGTTGCTATAATAGACTCTACAACTACTATTGAACTATCTAAAGGTCATAATCTCCATGTTAATCCTAAATCAACACTCACATAGATGGAACAGTTAATAGAGTTGCTTCAAAGGCACAAAAAGGCCTTTGCATGGGACTATGGTGATATGAAAGGGTTGAGCCCTAAATTGTGCATGCATAGGATATACATCAATGTAGGGTTTCTACCACTTCGTGAACCCCAGAGAAGGATAAATCCAAGCCATAGAGAAATAGTTAAAACTGAATTGCAAAAATTACTTGATGCTAGTTTTATTTATCCTATATCTAATAGTAGATGGGTGTCACCCCTGGTTATAGTGCCCAAAAAGGGAGGAAAATGGAGAATTTGTGTAGATTATAGAGAATTGAACAAGGCCACCAAAAAGGATCACTTTCCTTTACCATTTATAGACCAAGTTCTAGACACTCTGGCTGGAAAAAAGTATTTCTCTTTTCTAGATGGGTATAGTGGTTATAATCAAATTAGCATTACTCATGAAGATCAAGAAAAAACCACATTTACATGCCCATGGGGTACTTTTGCATAATCTTTTTTACCATTTTGTCTATGTAATGCTTGTACAACATTCCAACAAGCTGTTATTAGCATCTTTGCTGATATATCACATGATTGTATGGAAATATATATAGATGATTTCAGAACATTTGAGGAAGCAATGATGAATCTTAAAAAGGTCTTGGTAAGGTGTCAAGAACATAATTTGGAACTTAATAGTGAAAAATATTTCATGCTCATGCAGGAAGGTGTGGTACTTGGTCATTTCATATCAGCTATAGGAATACAAATGGATCTAGCTAAGATAGAGGTAATTCAAACATTGCCCATACCTACAAAATCGAAAGATGTAAGATCTTTTCTAGGTTGTGCTAGATATTATAGATGTTTTATAAGAGATTTCAGCAAAATAGTTAGTCCCTTGTATAAATTACTCACAAAGGAAGCTGAATTTAGTTGGACATCCAAATGTAATGAAGCCTTCATGCAGCTTAAGAAACTTCTCACTAAAACCCCAATTTTAAAAGGCCCTAATTGGAGTTTACCTTTTCATATATATACATATGCTTCTGACTATGCCATAGGTGCAGTTCTAGCACAACAATCTCAAATTCTTGAAAATGCAATATATTATATTGGCAAGAGCCTTCATGGACTAGAATTAAACTACACAGTGACTAAAAAAGAATTGCTAGTAGTAGTTTATGTCTTGAACAAATTTTAGCATTACATAACTAGCTATCCCATATTTGTTCATACTGATCATACAGCAATTAAATATCTCATGAATAAACTTGCTATAATAGGTAGGTTAGCAAGATGGTTACTATTTCTGCAAGAATTTGATATAGCTATCATTGATAAGCCTAGAAGAGCCAATGTTGTAGTTGATTATTTATCAAGCATCCATCATGATGATACTAACACTACTTTGGCAGATGATGCATTTCTAGATGAGCATTTATTTCATATTGATGTTCAAACTCCATGGTATGCAAAAATTACTAATTACATTATAGTTAATAAAATACCAGAACATTTTTCTTACAAGGAAGAGAAGTTGTTTGTAGAGAAAAGTTTCCATTTCTCTTGGATAGATAATCTCTTGTTTTACACTAGACCTAACCAAGTTATGAGAAGATGTGTGAGAGACAATGAGACATATGACATTCTGCATGTATGTCAAAATGAACCATATGGAGGACACTTTGCAACAAAAAGAACAGCCTTGAAAATCTTGACAATTGGTTATTATTGGCCTACACTTCACAAAGATGTAGCCAATTATACATAGAAGTGTGATAAGTGTCAAAGGATGGGCTAGCCAATAAGAATAGATGAAATGCCTCTTAAACCATAGATGGCATTAACACCATTTGAAAAATGGGGCATGGACTTCATTGGTTCAATTGATCTTCCATCCAATGGGAAATTCTATATCCTTGTGTACACTGATTACCTAAAAAAATGGGTTTAATTCAAAGCCATGAAGCATGCTCGTGATGAAAAAGTTGAAGAATTTCGGTATGAAGCAATTTTTACTTTCTATGGCGTACCCAAAGAGCTAGTCACTAACCAAGGTGCATAATTTACCTCTAATATGATCTCAAAATTGATGAAACAATATAACATCAGGCACCAAAAATTAAGTCCTTATCACCCTCAAGCTAATGGGCAAGTAGAGGTCACAAATCGTGAGCTAGAGAACATCCTAACAAAAATAGTTCATTTACACCATAGGGATTGGACCAGTAGATTACAAGAAGCTATTTGGGCCTACAAAACAACCTAGAAGACTACTATAGGATTCACACCATTTGAGCTCCTATATGGGAAAGTAGCAATGTTCCTCATTAAATTTGAACATAAAACTTTGAGAACTACACTAGAGTTAGACATTGAATGTCCTATAGCACAAAGAGAACATCTTCTACATCTTAACTCTTTGGATGAAATGCACAAAGTTTCTTTGGAATGTACTAAAATTATATAGAAACAAAGAAAACAATGGCATAACTCTCACATTATTAATAAAAAATTTCAAGTTGGTTGCTAGGCACTACTATATGATTTTGGATTTAAGTATATGTTAGGCAAGCTGTAGACAAGATGGCTAGGTCCATATGAAATTAATCTTGTCTTTGACAATGGAGCTGTCTAATTAACTACCATTAATCCAATGCCTTTTAAATGATTAGTCAATGGTCATAGACTCAAGTTATATAAATGGTCCCAAACAAAAGAGGACTTCTTGTAGTAGTTCTAGCAGCCAAATTCAAATACAAACTAGGTACCTCTTCCTCCAGCCGAAGGTGTTAACCTTCTACTTGTGGCTCGTCAACACTAATTTCTTTGTGCATGCTCATAATAAAAAATGTATGCCCACATAATGTTCCAAATTTATCCACTCACTTTCTCATTTCATCTCATTTCTCTACCTTCCACCCATCCACCTCATCTCATTTCTTTACCTTCCACCCACCCACTTTCCACATCATCATTTTCTAATGCTTTTAATAAACACTGCAAGTTTCTTGACAGATGTTGTCACTGCTCATGTAACTTCTGCCACCTTTTTGTATGTGTGATGATCAATTAATAGGTATAAGATTTTCAAATTATTATTTATTTATAGAACATAGATTTTGTTGATTACATTTAACACTACATTCTTTATATTATTGCGGTGTTATGCTAGTTCCATATCCTGTACTAAGTCTGACAAGTGTGGACACTTGCCCATATTTCATAGGGGGTAGGGAAAGTTACTAAAACCCAATGAAATTCCTATTTATTCATAAAGATTTTTCCAAATCTTCGTATTTCCTTAAGTACACAAGTTTCTAGGTGTCATACCCTTTATTTTTGAATGATTTTATTGTCAGGCTATGATGTGACTTGTATTTAAATTTTAAGTGATCTGAATCCTATTTTTGGATGATTTTCACACACATCCATGATTTACTCTCATTAAAGCCATATTATTGCTCATAATGAATCATTATGACATTAATTACCTGTCAAATGAAATATGAAAATGGATCTATAAAACAACAAAAGAAGCCTAAATTTGTAAGGGGGAAATAGTGCAAGTAGTGCCGACAGTGAAAGTGTTAAGCAGAAATGGGTCAAAAATTGTAGCGGTGAGAACCAGTAGAGCATACCATTTTGCTCTCAGATGTAGAGGTAGTGAGGAGATTTAATGTGTGTGGCTGGTTAGGGTATTTCTTAAGTTTGACTGCATTTGATGAAGAACCACAAAATTCACAAGGACATTTGATGAAGGAGAAGCTTTTGTATGGGGCTTAATGGTGGTTGCTATAGAAGAGCATATAGTAGAAGTAACTAGGTTACCAATAATAGGAGAACATTATCCCAATGCTCATGATGCAAGATAAGTCAAGGCTTAGTTTTTCATACCAACTAATCCTCAAATGGATATTACCAAGCAAGGTTGCAAAAGAATGTCTCTTCTACCACCATACAATGAGTTGGTCATGCACATTATCAGGTACCTCACATGCAAGCAAATATTTTTATATTTACATGCACATCATTTTAAATTGCTTAGTTGTATAAGGCATAATCATCTAGTAAATATTCTCAATTTCTTATACAATATGCTATGTATTAGTGTGGAAGAAACCCAAAAGGAAAAGAAAATTTTCATCACCCATCATCCCGTAATTAAATTACTTATAGAAAGATCACTTAGAGATGTTTCTCCCATGTCATTGGAAAAATTTGTCCTAGCTAAAACCTTTCAACCCCAGGCTACCCTTCATGAATAGCCCAATGAGGAGAATGTAGTTCCCACTAATGAACCTGCTAAGAAAAGCACTCAAGAGGCTAAAGCTAAAAATGTGCAAGGCAATGTACAAGAAAATGTGCAAGAGACTATGCCTTTACCCATTCAAGAAATCTAGAAACCTACCTCTAGCCAAGCAAAGAGAAAATTAAAATTGCAAGAAGAAATCTCTATTTTGGTAAAAGAATAGCCAAACCCTACAGTTGTGAGGCAAAAGAGAACTAAAGAGGGTCCTCTAGTAGTTACCCTTGCAGCGGAGACACAAAAAGGAAGAGTTAGGTAGAAGGTTGTGATACTAGAAGAAACCCCTATAAGAAGAAGTCCTAGAATGAGAGGAAAATTTTCTAAAGAGTCCCCCTCATCCAAGCTATTTACTAAAGAATCCCCTATAAAAATTATTCCTAATCAATCTCCTCCTCACCCTAAAACTACAAAAATTCTTGAAAACCCTAATGAGGAATGTAGGGTTGAAGTCAATGAAAATCTAAATGATAGCCCAACAGGCCAACTAGATACTTCAAGCTATAGAGATGAAACAATTCCTGAGCAAGTTTATCCAAACACTACCCTAGTTCCCTATAAATCAACATGGATTATTGATATTGTAGAGCATTTACGGAGGGAATAGAGAAAGAGAAAAAGAAACCATGAAGAAGAAAATGGTTCCATTACCCTACAAAAACTCCTTTTCCAGTTGTTTGGACAACATATATTTGTTGAGGCCTTATGGGAAGAGGAGAGAAAAAGAATGAAGAAAGACATAGTGTCTTTACGTGGAAAAATTATAGATTTGAAAGAGCAATTGGAAAATCAAAAATAAAGGATGGATCATGCTCTCAAATTAGTTGATCAAGCACTTTCCTATAGACCACAGCCATGGATTTATGCTCTCTATTTAAAAGAAAAATTGCTCTTATTCCAACTTATGTTAACCCTTAAGAATATAAATGCAGAATTTAAATCAGCCTAGGAATTTTATGGTTTATATTAGACTCTACCATCCTAGCAACAGAATTTTCTTTGTGAATTATATGTGCATAATTTTTTTTTCCTTCAGAAACCTAATGGAACCCTCTACTCTATATAGGTGATATACATCTAAGTGCTTTGATTTCCTAGATGTTGAATGAAGCAAATTATGATAGGAAACTAAATAATTATAGAGACAAGGAAAGAATAGAGCCCCTACCATTAAGAGTTGAGAGTAGTAAACCAGAAGAAGTAATTAGGGATTGGCTCAGATTAACTTATGGGAATAAGAACAAGGGAGTAAAGGATAGAATCCTCACTGCTAGAACCAAGGCCTATGTTGATTATGAGAACTTACCCTACTTTTCTTTCTAGAGAGCTATGGCTGGTGTTATAAGTAGATGGGCTAGATTACATGAGTCAATTAAAAGGTTAGAGCCACATAGTCCCATCAACTTGGAGGTTTCCCTTCACTAAGCTCCAAAATATCTAGAGTTAGGGAAATAGGCTAGACTAGAACTATGGTGCTCACTTGCTATGCAACCTCTAATGCTCATGTGGCCCCTATATGATATTAATGTTGATAGACTTGACAAGCTACAAGAGGACAACAAAAGGGAGGTTTGGGAAAGAACATAAGGATTCTATTATACCTTCAAGAGCAATAGGAAAGGAAGGATAGAAGTGGGGGAATGTAGGTCACTGACTAGGAAATGTCATGCTTGAGGACAAGAATTAGTTTACTAGGGTGTAGATGATGAGGCTAATTATTGCCTCTAGTTTTAAACACTTTTTTAATACTCTATTTCATTTTCATCAGGACATTTGTGAACTTATGTTTACCTAAACCAATGATTAACCTATGGGTAGATAGTATGTCATCTTTTGCCAATATTATATATATGATGTAGTATTTCATATAATTATCAGAATGTGTGTTCTTATATTTGAATTTAATTTGATAATGCTTAGTTACAATTATCTCTACATTATAACTAACCTATTGGAAATGAATTTGAAGATGATTGGAAGAATTAAAAGATGAACATTGAAGACATCCAATAGCATTCAAGGAGAAAATAATGTTGAGGTTTAGCCACGGTGGAGAAAAAATCATAACGATACCAAAGGAAATGGTTGTGATTATGGAGGATCTATGAAGACTTACTACATTCTCTACATTTATTATTATGTCAAGTACTTGTTTAGACTTTATTATTCCTACCTTGAGCCATTATCTTTTCTTCCCACCTTAAGTTATTATTTTCCTTCTTTCTCTCCTGTAGATTTATAGCTAGGTTGTTTACTTTACTATTTTGAAATAAGCATCGATCTTCTATATATAGGGATTGGACCAAGTGTGTTAGTTTAGTTAGAAGAAGAAAGTTTATGAAAATAAACTGTTAACTTTTGCAGTGAGTTGTTTTTACAGTTCTATGTATTGTTCCCATGTAATGAATTTTTGAAATGTAATGAAATAGTTTGTAGCTTCTATCCTATGTTAGTAGATTAGTAGAAGCCAACCAAGGGGTCTCACTTGGGAGGTGGATTAGTTTAGAATAGTATAGATTTATTTCCAATCATTTTTAGGGTTGCAATAGAAGTTGTAAGTTCCTTCTTGAAGCATTATACTTTGTAAATATTCTTGCAGTATCTGTGAGAATAGTTATAGTAGATGAACTAAGTTGGAATATGTGTTAGCATTTTATTGCATTTCTAGTATTCATTTTAGTAAAGAGTTAAACATGTTAGTTTCCTATAGCAATAGTGTAAGTTCTTTTCCTTGTATTTCACTTTACTATAGCATAAGCATAATGACTCATTAAGAGACCTAGTGCACATACTATGTCGACCATTTGAAGTATACATCCCTAGGTTGACAAGATTAAATGCACCTCATAGTGGGAAAAATAGTCCTTACATTGAATACATTATTCCTAAGCATGGCCTAGAGCTTGATTATTATACACCTATTGTGAGGCAGATCATGCTTATGGTTCAATGACTAATTCACTTACATCCTTTTTGATGAGGGATTGTTGGCTTCTTCAAAGTATCATGTTCAGTTGTGGCTACACAAGCATTTGGTCCTTTGGTTCATCCTCTTGATCTCATGGAATATCTATAACTATCAACAAAAACATGGAACATTGCATGAGATGTTAATTCATTCACATTTTTGCATTACATTCATACTATCATGATTCATGTCATCTACACTTCATTCATACATCATATCAAATTTTCATACATACATCACATCATATTTGCATTCGTAACATAGCATAAAATATCTCATGTATGAAAAATTAAAAATATAGAAAGATGAGACATGCGATGGTACTCGAATCAAAAAATCTTGTATACATATCAAAAGTGTATATCAGTAAAAAATTGGACGCTACTTGACCATTGTTGATCTCAAAATAGTACAAAATGGTGCTAGCACACCAATTAGTACATAATTAGATCAAAACCATGGTAAATATGAATCTAAATCTTTCCTTCCCCCTCACCTCCAACTAGCACTAGAGGAGGAGGAGTAGGCATATCAAGTCTCATTGTAGGTCATGGACTTCCCAACTCTCAAGTATACTATGAAAATTTGGGCACCTCATCTACCACATCTAGCACAACTACCACATATACTCAAAATAATAGGCTACCCTAGCTGACTATAGCCAAATCTCATCCTATTGTTTCTCTGATCTCTAAGCCTCTCATAGCCTATAGATCTTGTGCTCTCAGTCCATGATCCAAGAGTCTCTCACTATAACCTATATCTATAGCTCTTCTAGCTATCGTTGTGTAGTCTGTATCCACTCTCTAGACCTCCTCAATGCCTCCTGGGTCTGTGCTAGGGCATCTCTACCCTAGGTCCCTATAGCAAGCTGATCCTACATCTCCTCATCCCTTTTTTCAATCAGTTTCTTGATTGGTCACTGCTCCTCTGTCTGTGGTCTTTGGGTGTCTACTCCAATGTTTCCTAGAGATCCCATCTCACCTCAAGATCACCTCTAACCCATCCCACTCCCACCAACATCTGGGTCTAACTTCATCTACCTAGGAGGAATATGAACCTATCTAGTTTTTTGTCTTGCTCTCTCCTGCTATGGCCACTATGGTGGTGCTTGGGGTGCCTATACTGGCTATCTGGGTGCAACCATCCCCACTTGATTGGTGAAATGAGGGAAGGGATGACTCACAAAATATTCTTGGTAAGCTAGATTCATCCCTCTATCCACTACTACTAGTAGATAATCCCACTATTTCACAACCAAGTTGCACACATCAATCATCGATCTGTCAAGATCTAATCTTCGGGACCATCCACAATCCAAATCTATTGCCAATTGCACATATGAGTAGTACTCTCGTGATATTTCCTATGGTCAATAGTACACCCATATTAGATTAAATCACTCCATAATCTATAGAGATCACCCTATCACTAGCTGAGAGGTGAACATGTGTCCCAGCTCTTGGGGTACATCATCCCAATCCTCTATCTCTTTCTAAGGTCACCACACCACTACTACCAAGTCATCTAGATAGCCTCTCCACTACTTAATCTTCCCCAGAGATGTCTAGGTTAGTTGACCTCTATATCAGTATATGTAAGGCTTCATGGGCTACCTTTCATCTACAAACATAGGCGTCATCACTAGCAAGTGCTCCCATGCCCATACATAAAGAACATAGATCCCATTGGCCATGCTCCTCCTCTCATGGTAAAAGATCTTGTAAATCTCATGGAACATGTGGGTGTGCATGCATTGATCCCACCCACATCTCTCTTAGGTATCTAACATCATTTGAAGCATCTAGCCCCATCCACAGTACAATCCATGCTAACCCTTGTTCAGCATCAAACAGCTAATGAATATACCCAACACTATAGGTAATCTATAAGTGGGGCCATATATGTGAACTAGCTCCTCCCACATGATAGTTTGGCCCATGATTATATCCTCCTTAAAAATGGCCCTCAGTGCCTTTGTGTTTATCTATGGCACTATTTCATAAACCACTCATTGCCCATGGAAGAGTATCTATAGTATCTGATAGATGTCCTCTGGTGTGATGGCCATCTCCCCCTATGGTAGATGAAAGGTGTTTGTCTTCAAATGGAAATGCTCCACTAGTGGAATCAAAAGGTCATGATTCACCAACACTAGTGAAATTTGGAAAAGATATGATAACTTGAGTCTATCAATGTGTGTCATATTGGCATCGTCAAGCTATCACAACAAAGCTCCATAAGGTAGGTAATGGGATCAAAATCTGACATTGAGAAATATAACTTGTAAACATGAACACTAAAAGTAAATTATTAGTATCAGATAAATGAACATGATGAAAGAAAGTGCAAAATTACAACAAAAAATCAAATCTCAAACTTTTAAACTTTCATTTTACACCAAAACTTTGCACAAAATCTCATGTTCTTGAGCGAGATTGCACATCTTGGTGTGAGAAGCGATCAAACACTAGGCAAGGAAATAACCTTTTTTAGGTCTTCTCACATAATACATGGGTATCTCTCACATGAGAAAGTCCATTACACTAGGCGAAGAAGTATATGCTTGTTACTTCTCCACACTGGAAGAGATTGGGCTCATGTAAGGAGAGACATCCTCATATGAGAACTAACATGACAAGACTTCAAAATGCCCTAAAACATACTAAAACACCTTGAAAAGTGTGAAAATTGAAATGCAAAGCAACATTATTGATGACTCACTAGATGTCCATAGTCCATCGGCTAACTATGTCGTTAGGAGCACTTGAATCAGTGTGAAGACATGGGGACCACTATTTTCTCCTCAGAGCTCTCTTCTCCACAAAAGACAATAGGAAAAATGATTTGAAAATGATCCTTTGGGCCCTTATATAGGTTTTGACCTAATTTTTCAAAGTGCTCCAATTGGCATAAAAATCACCCCCAAGCTAATTTGGTTGCTCTGAATCTATTTTCAGGATCGAATTCAAAATCTAATACACTTAGCTAGCTCAAACTCGCATTTTAAAATTTTGGGATTGATGTGATCAAACACTAGTGCAGTCTAATTTTTCTAATACTTTGTGCATTTTAGAATCTTTTCAAATCACATTTGCTTCAAATTTTCTGAATTTTTTTGGACTAAGCCAACTGTTATAAAACTTGATCTTTTGGACCCTAAAAGCACATTGAGTTCACTCCAAATTTTCCTTTGATCATTTTGATCTCTTCTATATTCTTCTACATTTCATATTTCTTTAGTACCTCTATATATACTGCTCTACATCATATTTCTTATGTGTCATCCTTCGATTTGGCTCTCGAGGGGGCAGGATGATTACATCATTAAATATTTCCAAACTAGTTGCAACTCAGTCTAAATCCTATGCCCTCATCACTTTGGGCATCTAATCACTTAGGGCATCTTGTTCCCTTTCTACCTGGAATTTATATCATCTATGTCATCTTTTAATTAGCTGATCACCATCTTATAGCAAGTTCTTGTTAGAGTTTTATGGATAGGCATCAACATAGTCTAGACCCTGACTCCTGAGGATCAAGCCTCGTTCTAGGGATGATTCTATGACTCATGATAGGTCTTTCTATCTTTTATGAGCTAGTATTTAGGTGTTCTATCTAGACTCTGGGGGATTAAGCTCCATTCTGGAGATAATTCAAAATTCTTGTTGAGGATTAAGCTTTGTTTTGGAGATAATCCTCTCTTTTATTGAGAATTAAGCCTCATTCTAGGGATAGTTCTATTAATCTTGATTAATCATATCATTTTCTAATGGACAGGTGTCAAGATAGTCTAAACCCCAACTCCTAAGGATTGGGTCTCATTCTGGGAAAAAAATTCTATGAAATATGACAATCTTTGTGCTATCAACTTTGGTATCTAGGTATTCTATCTAGATCCCCTAAGGCTAAGGTTCATTCTAGAGATAACCTTTAAAATATTATCATCTAAATATCTAGGTGTTCTATCTAGATTCCCTAAGGTTCAACTTTATTTTGGAGATAACCTTTAAAAGCTTATCAATTGATCTTCGTATCATCAAATTCAGAGCCAATCTCTCTTCTCGATCTATGCTTCATACTTCTAATTTCTTTGAATCGAACATGCTACTCATACATTCATTCAAAGAGGGGAAAATGAAATACCCTAAAATTGACACATTTCCATGTTAACCAATTCTAGTCTATTTGATCAATCCTAAGTCCTATTTTACTAGGCAATTATAATTCTAATTATCGCTACTTGACCTAGGTGTCAAATGCAAAAAACCCTAAGTTGCATTAATCACACTCTCTATTTAGTTCAAATTAGCTACATTAAACCTATAGATTAAGTTTAATTTAATTATAAGTGTTCATGCTTTAATTAAATTAAAATTACTTCTTTAGCTAATGGACAAAGGAATTAAATGTATTTAATTGAATAATGTCCTCATTTTAATTATTGAATTTAATTATTCAATTAATTAAAGTTTATGCATTTATGATGTCATATATTATTTTATTAAAATAAATATTCTTTTCAAATCGTCTCTTCAGTTTAGGAATGGGAATTCAAAGTGATCTATCTCTCGAATTGGAATTGACCTAATCAACTTGTTCTCATACTCAAGTGAAATTCAGTTAACTCTTCATCATACTCTAGATCTAAGTTAGTTAACCTCACCTACATAGGGAATCTTCCATCCTGACTGAATCTCATCTTCAATCTCAATTGTTCATTCAAATTGATCTTGACCATTGATTTATTTTGGGAATTCTATTTAAGAGGCCTTCAATTCCTCATTAGAAAAGGTGGAGTTGAATTGCATTGAATTAATGTCAGAAAAGTTACTCGCTTGCTTAATACTTTCACAGCTTTCATAATTACCTAGTATTAATATCATTTAGATTAAAATGCACTTATATAGCATAATTTTATTTTCTTTGTTCTTAGATTAATTGCACTTCATATAGATTAATTGCACTTTCATATAGCTGCATAAATCTAGTGCAAAGTAGCACTTTGGAAGCACCAAATAACTCCAAGCACCTTTCACGCACTAAGAAAAGAAAATTACCATCCAAATCCTCTATATTACCCAAGCTCACTCAAGGCTTGACTCACTTTCAAAAGGACTAAATTGAGATTTACAACTATTCCATTGGTTACTCAAACCCAACTCTTCATATAAGATTGAATTCCAACTTCTTTTCCCTTGTACCAATCAAGACCTCATACACTCAACCTTCGAACAAGGTGGCATTAACAACACCAACCTTCCTAACATAAATAGGGACCTAAAACCATCCCAACACAATCCAAACAAATCAAAATAGTGATCAAATTTACTGTTATTAATCACAAACCAGAATGCAGCATTTGGCTTTGTTCTCACGCAAAGTAACAAGAATGAGATTTTGAGACTCCAAGATTCCCCAACACCAAAGAAGGTTTAAAGAAACTTTAAAATGATCAAAAGAAGTTGTATCAATGATTAGAACCTCTGTATACAGCATATAATGAAAACTGATATCACAGACCTAGTAGACAATTAGGTCTTTCAATATTATTTTTCACCAATAACTTGAAATTGTTACAAAGGACTTGGTAATCTAAGACCAATTTTGGACACCCTTTTCCAAGTACTACAAGACTCCAAAGTTTCAAAACTCCACTCCATTCTAGCATACCTTAACCCCTACCTTGCACATAGGCCTAATTAGTAAGTTTAGGCATGGTTTACAAAGCAAAGACCAAGAAATGGGTACATGGACTTCATTCTTCAACTCTAGAGTGTTCTTCTATGTTAGATGAAGGTGTTTCCCTATTTTACCAAGCCCTCAACTCCTCTTATTTTCATTACTCAACCAAATACTCAATCTAGGTCTAATACATGGGTCTTATTAGACCTAGGGCTTGTTCCCATTAATTCCTACTACAACCTCCTATTCCCAAACCTTCAAAATATGAAAATGCATAGCCCTAGATTGCCCCATGCAATTTTGGAAGAATTTCCAACTATGGGAATTCAAACTAGGGCTATTTATTTTGGCCAAACCCTAGGTTCAAGGGTTTCATAGGTAGTGAGGAAGAAAAAATGTGTATCTTTCAAATGGAGATTGATCACTCCTTCAAACCACCACCAACATTCTTCAAAATGGGTACTCTAACTAAACAATGCAAAATAACAACCTTTCAACTTGAAAAATCTGTACTATACGGCCAAAGACAGTCATAGAATGTTGGAACAGTAGGTTTTTTATTAGATCTTGGAAGAAAAAACATGTGAGACTCCTTCTATGCCTCTAGCTCAAGTGCATAGGGCCTATAAAGGCTATTACAAATAGTTTGAATCGACAAAAAGTGTTTTTTTTAGTTTTTGCAAAAAGTTGCTAAATTGTTGCAAAAGTTGCTAATGCAACTTTCCAATTTTTTGCAATTTTTGGTATTTCAACTAACTTCCCACCTAAATGAATTCCATTGATTCCAAATGGTTATTATAAGATTCAAAACCACTAAACCAACCTAGAAAAAAAAAATCAAGTTCCACCTTTGGACCAATCGATGCCCAGGTTCATATTGTCACCTTGGGGTCTTGTGTCCATTACAATGGTGGATGGCCTTGAGGAGATTTTATCAATCCTAAGGCCTTATTAAATTTCATAAAACAAACTATTTGATTAGGTGCTCTGCACCAAAATCCTTCATACTAGAGGTTTGGTTGCCCACTTCTCGATTTGAGAACAAAGGAAAAATCCTTCTAGTTAGAAGGTAACAAGTTGCACTGTCAGGTTACTCGAATGAATAATCTCATATTCATTCTAGGATGGTCTCTCAGATAATGACCATGTTGAAGTGTATGTAGGATAAGAGGCCCACATTTCACATATACAACACTATGTACTTTATCCTTGAAATTTTTGGTAATTTTATAATGTGTATTTCTTTTATGAATTTTGTAATTGGACACATCCGAAAAATGTGAAATATATATGTGCTCCCCCTAGAAATGATTAAAAAAAATCTAAAATAAAAACTTTTTTTCAAATTTTTGAAGTTTAGTTTCTAAAAAACTAAGTTGTTGCAAAATTCAATGAACGAGCTAAAATATACACCCCAATTAGTACATGTTGGTTTTTGACAAAAAATGGACATACATTCAAAAGAAATTATTATTGAAAGGCTTAATATAGCTCAAATTTGAAATAAATTATAAGGTTATATAGCTAAAACAAAGATCTACAATGTCATTTAACCTCATTTTATAGATGTTCAACCATGAGGAAACTTGAAGGAGGGAAAACAAGAAAAATAAATCATTTTTTTTTATTTGGTTGCAAAACATGTTTTAGACCAATTTAGAGCCTCCAAACCTTTGGTTTAGATCCCCAAGGAAAATCCAAGCCTTAAGCTTGGTAAAATACAAATCTTTAAATATAGTAAGCACACCATAGCATGTGTGTGCACACGCTATTTAAAGCATTTTTAAATTTAGACTTACATAGCATGTACATGCTATAGTACACATGCACTTTAAAAGCCTAAATTTGAATAGAGAGGGGAGGAGAGAGGGAGAGAGGGTAGAGAGTGAGAGAGAGTAGAGGATGGGGAGAGAGTAGGAGATGGGAGAGGGTGGGATAGGAAGAGAGGGAGGAAAAATGGAGAGAGTAGGGGATGGGAGAATGTGAGATAGGGAGAGAGGGATAGAGAAATGGAGAGGGAAAGAGTATGGGATGGGTGAGGTAGAGAGTAAGAGAGAGGGAGAGTAGGGGATGAGAGAGAGAGAGAGAGAGAGAGAGAGAGAGAGAGAGAGAGAGAGAGATGTGTGAGAAATATATAGTAAAAGAGAGGAGTGGGAGAGAGATTTAGCTAGAGAAATATAGAGATGAAGATCAAGATAGATACATGAATATATATATGGAGAGAGAGAGAGAGAGAGAGAGAGAGAGAGAGAGAGAGATGTGAGAAATATAGAGTAAAAGAGAGGACTAGGAGATAGATTTAGCTAGAGAAATATGGAGATGAAGATCAAGATAGATACATGAATATATATATATATATATATATATATAGAGAGAGAGAGAGAGAGAGAGAGAGATGGAGATAGAGATATTAGGGGATGGGAGAGGGTGGTATAAAGAGAGACAAAGGGAGAATGGAGAGAGAGAAGGGGGATGGGAGAGGGTGGGATATAAAGAGAGGGAGAATGAGAGCAAGAGGGTGGAGAGAGAGGGGAGAGAGAGAGAGTAGAGGATGGGAGAGGGTGTGAGAAAGAGAGTGAGGGTGGAGAGAGAGGGGGGATGGGAGTGTAGACACCTAAAAACCTTTAGAAAATAAAGTATTTTTATTTTCTGAAAAATTTCTGCTGACATCATCATTTATGAATTATTTATTTATTTAATTTATTTATTTATTTTTATGCCATTAAATCCCTTTATCTTAATTAAAAATATTTAATTAAGGAATCCCTCCCAAAAATGTTTAAATCTTATTTAAACATTATTTCCTTATTTATTAATTATTTAATTAATAAATTGACCAAAAAACCCAAAATAAATAAATAAATAAAATTTTTCCCAAAACTTGGCCAATTTCCTTAAGACCACTAACCTCTTCCAAAATCTTCTAATCCTTCTTTAATTTTGATTAAAGGCTAATCTCATCATTTTCTACCCCTAATCCCAACTCAAAATATTTAATTAAGATTAAATATTAATCCTCACGTTTATTAAAAAAAATTTAATAAATATCTCCTCAACCCAAACCCTTGAAATAAATAAAACTTTATTTATTTCCTAAAAATCTAATTTATCCTCATCCTAAGAAGTTCTAGACTCTTCTAGAAATTCTTCATCCTCATCCTAGGAAGTTCTAGACTATTTTAGAAAGTCTTTATACTCATCCAAAGTCTAGACTCTTCTAGAAGATGTCTTTAAACCTAATCCTAATCCCCTCCTAACCTTGTCACATTCCCTAAACATGGGTTAATACTTACTAACCCAAGCCAAAGTTAACAAATATCTCCTCCTTCACCCACCCTCACTAAATGTCATCCACTTGCCTATCCCTAAGCTAATCCTAAACCATCCTAATCCATCCTCTAATCATTTGCACAATCCTAAGCAAGCTTAAAACCCTCCTTATCAAGCCCAAGTCGAAATTCCTCTCATCTCCTTCAAAATATCCCAACCATAAAACTTTATGAAGCCCACTATGCCATAAATGACTCTACCAAGCCCTTTTATTGCTCTTACAAGCCATTATGAGGGTCTTTCTGAAGATTTTATCCTTTGAGCCTCCTTTGTTGACTCATCCTTCCCCTTTCCTCCATCCTCTCACCCTATGACATGTGTCACTCCCTGATTAGCTATAAGGAAGCACAATCCATGTGCTCTCCTCTCATGCAATCTGAGCCCTCCATGAGCTTTTCCCCATCCTTGCATCTTAGCCCTCAATCCCTCAAGCCCTTTGCCTACTTAAGGAATCCTCTCCCAAGCCATTTTAACACAATCCATGAAGTAAAGTCATAATGCCATTTTGAGAAGCCATTTTACATCAAAACCATACACTCACACCCAAATTCCAACTCCATTTGAAGGCGTTTTTGAAGCATAAAGCTTGAGCATACATCCTATCTATTTAGACAAAGCTACTCAACAAGAGAGCTTCTCATTGAGAGAGCCCATTAATGGCTCATATTCTCAATTGAGAGCTCATCTTAGTCTATCTTGAAGTTTATGAAATTTTTTTAGTTTGTAGAAGCTTTATTTAAATTTGGTTTCTATTAGCATACTAACATTGCTCATATACATTTTGGCATGCCCGGTGGGACCCCGCATGGGTCATCTTCATTAGCTTTTTTAGTCAAGTTTTGTATGTCATTTGCTAATTTTGGCTAATTTTTCTTGTTTTTGTGATTGGTAGAATTGTATAAATCGGTTTTGTAGGTCCACATGAGCATGAAAAAGACAAAGGAACTCATAATCTATCTCATAGTGTTTGCATATTTTTCAAGCTTATAGGTGGACAAAGAACTTGGAATTCATATTCCTCTTCTTGTCTATATTCTTCTTATTCCATCTACTTCCTCTTCTTCTTCTTGTGGGAGATCTTGTCCATTTTTTTTTAAGGAAGAAAAATCATACACACTTCTTTTTAGTGCTTAAAATGAACCCCCAAATCATACTTAAATCCATTAAAAAATTAAAAATTTGCAAAAAAGAAAAAATATTTTAACAAGTGAAACTAAACCAATCCAATCATTTGCGTCCTTGCAACATCAAGGTTTTAGATGCATTCATGCAAAGTTAGGAACACTTCATTTTTTGGAATTTAAAAAGAACTTCAAGTTTCCATTTCAAAAGGTTCAAAATCAACATTAAGTGCACACTAAAATCTAAATCAAACTCAAAGCATCAATCAAGGATAAAATGAACCTCATTTGCAAATATTTTAAAGTTCTTTTAAAAATTTGATGAAAACTAAGAGTCCTAAATGGTTGCCAAAAATTGTCCTAAAAGCTTTTTTATTTGTTCCAAACAAATGTCTTGTTGCAAAATCTTGAATGTTTCTTAAGTTTTTCATGCATCAAAACAATCTAGGAATATCATTTTTGGGCTTAAAATATGCAAACTAGAACACAAAATCTTGAATGAAAACCAAAGTCCAAAGAGTCATTTTCACTTTTGAGTCCAAAACAATCTTGAATGATCTAAGGTTAAAACAAAGCACTTCAAAGTTCTTAAAACAACACACAAAATCTCAATCTTGAATGCTCAAAGGAAAAAACTTGAATATTTAATCACTTGTCTTTGAATGCATGTTGCTAAAATCACTCTTAAGTGTCATGGATTAAAATCAAGTTTGTTTTTTTTATGAATGCATGATTAAAACAAAAAATCCAATCTTGAATGCCATATATCAAATAATAATCTTTTGGGGCATAAAAAGAATCCACATTTTTGAAATCTTCTAAGTTATAAAAACTAATAAAGATGCTTTGAGTAAGTTTGTAGTTGGACTCACCCTCTTTAATCACCCATCAATTTAACCATTGGTTGCAATCTCAGCACCATCTATGGGGATGGGTCTACCTAAGAGGGTGTTAAGTGCTCCACAAAGATCAAACTCCACTCACTTGGGTCTTTAGTGGTTTTTATAAGTTAGAAAATTCTTTGAATGCACATTAATCTCACTCACACTTCATTTGGGCATAAAAATTGGACAAATCTTGACGTGGAGGGCCTCCGGGCGTGTGCTTGACAATCGAGTTTCACACATCTTTGTTTTAGGCTTAAAACAAACTCACACTCAATCTTGAATGCCTAACAATCAATGAACATCACATGGTTTTGATGCATTTTCATTGACGCTCGCATTTCTTATGTTGACGATCTCTCAACTTTCATTATGCTAACGATGTTGTCAAATTGGAATGAACATTGTATGCCATAATCACAAGTGTCTTCAATCATAGCTTACAAAATCTAAATCATCAATTGGAATAAATGCATGTCTTTTAAAGCCAAAGATCATGTATGTGGTCTTGTTTTACACTTTTTAGGAGGCCTGCTTGGGGATTTCATCACCCCTTGGGACGACCTCAACTCTAGCATTTTGGCAGAGTATAAAAATTGGGAGGTGAATCCAAAGAAACCTCTCTTGGAATCAAGATTTTGTCACTCAGGCTAAGCCTCAAGGAACTTTATACCCTTGAGAAGTGAAAGAGGAGAAGTGGGTTACCGCTCCTCTCGGCTATGTGACATCTTTTTGGTTTCATCTATGGATTTGGGCCTCACATACCTTGTGTATATCAAGGAATCCCTAGCTATAACAAATTTCATCCTTGTAGAAAGCTTCCTAGGATGTTGGTGTGTTTGACATGCTTGCTCCAAAATTTTGTTTGCTTGTTTGTTCATAGCTTTTGAATGAATGTTTGCCAACTTTGGTCAAAATCCCAAAAAAGTAGAAATCTCCTAGCTCAAGGCATACTTAGTGTAGTCACTACCTCATCAAAAAATCATCCAAGCTCCCCCATTGCAACCAAATCTATCTAGTTCCTTGCTTTAGAAAAATCCCAAATCCAAAGTCTCTCCAAATCATCTCCCCCAACTAGCTAGCAACCCAATCCAAAATCACACCCAAGCCTTTAGAGAGTTGTTGTCATTCTGCTAGAATTTGCTATCCAATCAATCCGACCAATCCACCAGCCTCACCAAGTTTATCCCTTTGACAGAGCTTTGCCTAGGGTAATCTAGCTTTGTCACTTGTTATCCCTCATCACCTTGAGCTAAAGGTTGGGATCCACAAGTGGTCAATCTCATGTCATGCCCATAGGATCATTAGTCTATCCTTAAGTTGACACAATCTCCACCAATCCAGCGCATAGGAAAGCAAAAATCACTTTTTGATAGCATGCCCTTGAAGTCTTCCATCCATAGGAAAGCCAAAAATCTCTAACCAATCCTCCTTAGGTCTGTCATACAGCTTTGACTCTCCCTAGGAAATCTTTCATCAGCCAATCCAAAATCTAGGCTTAATCCAAATCCAACCATGAGCTTTCATGTTCATCCATATGCAAGACCCCATCCCCTTCCAACTCATCATCAAAACATGAAATCCTAAACCTATCATGATGCATTTGGTTGTATTGTCCTTTCTCTCGCTACATCCTATTCCAATGATGATGAAAATCTTGTTGACTATGATGGGTATCTTGAGAGCCTTAGAGGCCTTCCACCAACCATCCCCCAAAATCCAAGAGTTATTCCAAACTATCTAGTCATGCCATCTGATATCCCAGCTTCTCCTCCATCACCCAATCAACCAAGCTTCCAATCTTCCACCCTCATCACACCAGCTATTCCTATCAATCCACCACCTCCACCTCTGACACACGAGTCTCCAAGGAATCTCCTAGAGGAAATACAAGAAAAGCTACCTCCAACAGTCGATAAGCCATGTCATCTAATCCAACCATGTGAAGTAGTCAGTGATGAAGCTTCCCCATCTATAATATCACCCCCATCTCCCATAGCTATCATCCCCATACCACCCATCAAATTGCTCCAAATCCCATCCACATCTCCTCCTCCAAGCATTATCCAAATCCCATATAATGAACCTCATGCATCCATTCCCATCCATTCCTATCAAGATCTTGTCCAAAAGCATGTTGAAATATCCTCCAACAGAACAGAAGATCCCGCCATCCCACTTATTCCCCTACATGATCCACTTTTACCATCCCCTCCATATCTAAATCCTACCATCTTACTTACTCCATCTCAAGATCCCTTTCCCTAAGCCCACCCAACTCAAGATCCTCCCATCTCCTCTGCTTCATGATCATACATCTCCCATAATCCATGATGATAGATCCATCGAAGAAGAACTAATTATCATATCCAAAGCTCCAACGCCTTCAGCTAGTAATGGACTCACATCTTGTGTTCCAAATAATGAACATCGTATTGAAAAAACAAATGAAAATGTATTTCTAGATGTTGGTATCCCCGCTATTCCTGCATGGTCCCAAGTCCTTCCATCTCCACCCCAAAGTTCCCATCTATCTTATTCCCCATCTATTTTGGGCCCTCATCCTACTCCTTATCTCCAACCCTCCATTTTGGGTCCATATATCCCTTATCTAAATCCCACACCATTTCCATCCATTTTGGGTCCTTATATACCTAATATGAATCCTTTATCCCCTCCATCTATTTTGGGACCTACACCTTCCCCGTTTCCATCTATTTTGGGCCCATATCCTTCTTCCCTCCATCCATTTTGGGCAATTATATCCATCCATATCCTATGTTCCAATCTATCCTTCCATCCCCTCAAATCCACCAGCTAGATCATCAAAGGCACTCACCCTTGAATCCCTTCCAACCTTTAAACCCTATCACTCCATCAATTATCCCTCCATCTCCTCCATGCTCTTGTTCCAATCCCATGGCTAATAGAAGCATATTGGATGCCAAAATACAAAAGCATAAATCCAAAAATCCATAAAAATCCAAGTCTCAACATGTCCCTTCTAAAATACATGTTCAAAACAAGAAACATTTAATCCCTATCAAAGAAAAAGTCAAGAGGCCACAAAAACCCAAGCTAAAAAAAGTCAAAAATCATGTGGATACCCAAGATGCTCATAAAAGAAATGCATCTCAAAGAAAAATCTCAATTGGCATCCATTCATGCTACTCAAAAATCCTCATCCATCCATCCTTCATCCAAATCCCCATATATGCATCCTTCATTCCCCTAATCCACTTTTAGTCCATATGCTTCTTATCCTAAATTTCCCATCCTCCATCTTCCAACTCTACTTTTAGTCCTTATCTTTCTCTTCCTCCATTTTCTCCTCAACCTTACTCAAAACCATCTTTCCCACTACTTTATGACCTCTCAAGGTGTGTGCCAATGATGATCTTTCCATTTTCCTCATCCATTTACCCACAAGCCTTATGTCTTTGCATCCATTATTTGTCAAACTCCCACCCACCATTTCGCTTGTTCAATCCAACCCTTTTTCATCCATCCTACCAACATCTATGAGCTAAAAATAGCTGAAGAAAGCCAAAATCATTCCAGCTAAGTCCAAAGTCAAAAAAAAAAAGTAAAGAAAAATAAAGCGTCCACTGGTGAAAACTTGGCAATTCAAGCGCCTTGGACAAGTACCATGATGAAAACTTGGCAAACAAGCATCATGTGTAATCTAGCCATCCCCAGCTTAGCCTATCATCCTCATGCTTTTGGTCACATCTTGAAATCCAACTCCATCTTCCAATCTATACACCTATCCTCCATCCTCCAACTTCCATCTCACACCATCCACTGATCTTCTGCAACTTTAGCCAATCATCCCAGTTATCATCCATCTCCCTAGTGCCTTTCGCTTTTCCATCCTAGCTTGAATCCTATCACATCCATTGTAAGACCTCCTTCCACATGTCATCTTCTGACTGGGGGCACTATATTCCTTGGAGATCTTGTCTTGTCCATCCTCCCTTGTCATTAGTATCTCGCTCTAGGCTATCCTCATGCAAATCCAATGTCATCCTCTCATTAGCCATTCACTCTAGCGCCATCTATTCATTCAGCTACCACCAACCTTAGCATTGTCCCCATCATCATCATTGGATGCATCTTGTCAAATCCATATCTTTTGTTATCACCTCATCCTTAGCTTCTACCTCTTGCACCAACTTGAGCCATCCCACTATCCTCTCATCCTGAGCTTTTTATCCATCTGTATCATACCTATCATTCGTCCGTTAGCTTGTACCATATCTTGATTAGCCCGCTTGTAAATATCTTGGTCTATCAACTTGTACATCCTCTTTAGCTTAGTATCATTGTATCTATCCAGCTTCTATGTTAGTTCTTCCTTGATCAGCATATTGCACACATCGCACAACCCTTGGTTAGCTATTCCAATGCATCCTTTAGCTAGATCTCCTATCACAAAAGTGTTATCCTTCTTAGTTCAGCTTGCCAAATGCATCACTCATCTAGATCCATTAGCTTAGGTACTCTCCAATAGATCCTTGTAGGATATAGCTTTCCTCCTATCTGATCTTGGTCTGTTAGTACCTCGTCCTACCCATCTCGTTCGCAAACAGTTCTCTTTTGGATTTTTGCTTTCTTTTGATTTAGAATCTTCCCTTTTGGGTCTTAAAATATCTTTTCCAAGCAATCCTTTTGTTCCCTCCTCAAGGTTGCCATGATCTTCCATATCATGGTATACTATGAATGGGGCAATCTGAGTGTAAGGTCTTGATCAGGTCTTTGGTTTGTTTTTCTTTTCTGCTTATGGGTTACCCAGTGTCGGTTCCACACTGCTTCCTTTAGGAATCATGTGTGATGCTGGAGCAATCCTTGCATGTTTGTTTTGAGTCAGTTCGTCAGTCCTCTGGATAGTTGGTGAAAAGGCCTTGATGTTCTTGGTAACCTTGGCAATTAACCAATAGTCCTATAGCAAATCTAGTGCTCAACTACATGGTGGTACTTCTCTTTGAAGTATCCCCCTGCTCAAAAAGCTTCAATAGAATCTCTTCATCTCCATTATCCCCCATCCATATCCAACATCTATCTCTCCTAACCTAGCTTGTGCAACCGTATCTCTCAGAATCAATCATCACTCTTAGCTTTAGGGATCCACAATCCTAGTCTTAGGGATCTACCAATCCAATCAATCCACCAAGCCTCATCTTTCGAGATCCACAATCCTGGTCCTAGGGATCTCCGAAACCCATCTTTCGCTAATCTGACTCTTTGAAATCCTATTGCATCAGCTTTATAATCCCTTCATCCATCTCCCTATCCTGGATTCCTTTTTATAGTGCTCCACTCCTTCATCCTCCACCTTCCTAAAGTCTTAAGCTTGCTTCCTCTTATGCATCTGATTCTCCTTTATCATTCTCCCATAGTGAGAGTTTGAGCTAATTCAGCCCCTTCTCTTTGCCAATCTGAGTCTCCTTGCTCATCTCAGATTCTTGTACTTTTCAAGAAACTGTCGAGCCTCGCTTTCTCTCCCTACCGCCTTCTTGAGGGGGCATCTCGCAGTCCATTCTCTCCTCTTCTGCTCTAGCCTTGGGCATCTTATTTTCTTATCTTTGATGCCATGCCACTTGCGGCATCACATCAAAGAGGGGCAAAATGTAGACACCTAAAAACCTTTAGAAAATAAAGTATTTTTATTTTCTGAAAAATTCTTGATGACATCATCATTTATTAATTAATTAATTATTTAATTAATTAATTAATTTTTATGCCATTAAATCCCTTTATCTTAATTAAAAATATTTAATTAAGGAATCCCTCCCAAAAATTTTTAAATCTTATTTAAACATTATTTCCTTATTTATTAATTATTTAATTAATAAATTGACCAAAAAACCCAAAATAAATAAAAAAATTATTTTTTGCCCAAAACTTGGCCAATTTCCTTAAGACCACTAACCTCTTCCAAAATCTTCTAATCCTTCTTTAATTTTGATTAAAAGCTAATCTCATCATTTTCTACCCCTAATCCCAACTCAAAATAGTTAATTAAGATTAAATATTAATCCTCATGTTTATTAAAAAAGTTTTAATAAATATATCCTCAACCCAAACCCTTAAAATAAATAAAACTTTATTTATTTCCTAAAAATCTAATTTATCCTCATCCTAAGAAGTTCTAGACTCTTCTAGAAAGTCTTCATCCTCATCCTAGGAAGTTCTAGACTATTCTAGAAAGTCTTTATCCTCATCCAAAGTATAGACTCTTCTAGAAGATGTCTTTAAACCTAATCCTAATCCCCTCCTAACCTCGTCACATTTCCTAAACATGGGTTAAGACTTACTAACCCAAGCCAAAGTTAACAAATATCTCCTCCTTCACCCACCCTCATTAAATGTCATCCACTTGCCTATCCCTAAGCTAATCCTAAACCATCCTAATCCATCCTCTAATCATTTGCACAATCCTAAGCAAGCTTAAAACCCTCCTAATCAAGCCCAAGTCGAAATTCCTCTCATCTCCTTCAAAATATCCCAACCATAAAACTTTATGAAGCCGACTAGGCCATAAATGACTCTTCCAAGCTCTTTTATTGCTCTTACAAGCCATTATGAGGGTCTTTATGAATATTTTATCCCTTGAGCCTCCTTTTTTGACTCATCATTCCCCTTTCCTCCATCCTCTCACCCTGTGAAATGTGTCACTCCCTGATTGGCTATAAGAAAGCACAACCCATGTGCTCTCCTCTCATGCAATCTGAGCCCTCCATGAGCTTTTCTCCATCCTTGCATCTTATCCCTCAATCCCTCAAGCCCTTTGCCTATTTAAGGAATCCTCTCCCAAGCCATTTTAACACAATCCATGAAGTAAAGTCATAATGCCATTTTGAGAAGCTATTTTACATCAAAACCATACACTCACACCCAAATTCCAACTCCATTTGAAGCCCTTTTTGAAGCATAAAGCTTGAGCATACATCCTATCTATTTAGACAAAGCTACTCAACAAGAGAGCTTCTCATTGAGAGAGCCCATTAATGGGTCATATTCTCAATTGAGATCTCATCTTAGTCTATCTTGAAGTTTATGAATTTTTTTTAGTTTGTAGAAGCTTTATTTAAATTTGGTTTCTATTAGCATACTAACATTGCACATATACAGGGAGAGGGTGGGATATATATATATATATAGAGAGAGAGAGAGAGAGAGATTAGGGGATGGGAGAGAGAGGTGGGGAATGGGAGAGGATGGGATATATATATATATATAGAGAGAGAGAGAGAGAGAGAGAAATAGAGAGAGAGGGTGGGATAGAGAGAGAGAGAGAGAGACTAGGGGATGGGAGGAGGGAGAGAGAGAGAGAGAGAGAGAGAGAAGTGGATGGGAGAGGGTAAGTTAGAGAGAGAAGGTGAGAGAGAGTGGGATAGGGAAAAAGAGGGAGAGGGAGAGAGCGGGAGATAGAGAGAGAGAGAGGGGGGTAGGATAGGGGAGAGAGATAGAGGGAGAGGGAGATAAAGACACACACACAAAGAGAGAGAGAGTAGGGGATGGGAGAGGGAGGGAGGGAGGGAGGGAGAGAGAGATTAGGGGATGGGAGAGGGGGAGAGAGAGGGGAGATAGGGGGAGAGAGAGAGATGGAGAGAGAGAGAGAGTAGGGGATGGGAGAGAGAGAGAGAGAGAGAGGATGGCATAGGATGGGAGAGAGAAAGTAGGGGATGGGAGAGAGAGAGAGAGTAGGGAAGCATGGGGAATCATATTTTGGAAGGTTAGAAGGTTTTTAGCATAGGGAAGCACTCAAATTGCTCAAAAGTTGCAAAGTTGCTTGAGCAACTTTTACAATTTTTGAAAAAAATTGTAAATGGAGGTTTGGGAAGTTGTAATCAACCATGCTTAGGTATATGAGAATGGAAAAAATATTTTGGAAGGTTAGAAGGGTTCCAGTCATATTTCACACACCTTTCCAACCAAGTTGTATTTTTGAGCAACTTTTGCAATTTTGCACAAAAAGTGTAGCTTTTGCAAAGTTCACTAGATTTCACTTCTAGGACTTGGAAAAGGTTCCAAAAATTTTATTTTATTTTTTAAAACATGTAATCCTTGGCTATCTTAAACAAAAGCTCAAAAAGACTTATTTTTTCCTAATTAACAACTTTTTCTCATATCTTGCACAAAGTGGCCTTGGCATATATATCCTGCTCATACTTATGTTAGTATTCACCATGGGATTGAGTGTCTACTTCATTAGCTCTGAGTGGTCAAGAAAACCCTAGTCGCAAGATCATCACATCCCATTGACCACTTGAATGTTCTTAGGAATGCCGAATGGAATTGACCCTAAGAGTCACTAAATGCCATAGGGCAGCAATCTTTGACGGGCCATATCTCAGAGCTCGTGCGAGGTATAAAGGTAATTTCAGGTGGTATAGGATTATGTTCTTGACACCTAAAATAACATCTCTCTCTTTTTGGATATTGAAATCCATTTTATTTTGTAGCCCCATCTTGGGTTATGCTAGAACTTGTAGTGTTGGCTAGTACAAAGTCGCCAACAAGTGAATCTCTCTAACCATTTTTCATGGGATCAAACAATCTATTTTGTTAGCTCTGGGTGGCTAGGTAAACCCTAGTCTCAAACTCATCCTATCATGTTGACCGCTTGAACATTCTTGGGCATGTCGAATAGAATTGACCCTGAGAGTCACAAAATACCATAGAGTGGGGATCTTTGATAGGGTATATCTCATAGCTCGTGTGAGGTATAGATCCAATTCTAGGTGCTACAGGATCATTTTTCTGATACCTACATTAACCTCTCTCTTTTTTAGGATTGGATTTCATTTTGATTTTATGGCCCCATCTTGGATGATGCTGAAACTCGTATTGTTGGCCAGAAAAATGTCTCTAACTTGTATGTGTATTGGTGAATCTCTCTAACTATTCATTATGGGATCAAATTGTTTTTTTTTTTAGCTCTAGTTGAATGGGTAAACCCTAGTCCCAATCTCATCCCATCCCATTAACCACCCAAATGTTATTTGGCATGCTAAATGGAATTGATGGAATTGACCCTAAAAGTCACTAAATGCCATAGGGCAGCAATCTTTGACAAGGCATATCTCAGAGCTTGTCTGAGGTATGGATGCAATTCTAGGTGCTATAAGATTATGTTTCTAACACCTATATTAACCTCTCATTCTTTTTGCAGATTAGATTATGTCACTAGTAAATTTAGACCTAATTTTCAACCAATTTTGGTCAAAGTTTTGACCCAAGTTTGTCGCTATTTTTCTCATTGAAATTTTAATCAGATTGTAGTGGTTGGTCAAAATTTTGATGAATACATTTGTCAAGATTTTTTTGTTTTGACCAAAAAAATATTTCAATCTGTAAGTTGGTCAAAATTTTAACAAGAAAAATAGCGATGAACCTAGGTCTAAATTTTGACCAAAATTGGTCAAAATTTGGGTAAAAATTTACTAGTGATGAAACTTGTACTATTGGCCAGTACAAATTTTTCAACTAGTGAATCTCTCTAAACATTCACTATGGCATCAAACTGTCTATTCTATTAGCTCTAGGTGGCTAGGTAAATACTTGTCCCATCTCATTGACTACCCAAACATTCTTAGGCATGCTAAACAAAATTGACCCTAAGAGTCACTAAATGTCATGGGGCAACAATATTTGATGGGGAATATCTCAGATCTCATGCAAGGTATGGATTAAATATTGGGTGCTATAGGATTGTGTTGCTAACACCTAAATTAACCTCTCTCACTTTTTGGAGATTGGATTTTATTTTGATATTGTGGCCCCATATTTGGTGATGTTGAAACTTTTAGTGTTGGCTAGTGCAAAGTCACCAACTGGTGAATCTCTCTAACCATTCATCATGGGATAAAATTATATGTTTCATTAGCTCTAAGTGGATAGGTAAACCCTAGTTCCAAGCTTGTTCCATCTTGTTGACTGCTCAAATGTTTTTGGGCACGCTGAATGGAATTGACCCTAAAAGTCACTAACTACCATAGGGAAGAAAACTTTAACAAGGCATATCTCAGAGCTTGTGTGAGGTATGGATGCAATTTTGGGTACTATAGGATTGTGTTTCTTAGACCTACATTAACCTCTCCTTCTTTTTGGAGATTGAATTATGTTTTGATTTTGTAGCCCCATCTTGAGTGATGATGAAACTTGTACCATTGGCCAATATAAACTTATCAACTAGTGAATCTCTCTAACTATTCATCGTGGGATCAAACTGTCTATTATATTAGCTCTGGGTAGCTTGGTAGACCTTAGTCAAAAACATGTCCTATCTTGTTGACTGTCTGAATGTTCTCAGGCATGCTAAATGGAATTGACCCTAAGAGTCACTAAATCTCATGGGTCAATGATCTTTGACAAGGCATATCTTAGAGCTTATGTAAGACGTGGATGAAATTTTGGGTGCTATAGGATTGTGTTTCTAACACCTACATTAACCTCTCTCACTTTTTGGAAATTGTATTTCATTTTGATTTTGTGGCCCCATATCAGGTGATGTTGAAACTTGTAGTGTTGGCTAGTACAAAGTCACCAACTACTGAATCTCTTTAACCATTCATTATGGGATAGAACTATCTATTTTGTTAGCTCTGAGTGGATGAGTAAACCCTAGTCCCAAGCTTGTCCTATGTTGTTAACCAATCGAATGTTGTTAGGCACATTGAATAAAATTGACCCTAAGAGTCACTAAATGTCATAGGGTAGTGATCTTTGATGGGGCATATATCAAAGCTCATGCAAAGTATGGATGTAATTCTAGGTTCTATAAGATCATGTTTTTTACACCTATTTGTTTTGATTTTGCGGCCCCATATCAGGTGATACTGAAACTTGTAGTGTTGGCCAATACAAAGTTGCCAACTAATGAATCTTTAACCATTCATCATGGCATCAAACTATCTATTCTATTAGCTCCAAGTGGTTGGGTAACCCTAGTCCCAAGATTTTTCCATCCTATTGACCACTCAAATGTTCTCGGGAACACTGAATGGAATTGACCATGAGAGTCACTAAACTCCATAAGGTAGCAATCTCTGATGAGGTTTATCTTAGAGCTCATGCGAGATATGCATGCAATTTTGGGTGTTGCAGGATTGTGTTTCCAACACCTACATTAACCTCTCTCTTTTTTTGGAGATTGGATTTTGTTTTGATTTTGTGGCCCCATCTCAAGTGATGTTGAAACTTGTAGTGTTGGCTAGTACAAATTTGCCAACTGTGAATCTCTCTAACTATTTATTGTAGGATCAAACAATCTATTCTATTAGCTCTAATTGGCAACTTAAAAATAATTTTCCCTTCCTTGATTTTCAAAATTAGATTTCACATTCTATCATTGCCCTTACAAAGATATATTTGGAGGAATATTGGAGGCACAACAACTATAGAAAGAAATGAATGTTAATTTGAATCCATGGGTTCAAGAATTTATTCCTCCTATAGTACAATACATGACTCTCCCTCCATGCCCATACACTTTCCCAATTACCCCTCTAATAGTGAATGCAACCTCATTGATATCATAAAATATTTTTCTAGCTCCATTCTAACCGCAAATAAATTATGTTCCACACATAATGAATTATATTCCAAAAATCTCTCTAGTGATTTTCCCTATCATGGGTTGCCTGATTCCTCTGCCTCCTTTAAATACTCCCTTTCCTAGTGGAAGAATAGTCAAACCATCTAATTGTATCCAATTTTTTTATTTTCCCTCCTCATGAGAAACAAGGTTTGAAGGGTTCTCCTCCACAACATCACTACAAAGACTTTGACCCACTTTGACTGCCCAGTGTCCTTCCTAGTTTTTATTATCTTCTACATACCTAAAAAAGCTTAGTCAAACCAACTTGATGTAAGCACACCAACACACCACCCTGACTTGGCTAGAGTCACAACAAGCCTCTAAGCAACAACAACACAAACAAAGCTAAAACAAGGGTTGTTAGATGCCTTACACTAGGATAATTACATACAAAAGATATCCATGAAAAAATGCAACAACTATAGCTATAGTAATCATAAGAAGAGCATATATAATGTGTTTCCATGAATGAAGCTCTCAAAGAGATGGATAAGAAAGCAAAATTGATATCAAATTCCATGAATAAATTAAAAAATTTATTTCAAGTCTTCTTGTGTTTTGAAGATAAAGCATATAATATAAACTCTTCAAATGTTTATGATGAAAATAAGCTTCAAGCTTAGACATTTACATAATGCAGCCAACTCAAGACTCAAACTTCAAAGTTGATCATATAATAGTAATAAGAATTCAAGTTTCATTGTTCTCATCCCAACAAAAATTCTAAATAAGTTACTCATAATCAAAAGTACTCATAACTTGTACAATTTAAATACAAACTAATATCATAGCCTTACTCACATGTCAAAAGATACTATCAAATTTTATTATAATGATTCTTACCCTTGTTTTGGATGTGAATTAAATTAAAATGAAATACATGAAATACTTAAAATGTAAACAAGAAAAAAAGATATATATTATGATAAGAAATAATGTCATACATGAACAAACCAATACATCAAAGTTGTAAGTCAAATAATGTCATGCATCAAATATATGTCATACATCAAATATCAAATTTCATATATATATCAAATGTATGTCAAATATGTCCACTAACATAAAATCCAAGATATATGTCACAAATTCCATCACATGTGTGTCCATCCCTATATCTTCTCCTTCCCATGAGGGGAAGGATACAAATCCTTAGAGGTCTTTGATCATTGTGTGGAGGAAGATGATGGGGATGATGGGATCATCCTCACATGATCACTTGTCCTCTTGTTTAGGCTCCTCTCTAACTAGAGCTGATACAAATAAAGTATATATGAATCAATAATTATTATACATTGAAATAAAATATATGTACACACAAAATAAATTATTTTCTTACCACCATCAAATAGTCACTCTGTACATCCTCCTCAAAGGCTTGCAAATGATCAGGAGTAACAAGGCCCTACAATAATCCAATCAATATAATCACTTGATAACACTTATAAATACCATTTGAAAATTAAATACTAACTATTATAAATAACAACTAAAACTATGAAAACTCTTTCATACCTCATTCAATGGATTTGAACTAGCCATTGTGGTAGACTCGATGATCAATGGATTGACGAAGATGAGGAGTCTCAAATGTCAATAGCTACAAATCATATAATAGAATTTACATTTTTTTATAGAATATAATATAATCAAATGAATTAAATTAACATGAAAAAAATCTACCTCTACAAAGCTCATATCATGCCTAGGCTTAGAGTCCCTTATGAATGTCGAGGGTCCAATAGAGAACTAATGCACATGGATAAAAAAAATTTCAATCCTTCATATGATTATGTAATAAATATATGTATTAATTTAAATGATTAAATAGATTCATACCTCTTGATGGTACATAAAATGGGGTTGGGAATTTTGTACTATGGTCATCAACACTCTTACCCTAAATTTTGAACAATTTCAAGACATGCCAATTAATTAGTTAATCACTATACATATGAAATGTGATCAAATTAGTTTATTAGAATTGTAATTTACATGTGTGTCAATGTCAAATGTGTCACTCAGGAACTCATTAGTGACCAGCCCATTATCCATAGTGTCTCCAACATGACTATCAAATGTATATAAGGATCTACATGATGTACACATGTGACCATGATGCAAAGAATGATCCTCCTCAACTAATGGATTGGTCCAAAGAATTAGGGTCTGTGTCAAATCATTGATAGTCCCTAGAGTACTAGTCTCTACATGTTCCTTCACAACTAAAAAAATAATGACGTGCTCATCATGTGGCTTGACAACATGTACCCTAACTACATTAAGGTTATAGTGTGCCCCTGACCTCTCAAATGATGACGCCCCACCTCTACCCTGAGAATCTAATATGTCAAAATAATTGGAGATCTCCCAAAGGAAAAATTCACAACACAATTTCTTTAAGAAATACATTGGAACCTTGTCATTATTCTAGGGAGGGGTATCTTAGGCCATCCACCATATATCCCAAAATTTATTTCTAATATCATCATGTATGGACCAATGGATGGGGAATCTTTTAATTGTATGTTTAACAATGTCTTATTCTCTAGACTTTTTTAAAAATACACATATGCTACCTTTTGCTATGTCCTTATTTCTTACATATTTATAGGATAATTTTTTTACATCATATCTTCTTTGTTTCTCTCTCTTAACACACCAAATATCTAACTAATGTTAGAAATATAAGAGGAGTAACTAAGAGGGGAGGGGTGAATCAGTTACCACTAAAATAAATTCCAGATCCCTTAGCTATCAGTACTAAAATACAAACTAAAAATTGATTACTACTAAAGCTCGGTAAGCACACATAAAATGTTGTAAATCAGTAATAACTAAATCAGCTTAGTAAATGCTTAACATATAAACTCTACATGTTGTATGTGATTAATATTACTTTAACTAAGTTGCAAACATATAAAAGAAAATAACATGAACACATTTGACACTAGGATTTAATATGGAAACCCAATTTGGGAAAAACTACTAATTGCAACTAGTTACCAATTTTCACTCTTCTGAACTGAGCCCTATTAGGAGCCAACTTTGTTAAAGGTTACAAAACACACTATTAGGTGTGACCTTTTTAGAGGATTTAATCACCTTGTTAGGAGTGGCCTTGTTAGATGTCTTGAGACAATTCAATAGAACTACCACTTTATTAGAGGATATGCAAATAGCTATTTAGACAACTCTATTAAGAGATTTAGATCAATGCTATAATGGTTAGAGAGTAATAATGAGATGACCTAATTTAAATGCAACTAATTTTCTAATTATAAATCTCTATTTTGCCTTGTATCTAATCCTTCTTGATTGAATATAGCTTTGTTTCTCCACAAGGATATTCTATTTATCCTTCAAATTCACCTCCTCTTCTCCTCATTAAATCTTTAATAACATTTTCATACATTCTCATACAGACTTTGGAATCACAACTTGACCTTATACTTATATCTTCCACTTTGTCAAGTCAACTCAAATACAACTTAGAATAATTAATACTCATCACCTTAGTTAGCTAGAATCAATAGATATATCAATTAAGCTTATTATGCCAAAATAAGAAAATCCTTTGTTAGCTGACCCAACTTAGTAGAAACTAACTTAGAAATGATTTCCTTTGTTAACCAATAAAAGCCTAGTTAACATTGCAAACTCGCAAAAATCCTTTAGCAACTAAGTGAGCTTGGTTAGCACTATTTCCATCCAACTTTCTTTCATTGACTGAGTGAACTTGGTTAATTCTCATCTTTTGCGTATTTTCCTTTGGCACCTGAGTGAACTTGCTAGACACTATTTTTTGAACTAGGTAAACACAAGAATGCTTGTTAGACACAAAAAATTGTCTTCACTACCTGAGTGAGCTCAACATATACTGACTGATGATGATTATGACATTTGTGTAACATCAAAGATAATACATAATTAATCAATTTTATCCAATGATCTCCCTCTTTGGCATTGATGGTAAAATAACATATCATAACAAAATAAAATTTTGGGTTGATTCTTTGAGAATTCCCTCTGCAGTATGAATTCTTCCTTTCACTGGATTCTTTCTCGATCTACAAAAAATTCTACCAAGTTCATTCAGAACTTTCTCCCTCTTACAGCAGACTTCTCCCTCTTTGGAAGACTTCTCCATCTTTAGTTTTTTATTTTGGTTCCAAAAAAAAATTCTCAAAGATATGACTGGTAAACTTCTCCCTCTTTGAAAACACATGCCAAAGATAATAATTATGTGAATACCAATGTACCTTAACTACTAATTCATTTGCAATATGCCCTTTCCAATTCTATACCAACTGATTGATCTTCAACAGGTTCTAGTTGATGCATCATTAAACTTTATTTAGTGAACTTCAAATAGGAGAATGACCCCTAGCTTAACTCTTAGATACAGAAATGCAACCTTAGCTAATGGTTTGGTGAATATATCTACAATCTATTCCTTTATATTAATATATTCCAATCTAACTTCTTTCTCTTGTACCAACTCTCTTAAGAAGTGATATTTTTTTAGCAATGTGCTTTATTTTAGTCTGTATTACTGGATTCTTTGATATATTAATTACATTGGTGTTATCACATTATATGACTATTGGATCCTTGATCTCTATCTTTATTCCTTCCAAATTTTGTTTGAACCAAACAATGTTAGAAAAATTAACTATAGTTGCTACATATTCTACCTCTACTGTGGATTGAGATGTACAATTTTGCTTCTTTCTTGTCCAAGACACTTGTCTTTTATTAAGAAAGAATGCTCCACCACTAGTTCTTTTTCTGTCATTAATACTTCCTACCCAATCAGCATTAATAACTACTTTCAAGTCCAAATTGACTCCAAGTTTATGCCATTAACCATAGTCTTTAGTACCTTTCAGATATCTCATGATTCTCATGATTGCCATCATGTGATTTTCCTTAAGATTTGTTGAGAATCTTGCCACTATTCCAACTATTAGAGAAATATTAGGTCTTGTTTGTAGTACATACTGTAATTTTAATCATTGATTTGTATGTGGTCTAATCTACTTCTTTAGAATCATCATTTTTGGAGAGCTTATGTCCAGTGGACATAGGGGTTCCAACTAGTCTTGAATCTTCCATTCCAAAAAAAATTTAGTTTCTCCTTGATATACTTAGATTGAGTGATGTAGATACTATTTTTATTCTGTTGTATCTACAATCCAACAAAAAAAATTATCTCACCAAACATAGACATCTGAAATTCTTCACTCATTTCTTCTAAAAATGCTTTGCATAAGTCATCATTTCCTATAAATAGAGTATCATCAACAAATATTTTTGCCAACACAATCCTTTTGTTTGGTTCTTCCTTGATATACAGCCTATTGTTATCATTTGTCCTTTCAAAGCCAATTTTTACCAAGTGATTATGAAGCCTTTCATACCAAGCTTTGGGAGCTTGCTTGGGACTATATAATGTTTTGTGTAATTTCCAAACTATATCCTTTTTGTTAGGATCTACAAAATCTTCTAGTTTTTCAATGTAAAATTCCTCATCAAGAATTCCATTCAAGAATGTGGATTTGACATCCATTTCATACACTTTAAATCCTCTATTTACTGCATATGCTAGTAAAGTTTTAATACATTATAGTCTTGCTATAGGAGAAAAAGTATCACCATAGTCAATACTTTCTTCTTGAGAATAGCCTTTGCACACCAATCTTGCTTTGTTTCTTGAAACTTTTCCATCTTCACTTAGCTTATTTCTAAATACCCACTTTGTACCAATTACATTTTATCCATGGGTCTAGGGACAAGAGTCAAAGTTTTTTTCTTTTCTATCTATTCTATTTCTTCATTCATTCTTTTAATCCAACTTTTATTTTCTAGAGCATCTTTAACACTTCTATGTCAAAAATTAGCAAGTAAACATGTACCTTTTAATTTTCCTCTTGTCATTGTTCCATATGATTTGTCTTCAATGATCTAGTCAAGTGCATGATGCCTTCTGACATATCTTCCTAACATAGGTACTTTGGGCTTTGAATGAGTTCCGCCATCTTCATTTTGAACTTTAGTTTCAAGCTCAGGTCCATTTGTCTGTGACTTGGGTCCATCAAGCTTGGTATGAACAAGTTCGATAGCCTCTAACTATGACTCGAGTCCTTCAGACTGCAACTTGGGTTACACTATCTGCAACTTGGTAACTATTGGGAATTCTAGGGACTTAGGAGATAAAGCTTCTTTTATTTTAGATAGAATTGGTAGGGTATCAAGTTCAAAGTAAACAAATCTTTTTTAATCTTTTGGTTCATTGTTGCTTTCTTCTTCACTCTTTTCTACAAACTCATCAATTCTAACATTTGCACTTTCTATAATTTTGTGAGTAGACAAATTCAAACATCTATATGCTTTACTTTTGTAGGAGTATCCTCAAAATATTCCTTCATCACCTTTTACATCAAATTTTTCTTTTCTAGATTCTTTCAATATATAACATTTGTTGCCAAATACTTTCAAGTAACTTACATTAGGTTTGTAGCCATATCATAGCTGATAAGGTGTTTTTTTTTTAATCTTTCTTCAACTATACTTTGTTTAAGGTATGAACTACAATATTGATAGCTTCCTTCTAGTAGTTGAGAGAAACCTTCTTTTCAATCATCAGAGTTCTTGCACAATCCATGATAGATCTATTTCTTCTCTCAACTATATCATTTTGATGTGGTGTACCAAGAGCCGATACTTCTCTTTTCATTTCTCTTTCAATGTAGAAATTATTGAATTAATTGGAGATCAATTCACCACCTCCATTTAATCTTAACCATTTCAACCTCTTTCCAATTTCCTTTTATACTCTTGCCAAATACCACTTGAATTTTTGAAAGGCTTCTAATTTTTCTTTTAGATACATTATTGTCATCATTCTAGAATAATCATCAACAAAAAGAATGAAAAAAAATTCTTCACTATAGCTTTCTATTCGAATAGGTCCACATAAATTTGTATGAACAATTTCCAAGACTTCTTCTAACTGATAGTTTTTAATTTTGAAGCTAGTCTTTCCCATCTTACCAATTTGGCAATTCTTGCATAGACCCATATCAGGCTTCTTCAAACTAGGAATACCTCTTACTCTTCTATGTTTTCTTATCTTAACCAGATTATCAAAGTTTACATGACATAGCCTTTTGTGCCATAACCATATTTCTTCTACTTGAGCAATAAAATAGGAACAAGCATTGAGATCAAGATAAAATAGATTACCTTTTATTTGCTTGCCAGATCCAACCAAATTTCCTTTTCCATCTAGTAGTTTGGCATGTCCATTCATGAATCCTACTTTGAATCCAATGTTATTAAACTAAGCCACACTCAGTAGATTATGCTTTATTCCTTCAATCCAATAAGCATTGTCATATACAAGTTCTTTAGTCAATAAATACATCATTTTTCTTTTATGTTACAAGGTTCATTGTTTCCAAATCTCACACTACCTCCATCATAATATTCCATGTGCTAAAATTTTGTTTTGTTTCCAGTCATATGATGTGAATAGCCACTATCAATAATCCATATATCATTTTTGCTAACATGAGAGATAAGTGTCATCTTATCTCCTTCATCATTAGATTCATATTTCACAGCAATATATACCATTTCATCTTCACTATTATTAGAATCTGTAGCTATAAAATAAGATTTCTTACCTTTGTCCTTGTAGATTTTGTAGTTCTTGGAGTCCTTTCCTTTATGCTTATTTCTTTTCTTTTCATTTTTGATTTCCTTATTTGGACACCTAGTAGTAATGTGGCCAACTTCTTCACAAGAAAAATAGATCAGAGGAACTTTACCATTATACTTTCATCTTCCTTTGGAATACTTCCTTGCAAGTAGGGCTTCAACAACTCCAAGATCTCTATCTAAAAAAAATTCTGATGTTCCTTCTTCTTCACTTCCTAATTGACTGGATTTTGATTTCTTACCTTTTTCTTTGAGTGAGAGTTTAGTTTTAAAAGCAGATTCAACAACCTTTGAACTAGGAAACTAGTTATCAAAATTATCTAACCCAAAAGTTGTTAATCTTCCAACTAGAACATCAAAAGATATTTTATTATTTGGATCACATCTCATTTTTTGAATAGAAGATACTCTAGTTTCATAAATAGGAAGAAGAGTTCTAATTACCTTGCTTACAACTATTTTCTCTTTAATGTCTCCTCCAGATGCTTTGATTACACTTACACTGGCCTTGATCATTTCCACATATTTTATAATGTTATCTTCTCTCATTCTCATTCGGTCAATTTTTCCTCTAAGGCTTTTTGCTTTTTCTCTTCTTACATTGTCATCTCCTCCATATATATCTTTCAGTTTGGTCCACATTGCATGAGCAGTTTTGCAATTCTTTACCTCATCAAATTCAACATAACTGAGAGCATATGCAATATCAATCATCATGATATTATGATTCTTCTTTTTAGCAATATCTTCAACTAATAATGTTCCAGTGGGAGTTTTGTATTCAGCATCAAGATATTTGCAACCTAAATCACTGATAGTAGCCATATGTAACTTCATAAGTCCTTGCCATGCTACAAAATCGCCTATGTTTAGCCTCAGAATTTTTCTATTGTAAGACATCCTTATCTTTAGTTTAGGTCCTTGAAACCTTCTCTATTATTGGTCTCAAATTGGTTTTGACAATTGAGTGTCAACAACTTAACCAATTCTTAAGATTATGTCAAGTATAATACAAAATTCCTATATGTGCTGAGCATTAGCAACTAGTAAGTGTCGAGTAACACAAAATTGGAATATGAATTTGTGCCTTCACAAACTTAGACGTAAATTATTTTTGAGCTAACTCAAGATGAATCTCAAAGAATCTTGAAGATAAGATCAAATCTTTTGCATTACCTATGTAATTAGCATGTAGCCAATAAGAAAAATGGAGAAGACATGCAACCAATACAAAAAGTGAGAGAATTGAGCTAGAAATGAAGAATGAATATTGATCATAGAGTCATACCTAACCCTAAGTCTTTTAAACCTTTAAAAGGAGGAAAAAACCTCCATTATGCATGCATATGTGAAAATATTTTATGGGAGAATGCTAGCAAAGTTCATAAGGGTGTAAAGACATAGAAAGAGTAGAATAGCATTGTAGAATTCAGTTGATCAAGAATAGAGTATCAAAATTTTGAGGAGAGTCATATCATATCAAGCAAGGATCAAAATGGATAGAGAAAAATAAGGATTTAAAATCAGCAATCGAAGATTGCAAGTCATCAGGTCAAGACTTTCTAATACTCTCTAGCCATTGTCTTAGGAATGAAAATCCTATGATGATAGGTTAGTTTAATAGCTATGTTGTAAGTCTTTAAACAAGGTGTTAAATCCTTTAACAGGGTAATATTCCAACAGTATGTTTTTAAATCCTTTAACTGGGTCACTTTTAATAGGGTGTAAAGTCTTTACTAGGATGGGCCTTTAATAGGCCAGACCATTGGAAGTGGTCAAATTTTGTAACCTTAAATAGTTACATATTGCTATAGTAATACTTTTTGGGTGTCATTCCCACCCTAGTTTTACCTTCTCATTTTGGAGGGTTTCTGGATTACCAAAATCTTGTGTTATTTTTTTTCATGCATGTCTTTACTTTGATGTTTATTAGATGAATGAGATGCATATGAATGATTTTAGCTAAAAGGTTTTAGAAAGGTTAAAGTTAGTTACTTCTGATTCACTCCCCACCCCACCCCACCCCCCCCCCCCCCCTCCTCAGAAGTAAATCTTCCCACTTGTAAATTCCAAAACTCGACAAGCACCAAAAGCTCTAATACCAATTGTTGGAAATATAAGAGTAACTGAGAGGGGAGAGGTGAATTAGTTACTACTAAAATAAATCCTAGATCCCTTAGATGTTAGTACAAAAATACAAAGTAAAAATTGATTACTGCTAGAGCTTGGTAAGCACACATAAAATGTTATAACTTGGTAATAACTTAATTAGCTCAGTAAAAGCTTAACATATAAACTTTAGATGTTTTCTGTGATTACCATTACTTTAACTGAGTTGAAAACATATAAAAGAAAATAACATGAACACATTTGACACTAGGATTTAACATGGAAACCCAATGTGAGAAAAACTACTAATTGCAACTAGTTATTGATTTTCACTCTTCTGAAGTAAGCCCTGTTAGAAGCCAACCTTGTTAAAGGTTACAAAACATACTGTTAGGTGTGACCCTATTAGAGGATTTAATCACCCTGTTAGGAGTTTCCTTGTTAGAGGTCTTGAGACAATTCAATAGAACTACCACCTTGTTAGAGGATTTGAAAATAGTTGTTAAGCCAACTCTATTAAAATATTTATATCACTGCTACAATGGTTAGAGAGTAACAATGAGATAACCTAATTTGAATGCAACTAATTTTTTAATTATAGATCTCTATTCTAGCTTTTATCTGATCCCTATTGATTGAATATAGCTTTGCTACTCCATAAGGATATTCTACTTATCCTTCAAATTTGCTTCCTCTTCTTATCATTAAATCTTCAATAACATCTTCATACATTCTCATACACACTTTGTAATCACAACTTGACCTTATAGTTATATCTTCCACTTTGTTAAGTCATCTCAAATACCACTTAGAATTATCAATATTCATCACCTTAGTCAATTGGAATCAATAGATAAATCAATTAAGCTTATTATACCAAAATAAAAAAAATCCTTCAATAGTTGACCTAGCTCGGTAGAAACTAACTCAGAAATGATTTCCTTTGTTAATGAACAGAAGCTTGGTTAACATTGCAAACTCACAAAAATCTTTTGGCAATCAACTAAGCTCAGTTAGTATTGGTTTCATCCAACTTTCCTTCATTAACCAAGTGAACTCAATTAACACTCATCTTCTACATATTTTCCTTTGACACCCGAGTAAACTTGGTAGACATTGCTTTCTAAACTAGACAAACACAAGAATGCTCAATAGACACAGAAAACTATCTTCACTACCCGAGTGAGCTTGGCATATACTTATTGATGATGATTATGAAATTTGTGTAACATCAAAGATAATACAAAATTAATCAATTGTATCTAGCAACTAACCACTAATAGAAGCTACATGGCTCATAATGGACTCAAGAAAGGATGTCAATTATTCTCTCATTGTTGGATACAATTGATTGATTGTGTATTATCTTTGACATTACACAAATACTATATCATTATCAGTCAGTGTATGCTGAGCTCACTTGGGAAATGAAGACAGTTTTCTATGTCTACTGAGTGTTCCTATGTTTGCCTAGTTCAGAAGGCAGTATCTATTGAGTTCACTTGGGCATCAAAGAATGGTCTATAGAAGATGAGTGTTAACCAAGCTCACTTAATTAATGAAGAAAATTTGGATAAAACTAGTGTTAACCAAGATCACTTAGTTGCCAAAGGATCTTTGCAAGTTTGTAGTGTTAACCAAGCTTCTATTGGTTAACATAAAAAATTGTTTTTGAGTTAGTGTCTACTAAGCTAGATTGGCTAATGAAGGATTTTATTATTTTGGCATATTGATCTAAATTGATTTATTGATTGATTCTAGCCAACTGAGGTAATGAATATTAGTTATTCTTGGTTTTATATGAGCTAACTTGACAATATGAAATATATAAGTGTAAGGTCAAGTTTTGGATTCTAAAAAAGTGAGAAGTTATAAATGTATTGAAGATTTAATGATGAAAAGAGGAAGTGATTTTTAAGGATATGTAGAATATCATTGTGGAGCTAAAAATATATATTGGATTAGGAAGGATCAAGTAGAAGCTAGAATATAGATCTGTAATCAACAATTCAATTGCATCAAAAATTAGGTCATCTCATTGTTACTCTCTAACCATTGTAGTAGTGATCTAAATCTCTTAATAGAATTGGCTTAATAGTTATTTGTAAATCCTCTAACAAGGTGGTAATTCTATTTAATTATCTTAATACCTCTAACAAGGCCACTCCTAATAGGGTAATTAAATCTTTTAATAGGGTCACACCTAACAGTGTGTTTTGTAATCTTTAATAGGGTTGGCTCCTAACAGGGCTCACTTCAGAAGAGTGAAAATAGTAACTAGTTACAATTGGTGGTTTTTCCCAAATTGAGTTTCCACTTTAAATCCTAGTGTCAAATGTGTTCATGCTATTTTCTTTTGTGTTTGAAACTAAGTTAAAGTAAGGGTAATCATAGATAAAATTTAAATATTTGCATAATTAATACTTACCAAGTTACAACATTTTATGTGTGTTTACTGAGTATCAGCAGTATTTAGTTTTCAAACTTTATTTCATACTAACATCTAAGGGATCTAAGATTTATTTTAGTAGTAATTGCTTCACCCATCCCCTCTCAACTACTCCTCTTATTTTTCCAAAAATTGGTATCAAATCTTTTGTTGCTTATAGAGAAGGTTTCAAGGACCTACACTAAAGATCAGGATGTCTTGCAAAAGAGAGATTATCAAGCTGAACAAAGATAATTTTGAAGCATGACAAAGACTTATGAGGTTACATTTGGCTACTATCAATGATTTAGGGTGAAAATATCTTGATACTAAATACAATACTCTCACCATAACATTATCATTAGAAGATATTGTCAAAAAAAAGAATCATAACATCATGATGATTGATATTGCATCTACTCTTAGCTATGCTAAATTTGATGAAGTCAAAGACTGCAAAACAACTCATGAGATGTGGACCAAACTAAAAGACATATATGGAGGAGATGACAATGTGAGAAGAGATAAGGTTGAAAGTCTTAGAGGTCATTTTCATCAAATGAAAATGAGAGAAGATGACAAGATTACAAAATATATGGAAATAATCAAAGAAAGTGTAAGTGCAATCAAAGCATCTGGAGGAGACATTGAAGAGAAAATAGTTGTAAGTAAGGTACTTAGAGCTCTTCTTCCTATCTATGCAATTAGAGTGTCTGTTATTCATGAGATGAGATGTGATCCAAATAATTAAATATCTTTGGATGCTCTACTTGGAAGATTGACAACTATTGAGTTAGATAACTTTGATAACTATGTTCCTAGTTCAAAGCTTATTGAGTATGCTTTTAAAGCTAAACTCTCAATCAAAGAAAAGGGTAAGAAATCAAAGTCAATTCAATTAGGAAGTGAAGAAGAAGAAACAAAAGAAAGTTCAAATAATGACCTTGAAATTGTTGAAGCCCTACTTGCAAGAAAGCATTCCAAAGGCAAAGGAAACTACAAAGGTAAAGTTCCTCTAATCTATTTTTCTTGTGAAGAAGTTGGTCACATTGCTACAAGGTGTCCAAAAAAAAAATCAAAGATGAAAAGAAAATGAATAAGCTCAAAGGAAAGAAGGATTCTAAGAATGATAAGAAATACAAGGGTAATGGTAAGAAATCTTGTTTTATAGCTAAAGATTTTGATAACAGTGAAGATGAAATGGTATATATTGTTCTAAAAGATGAATCTAATGATGAAGGAGATAAGATGGCACTTATCTCTCATGTTAGAATAAATAATATATGAATTTTGATAGTGTTTTTTTACATCATATGACTGGAGATAGAAAATAAATTGAGCACATGGAATATTATGATGGAGGTAGTGTGAGATTTGGAAACAATTAACCTTGTAACATAAAAGGAAAATGATGTATTTCATTGATTAAAGAACTTGTATGTGACAATGCTTACTGGTTGAAGGACTAAAGCATAATCTAATGAGTGTGGCATAGTTGAATAAATTTTGGATTCAAGGTAGAATTCATGAATGGGTAGGCCAAACTACTGGATGGAAAAGAAAATCTGGTTGGATCTGGCAAGCAAACAAAAGGTAATTTATTTTATCTTGATCTCAACAAATGTTCATGTTTTATTGCTCAAGTAGAAGAAAGTTGGTTATGGCACAAAAGAATATGTCATGTAAACTTTGATAATCTAGTTAAGATAAGCAAACATAAAAGAGTAAGAGGTATTCCTAGTTTGAAGAAACCTGATATGGGTTTATGCAAGAATTGCTAAATTGGTAAGATGGGAAAGACTAGTTTCAAAAGAAAAAAACTATCATTCAGAAGAAGACTTAAAAATTGTTCATATAGACTTATGTAGACCTACGAGAATGGAGAATTATAGTGGAGAAATTTTTTCCATTATTTTTGTTGATGAATATTCTAGAATGATGACTGTAATGTATCTAAAAGAAAAATCAAAAGCCTTTCAAATGTTTAAATGGTATCTGGCAAGATTAGAAAAAGAAATTGGAAAGAGATTCAAATGTTTAAGATCAAATAGAGGTGGTGAATTGATCTCCAATGAATTCAATAATCTTTGCATGAAAAGAGGAATTAAAAGACAAGTATCAACCTCTGGTACACCACAACAGAATGGTATAGCTAAAATAAGAAATAGGTTCATTATGAATTGTGTAAGAACATTGATGATTGAAGAGAATGTTGCTATCAAATATTGGAAGGAAGTTATCAATACTATAGTTCATACCTTGAACAAAGTATAGTTGAAGAAAGATTCAAACAAAACTCCTTATAAACTATGGTATGGCTACAAACCTAATGTAAGTCACTTGAAAGTATTTGACAGCAAATATTATATCCTAAAAGAATCTAGAAAAGGAAAATTTCATGTAAAAGGTGATGAAGGCATATTTCTAGGATACTCATGTAGAAGTAAACTATAAAAATGTTTTAATTTGTCTACTCATAAAATAATAGAAAGTGCACATGTTAGAATTCATGAGTTTGCAAAAAAAAGTGAAGAAGAAAGCAACAAAGAGCTAGAGGATTATAGAAGATTTTTTTACTATGAACCTAATACCCTAACAAACCTATCTTAAAGAAAGGAGGATTCATCTCCTAAGTCCCCAAAATATCCAACAACTATTGAGTTGTAGATAGTGTAACCTGAGCCACAATCTAAAGGACCCAAGTCACAATCAAAAGCTACCGAACTAATTCAAACCAAGTCTGATGAATATAAGTCATAGATAGTCAGACCCAAGCTTGATACTAAAGTTCATGATGAAAATAGTGGAGCTCATTCAAAACCCAAAGAACCTATATTAGCAAGATATGTTAGAAGGCATCATGCCTCTGATCAGATCATTGGAGATAAATCTAATGGAATAGTGACAAGAAGCAAATTAAAAGTTACATGTTTAATTGCTGAATTTGAACCTAGAAATGTTAAAGATGCTATGGATAATGAAACTTGGGTTGAAGTGATGAATGAAGAGATAGAATAGATAGAGAAGTAAAAAATTTGGGCTCTTGTTTCTAGACCAATGGATAAAAATGTAATTGGCACAAAGTGGGTGTTAAGAAATAAGCTGAATGAAGATGGAAAAGTTTATAGAAACAAGGGAAGACTGGTATGTAAAGGTTATTCTCAAGAAGAAGGTATCGATTATGGTGAGACTTTTTCTTCTATTGCAAGATTAGAAGGTGTTAGAACTTTACAAGTACATCCAACACACATAGGATTTAACGTATATCAAATGGATGTTAAATCTATATTTTTTAATGGAATTCTTGATGAGGAAGTCTACATTGAACAACCGAAAAGTTTTTTAGATCCTAGCAAAAAAGATATGGTTTTTAAGTTACACAAAGAATTATATGGTCTCAAGCAAGCTCCCAAAGCTTTGCATGAAAGATTACATAATTACTTAGTACAGATTGGCTTTCAAAGAACAAATGATAGTGGTAGTATGTATATCAAAGAAGGACTAGACAAGAAGATTGTGTCGATAGAGATATTTGTTGATGATACCTTACTCATAGGAAATAATGACATGTGTAAAGAATTTTCAAAAGAAATGAGTAAATAATTTGAGATGTCCATGTTTGGTGAGATAAAATTCTTTGTTGAGTTGCAAATATAGTAGAACAAAAAGTGTATCTACATCACTCAATTTAAGTATATCAAGGAGATACTAAAGAAGTTTGGAATGGAAGATTCAAGACCAATTGGAACCCCTATGTCTACTGGACATAATCTTTCCAAGAATAATGATTCCAAAGAAGTAGATTAGACCATATACAAATCAATGATTGAAAAATTGCAGTATGTAGTACATACAAGGACTAATATTTCACTAATAGTTGGAATCGCGGCAATATTTTCAGCAAATCCTAGAGAAAATCAAATGATGGCAATCAAGAGAATCATGAGATATATGAAGGTTACTAAAGACTGTGGCTTATGGTACAAACTTGGAGCCAATTTGGACTTGAAGTCATTTACTGGTGCTAATTGGGCAAGAAGTCTTGATGACAGAAAAAGAACTAGTGGTGGAGCATTTTTTCTTGGTAAAAGACTAGTGTTTGGGACAAGCAAGAAACAAAATTACATCTCTCAATCCATGGCAGAGGTAGAATATGTGGCAGAAATAGTTAATTATTCTAACATTGTTTGGTTCAAAATACTATTGGAAGGAATGAAGATAGAGATCAAAGATCCAATAGTCATATATTATGATAACACTAGTGCAATCAATATATCAAAGAATCCAGTGATGCATACCAAAACAAAGCACATTCCTATAAAATATCACTTCTTAAGAGAGTTGGTGTAGGATAAAGAAGTCAGATTGGAATATGTAAATAAAAAATAATTGATTGCAGACATATTCACCAAGCCATTACCTAAGGATGCATTTCTATATCTAAAAGGTAAGCCAGGGGTTATTCCCCTATCTAAAGCTCACTAAATAAAGTTTAATGATGTATCAACTAGAGCAAGTTGAAGATCAATCAATTGGTGCAGAATTGACAAGGGTATATTGCAAATGAATTAGAACTTAAGGTATATTGATATTAAGAGATTTGTTTTCTTTGCCATGTATTTTCAAAGAGGGACAATTTCACTATCATATCTCATAGAAATTTTTGTCATTCCAAAGAAGGAGAATTTTTCTATCATAGAAACTTTATGAAGAAATGTCTATGAGGGAGAATAAACTTGGCAAAAGTTGTTGCAAATAAAAGGAGGAACAAAAGGTAGAAAGAGTTCACACTGATAGAGGGAGTTCTCATGAATAAAAATAAGGATATGTTCCTTTATTTATTTATTTTCCAAAATTTCATTGTGTTATGACATGTATTGCCATCAATTCCAAAGAGGGAGATTGTTGGATACAATTGATTAATTATGTATTATCTTTGATATTACACAAATGTCATATCATTATCAGTTAGTGTATACTGAGCTCACTCAGACAATGAAGATAGTTTTCTATATCTACCAAGCATTCTTGTGTTTGCCTAGTTCAAAAGGTAGTATCTACTGAGTTCACTCGGGTGTCAAAGGATAGTCTATAGAAGATAAGTGCTAACTAAGCTCACTCAATTAATGAAAAAAAGTTGGATGGAACTAGTGTTAACTAAGCTCACTCAATTGCCAAAGGATCTTTGCAAGTTTTCAGTGTTAACCAAGCTTCTATTGGTTAACACAGAAAATCATTTCTAAGTTAGTGTCTATCGAGTTGGGTCAGCTAACGAAGAATTTTATTATTTTGGCATATTGAGCTTAATTTATTTATCTATTAGTTCTAGCCAACTGAGGTAATGAATATTAGTTATTCTAAGTTGTATATGAGTTGACTTGACAATATGAAAGATATAAGTATAAGGTCAAGTTGTGGATTCAAAAAAAGTGAGAAGTTATGAATGTATTAAACATTTAATGATGAAGAGAGAAAGAAAATTTGAAAGATAAGTAGAATATCCTTGTGGAGCTGAAAAGATATACTCAATCAGGAAGGATTCAGTATAAGCTAAAATAGAGATCTATAATCAGCAATTCAGTTGCATCAGAAATTAATTCATCTCATTGTTACTCTCTAACTATTGTAGTAGTGATCTAAATCTCTTAATAGAGTTGGCTTAATAGTTATTTATAAATCCTCTAACAAGGTGGCAGTTCTATTGAATTGTCTTAAGACTCTAAGAAGGCCACTCTTAATAGGGTGATTAAACTCTTTGATATGATCACACCTAATAGTGTGTTTTGTAACATTTAAAAGGGTTGGCTCCTAATAGGGCTCATTTCAGAAGAACAAAAATAGTAACTAGTTACATTTGGTGGTTTTTCCCAAATTGACTTTCCACATTAAATTCTGGTGTCAAATGTATTCATGCTATTTTATTTTATGTGTTTACAACTAAGTTAAAGTAAGGGTAATCCTAGATAATATTTAAATATTTGCATAAGCAATACTTATCAAGTTACAGCATTTTATGTGTGTTTATCGAGCATCAGCGGTATTTAGTTTGTAGACTTTATTTTGTACTGACATCTAAGGGATCTAAGATTTATTTTAGTATTAACTAATTCACCCCTCCCCTCTTAGTTACTCCTCTTATATTTCCAACACCCATAGGATTAGTATTCCTACAATCTTTCAACCTACCAATTATTTCTTCTAATTCATTTTTCTCTCTTTCTATTTTATTCATTATATTGTCTTGGGTGCCAGGAGGAGTTCTTTCAATCAATGGGGGTTGTGGAAGTTTTTGCTCTTGTTGTGGAGGGTTTTCATTTTGATTTTTTTTATCAGGTTGGGGTTTTGGTGGTTGATTATTCATATTTCTTGATAAGAAACCAATTGCATTTTAAATAAATAAACAAATTTAAAGCAAAAGAAAATACAAAACAATCCAAAAACATATAAAAAATGCAAAAACAAGAGTAGAAAACATATTTGATGATCTTGATCTTGATCTTTGACAACAAGGAGGCATTTTAAGGAGGAGAGAGAAAATTCTTCAACTTCTACAAGCTACATGTGCATTATTGAGGGGAAAGAAGGTAGCAGTAGAAAGAAAGAGAAAATGGAATGGGTCATGGGTTTGGAGCCCATACATTAAAAATTTATAAAAGCACACACACACTTATTTTTTTTCTCCACAAGCCTAAGGGTTGTAGAGCCCAAGCCTAAGTGCATGTGCACTTTTAGAATTTGTGCATTCACCCAACAATGTAAAAGATTTGTCATCTATACATGTAGATCTAATAAATTTAGGTTCTCCCTTTTTCACCTTGTATAATGTTACATCCAAATATCCTTGGAACAAGGATAAGTAAAATCCAAATTTTTGTTCAAGCATAGAATCAAACACATTAGCATTCACTCGATCAAAAGATCACAATGGAAGACTTAAGCACAAAATCTAGGGAACCAGTGAATCTCCAAGTGTCTTTAGTTACTAACGTGTCCAAAACCAACTATGAAAATTCATGCAAAAGAGAAACCAATGATCTATGACCTGTCAATGCCTAGGAAGGGGTACATCCCAAGAGGGTACCCAAAACACTCCTCAACTCTTGAAAAAAAATTTTGGAGATACCTTTTTTTTGTTTGAGCACATTTTTGCAAGAATTCACGCAATATTTTTTCAGTATCATACAACGTATCATAGTACTTGCAAGCAATACTTTTTTAGTATTGCATGATACTACTTACTACTACCAGGTGACACTTTTAGGGAGCACGTGATAAACTTTACTACTACCATGTGATACTTTACTAGTGTTGCATGATAGAACTCACTACTATCATGTGATACTTTCAATATCACATGATATTTCTCCTTAAGGTGTACAATACTTTTTCAGTATCACCTAATGTAGAACTTTTGTTGCCCAAGATTGCAAAGAAACAACCCGATAAATAATTAGAAGGGGAAAAGAGTTAGAACCTCCACATTGGGGTGTACCATATCTACAATAATAGAGGCTTGAACAATCAAATGAATGCAAAACAACTAATCATGCTAGAAGGGATGAATCAAACATCTATTCACCTAAACCATAGCATCTAGTAACAATGTGGAAAATTAACATCAAAATAACATGCATGAGCATAAATCAACTATCTCTAAAAATTTAAATAACATCAATCACATGGAAACATACTTCGAAAGAAATAGAGAACCATGTTAGCATCTAGCTCCAAAACTAAACATGGGAAAGGCCAACTCTATATGTCGATCCCTAATAGTGTTAAAGGTAGCTACACCTCCCAACCACATGGAACCCATAGGCCCACTCTCACCATGTTGATAGAGATAGTGATCCAACCTCAAACACACATAAGACAATCATCCATGGCTAACACTCATGCCAAATAGTATAGAGTACTAAAACAAAGATCATGAGATAATGCAATACAATAGGTCTTTCTTAGACACTCTATGGGTCTACTATGTAGGGACTATGTAGCTCAAACATATGTCCCAAAAGTAAATGTATCCAGTGCACAAGCACATGCACAACTATCACAAGTTCCAAATCATGAGTGGGGTAGTTAAGCTCATGATCCTTGAGTTTTCTTGACTCATAAAATCACACAATCATCCTCTATAAATACTACACCCACACCCTCCAACAAAGCATTTGTGCAAACCATAAAATTTCCCATAGGATTAGGCACTACAAGGATTCATGCACTAATCAAATACTCCTTCAGTGCATCAAATGCTAACTCATACTAGTCTGGCCAAACATACTTCTTCCCTTTTCTCTATAGAAAAATGATAGGATGAGACACTCATGTGAATTCCTTCATGAATTGATAGTAGTAACTTGCTAATCCCATGAAGCTATGAACCTTAGAAACATTAGTGGGCATCGGCCAATCCATGATAGCATAGATTTTCTTTGGGTCCACTACCATACCATCACTTGTGTTGATATGCCCCAAATACTTCACCTCGGACTAGAAGAATCCACATTTACCCATCTAACCATACAACTGATGGTCTTGTAAGCATTGCAACACCTGGTGTAAATGGACCTTATGCTTCTCAACAGTCTTAGAATGTCATCCAAGAAAACAAGGACACACCAATTGAGATACATATGAAATACTCCATTCATCAAAATCATAAACATCGATGGTGCATTGGTTAACTCAAAGGGTACAAATATAAATCCATAATGCATAAAACAGTTGTCTAATGAATGTCAGTCTCATAGATCTAAAGCTGATAGTATCTCAATTTCAGATCAATCTTAGAGAACACTCTTGCTCCCTTCATCTAATCAAAAAAGTAATCAATCCTTGATGGAGGATAATTGTTCTTCATCATCACCTTATTTAATTGTCAGTATTTAATGCATAATCACAAAGATCCATCATTCTTCTTCACAAAGATGACCGGTGTACCCCACAGGGATACACTGGGATGAATATGGCCCTTGGATAACAATTCCTCCAACTACAATCTGAGCTCACTCGGTTCCTAAGTAGTCATATGGTAAGGATCTCATGAAATAGGCTCTTCTCAAAGGATGAGATCAATGTGAAAGTCAATGTTATGTTCTCACAAAATTCCTAGTATCTCATCAAGAAATATGTCAACATACTTACAAAGGAGTGTATGATCATCTAACATCACCTCATGGCTCTTAGCCTCTTCTAGGTCAATGATAGAGACCACAAACATCTAACATACATGTTGTACTCTCAACATTAGTTTCTTAACTAAAATCATCTAAAGTGAGACTGGCCTCTAGACCCCTACAAGTTCCACTTTCCCACCTATATTATCCACACACTATACCAACTTACATCGGTAGTCTATATTCACCTAATGGGTGGCTAACCAATCCATACCCAAGACAATTTCATAAGACCCTAAGGATAGGATGTGAATATCAATCATGGTGGTGAAGGTTCCCAAGTCCAATATAGAACTACTGACTATGGAATCCATAATCACCTTGGAACCTGTAACTAACTCAACCTACTACCTATCAACTTATCATAAATCCACTAGCCCACATTACTTAACAAGGGATGGTGAAATAAAAGAATTTGATGTATCAGAATCCATTAAAACAATAATAGAAATATCATGCAATTTACCTATAGCCTTGGCTACAGTACACTAGTGCTTAGCTTGAAAGTTTTCAACTACCATAAATACCCTTTGGGATCTTCCTATGTCACCCATGGTAGGTTTAGACATGACCATGCCTCTGCTAGGTCTTAAAGATATCTTCATAGGAAACTCCAATAATCTATGGTTGATCTACTACATGAAAACCGTGTTCCTCCAAAGCTAGAACCAGATCCTCACCCACCCTAGGGGGCACTAGAATATGGTGCACTCCCTCTACTAGATTTCTATTGATTACCCTGGGATGGATGGCTCTTCTAGGACTACTAACCTTGACTCTAATATTGTGTCTTTTCCCCTATGGTACCTTAACTTTGTCCACCCTTTTGCAAATAATTTTGGCTATATCACTCCTAATGACCATGACCACTATGTGAGGGTGTTGACTAGGCTTGACCTTGCTTTATCACCTATGTATAATGGGGTGGTACACTTTTTCCTATGGATCATGTACTATGGCCCTAAGATTCTTATCTAACACTAAACCCCCTAGCCATATTTATCTTAGCAATTCTTTCCTTCTCAGTGGCAAGTGTAAGTGTCTTAGGATGATGAAGACAGACATCCCCAATGATAGTCTTTAAGATCCCTGAAAAAATGTTGTGTGAGGAGTACTTCATCATAATAGTAACTAGAGTATTGTCTTGGCCCAAAGAACTGCCTCTCATACTGATCCACTATCATATTCTCCTATTTGAGATCATGAAACTCATCAACATGAACCTCGCAGTACTATGGAGATATGAATTTCTCCCTAAACCTCTCCTCAAAGATCTCTCAAGTGAGATCTATTATACTAATCTAGAGCTTCTCACTCTCCATATCCCACCACACAAACCCATGTTCTCTCAACTGAGTAATGGCATAATAGGCCTTCACATTGCTTTCACATGGATTTAAGGAGAAGTAATGCCCCATATGTAGTAACCATGTCTCATCCTTGAGACCTCCTCCTAGGCCATCAAATAGTGGTGATTTAGACCTCTGAAGGCCTCTCATCATATCTATTTGGATAGATCTCCATCATCTTGATTATGGCCTCTCCTAATGTTATCTCTACCACCAGGTGGTATGTGAGAATTCTCATGTTCATGCCCATGCTCTTCTTCACTTCCATGCTCTGACATGTGGGAATCTCCATGGTGGGATCCCTCTTCCTAGCCATGATCCTATTGGTTTTCCTCAACTCGAGGTACCAACCTAGCTATAATTTCCTATAACAAAGGAAATGGTTCCTTAACATCTCCCTAATTGTTATCCCCTTTTCCTCCCCAACTTCCTAATATTCTTCCTCACTGTGTTCATCTTCATTTATATTTTTTTAGTTGTTACCTTGACCACTAGGTCTATGTGTAGGAGGTATCACTAGAGGAGCAACCAGATAAGGGTCAGATTCATATGTAGCAATCATAAGTTTCACAAGTATCAGCTAAATTAAGATACTAATGTATGCAATAAAAAAAATATCATAGTGGGAGCATAACACAGAGATCCCAATGTTGCAACATGGGCTCTAATGCCATATGTAATTCCCTACCCAAAGATCCTTGGAACAAGGATAAATAAAAGCCAATGTATAGTTTTTTTCAAGCATGGAATCAAACACATCAATATGCACTTGATCAAAAGATCACAACAAAATACTTAATAGCAAAATCTAGGCAACCAACGAATCTCCAAGTGTCACTACTTACTAACATGTCTAAAACCAGCTATGAAAGTTCATGCAAATAAGAAACCAATGATCCATGACCTATCGAGACCTAGGAAGAAGTGCATCCAAGAGTGTACCCCAAACACCCTTTTACTATTGACCAACAAGTCCAAAGATACCTATAGTCTTCTTGAGCAAGTTTTTGTAAGAATTCAAGCGATACTTTTCTGATATCATATGACATTTCATAGTACTACTAGGCAATACTTATCTAGTATTACACGATACTAGTTACTACTACTAGGTGACACTTTTAGGGAGTGCATGATAGACCTTGCTACTACCATGTGATACTTTAGTAGTTTTGCACAACTTAACTCACTACTGTCATGTGATACTTTCCAGTATTGCACAATATTTCTCCTTAAGGCATGAGATACTTTTCTAGTATCACCCAATGTTGAACTTCTGTCACCTAGGATTACAAAGAAACATCTTTAAAAAATTAGAAGGGCAAAGAGTTAGATTCTCCACACCAAGGAATACTAGATCCACAATAATCGAGGCTCGAACACTTGAATGAATGCAAAATAGCTAATCATGCTGGAAGGGATGAATCAAACATCTTGTCACCTAAACCATAACATCTAGTAATAATGCAAAAATAGCATACATGAGCATAATTCAACTATCCCTTAAAATTGAAATAACATAAATCACATGGAAACATACTCTGGAAGTAATGGAGAACCATATGAGCATCTAGCTCCAGATTTGAACATGGTAAAGGTCAACTCTATACATTGGTCCCCAACAGTGGTAAAGGTAACTATGCCTCCCAACCACATAAAACCCATAGACCCACTCTTGTTGTGTTGATAGAGATAGTGATCTACCCTCAAACACACATAAGACAATCATCCATGGCTAACACTCATGCCAAACAATACAAAGGACTAAAACCAAGATCATAAGACAATGGAATACAATAGGTCCTGTTCAGACACTCTATGGGTCTACTATGTATGGACTCTAGTGGAAAGTAAGTTTCTTGGTACTCCCTAGCTCAACATTGTTATATATTGTTCCCCTTTGGAGGCCAATGTGTTACATCATCAATTCAGCTGTATAGAAAAAAAAATTTCTTATCTTAGTTAATTACCCATGAATTTATTTAGTTATCACTTATTAGAAACTTCCTCAAGTATGCCTTGTTAGGATAGGCAAGGTATATGAGGGAAGCCCCTCCACTGACCTTGCCCTACATACCCATGCTCATCACATGATGAGTGCTTATAGACAATGTAGTTTCTCAACCCAACCCCAATGAACATAATGTTGAGCTATTATTTTATACAATGTTTAGCGGCAGGAATCCTTTTGAACTCCTCTCTTGAAAATCTAATCCAAGGATCAACTCCAAAGTTTCGAGTGATCTTGCAACCTTTTGGAATCTGCTTGATTGAAGATAAATTTGAATGTTCACGAGGAGGCCTTTGCTGGTTCTAATAACTTTGAATTAAATGTAGAAATTTTTTGTTGCTTCAAAAGAGTAAACACAAAAAAGGAAATGTATTTTGTATTTTTTTATTTTATGATGAATGTAATCTAATAATGCAACTATATGAATTCCTAATTTAACCAAGGGGTTAGTAAAGAAAATAATGAAGATAGGGTAACAAGAATTTTGAGCAAATAACATGAAAATAAAATCCTAACCAACATAAGCCATAGAAAAAATGCATTTATGAGTTAAGATTTCAAAAATATCATTGGGTAACCAATGAAAATAGGAGTAGTGCCTCCTTAATTCCACTAATGCAATCATCGATGGGAATTCAATAACCATAAGATGTTTCACTTTCATCAAATTGCAAGACCATAGAAAGTGTGCTCATGTGAGACAAAAAGCTATGTAGGAACAATATGATGATCTCTTCTCAAACTAAGTACATCAATGAAATTTGTAAACATGTAGAAAACACCAGAATTAAAAGATCACACAACTAGAAATAACAGAATAAACTTTTGGCTCAATTACATTCCACGAACATACATCCACAAAATATAACACATTTAGGCAAAGATTCACTACACTCCAAATGCGAGCACCAAAAAGCATATATTATTGCAAAATAATGATAGCCTTGATTACATATTACAATCTAGAATTTATAAGAAATCTTCTCCTCAATTTGTGTTGAGAGAGAGATATCTTTATGCAATCATATGCTTTTAAACTAATAAAACAAATCTATATATGTACAAACTATCTATCTAACTAGTGCTAAGTAGGACTCCATCTATTTTATATCATTAATTGGATGCATGAGTCTTTACATGTCTTAAAACAAAAAAAACATGAGAAAATAAGAAGAAGAGAGCCTTCAATTGATGGAGTGGCTAGAAGTGCTGAAAATAGAACTCCATCTTTACTAGGTGTCCGTAGGAGTTAAACTGTTGTCAGAATGTGTTTTTGATGCATGAAAAGCTTTAATTTTAGGACTAGCAATTAAATTGTCAATGATCCTCTAACTTCTTCAAAATATTCCAAGACATTGTTTCAAAAAGTACACCTGGCATAGTACCGTAGTACCGCACCTTGGAAGTAGGCTCCAAAATTTCAAAATTTCACTAAGTATCAAAATTGAAATTATGGCATCTAGGTTTTGTTCCCCTTTATCCCAAAGCTATTTTTGGATATTTTCCCTTGAATTTCTCAATTATCTTAGTGACTTGAGCCATATTTGGTAGATCTAAGGCATTATATTTGTCCTTTACTTTTTGCCTATAGTTATCCATTTCAATACGAGTCTCAAAAAATCCTCCAAGTTTCCCATCCAATTTTAACAATGCTTCTTCTAGTTTCAATGCTTGCCTAATGTCATCATCATTAGTAGCTTCTTCAAAAGTCTTTCAAAATTTCTCAACTACTACTTCTACTGGTACTAGCTTCTCTTGTGTATCATCCTCAAAAATATCTAGACATGCATCACTATAATGTTTCTTAGCTTTCAAAATTTTCTCTTGGGCTTGGTCCTTGAACCTATGAATCTTTGCATTTAATGTTTCCATTACTTTGTTAACATCTACAATCTTCTCAATCCAATCATCTATGTTATCTAGGTCCTCAGCTATATATACATCCATTAGCATCTGATACCTTTGGCCTTTAATTGCCTGTAATGCATGCAAGTCTTTCCCCTAGGTATGTACTTCATCCATTAAACCAAAATCTTGATTCAAAATTGCTACTACTTGTCTGCATTTTCCTACATAACATGTAATAACTTAAGATTTCCTTGAATAATCAATACATCTTTCTCCTCAAAACTTTCTTTCCATTGCTAACAAGCTCTCAAAAATGGGTCCAACTATATTGTACCCCTATCTCTTCTTTTGATTATCGCATTTAAGGTTTCCTCAAGGTTTGTGGGATCCAAGGGACCAACAACTTTACTGAAATATCCTTCTAGGATTATTTTTTGTCGCTGAAGTGTTATCAATTATGCCCATCCTAATCTAAACTCCTAAATACCTCCTTCATCCCTATTATAACCATTAGCTTTGCAATTTCCAAGGTTGGCTTCCCAGATCTAATAATCCCTTGGAGTCAATTCTTCAACATTTGATTGTAGAGGAGGGATAGCTACGTGGGCAAAAAAGTCCTAGCTCTAATAGCTCTAATTACTTGTTTCCTTAGCTACCTTGGGATATGTTGTACCAAAGATTTGTATTTTGATGATGAAGGAGTTAACTTAGTTGTACCCTTCCCCTTATCTCCCCTTTCTAGAGTTTGTTCCTTCTATGAGATATTGGCACCAAGAGTCTTTATATCTATGGAGCTAACAGTTCTCACCTCACTATCTTGGGAAGTTTGTTGTGGTTGTTCACTTATCTTTCCTTCTTCCAACACTTCCTCAGTGGATACTTGTTTTGGCTCTCTTTCATATTCCATTTGGATTTTTTCAGCTTATGTACTTGAAGGAAGAGGGGTAGTTGATCCCTTGTCTACATAGAATGTGACTTGTACTTGGGATGATGAGATTACCTCAGGTCCTTGTGATTTGGGGGGGCATTGGACTCCAATCTTCCTATTGAGGTTGATTGGTTGGAGTGTCTCTTATCTTATCCCCAACCAACTCAGTGCCCATGGGCATAAAGTAAAAATTTAATATCAGAAAGATGTTAGTTCCCTCCACATATTGCTCATATATCCATTATTGCATTTCATCTTTTGATGTATTGGTCTGGATGGGTTCATCAAGGATAGATGGCAGTGTAACTATAGAGCTTCTCCTTCGTTCCTCCTCTATGGCTCTAGCTAGCTAAGTCCTCTGACTCAAAGGTAGATTATCCTCTTTATCTTCATCATCCTCTTCTTCTACCTCTTCTAGAATAGGTTTAGGGATTTATGGGAAAGGAATTACTTTCTTGATCACCTTTTGGCTCCTCTTTAGTGGATTCCTAATCTTCCTTCTTTTAGGTGCAAAGGGGGAGGCTTGCTCTATCTGTTGAGGTGAGGAAACCTCTTGTACCTCAATTTTTACTTCTCCTTGGCTTTGCGCAACTAGCGGCACTTTGGGATCACCTTGGGCTTGTGTGGCTTCTACATTCTCCAACCCTTGTATATTTTCTTCCCTAGTCTATATAGGTACTTGAATTTCTCCCTCTTCTGGTTCAACTTGTTGAGAAGAATTTATCTTCCTCTTACCTTTACCTTTCTAAGCTCAATAATAATCTACCGGCCTATCAAGTTAGTGCACCGTTCTTGTTCTTACCAGTGACTAGGCTATAAATGTAGGCATTGTGACCTTTGCTCCTCAACCTTTGGTGAGGAAAGCTTGAGCATGAAAGACTATTTTTTGAGGAATTGGATCAATTTTGAATGGTTTCTTGATCAAATTCTACATCAATTCCCTATGGTTGATGTCTAATTTTTCCTCTCTATCTATCTCGATGTTCATGATAGGCCTATTCCCAATCCTATCCCTGTTGAACAATAGATCAAGCAGCTCCTCTAAGTCTTGTTACATAATCTTTAATAGGATCTTTATATTTAAAGCCCTCTCTGCTAAATATAGAGTCATCCTACAATAATCCCTTATACAAACATCGTAGTCATCTTTTGCATTCATCCAGTGATCTCCAATTGCATCCTCATGCTAGAATGTTTTACCTACAAAGAATTGCACTCTCCCAATATTATCAAAATAAGGCCATAGAGAATTATAATCTTCCAAGGGATATTGATCTCATTCACATTCAAAATATGGAATGTCTTGTCTTCAATCCACCTGAAAAGGTCCTATAGTCATAGGCCACATCCAACATGTTTTGTGCTACTTTCTAACTTTGTCATATGCAGACAAGAGTTGTCAAGAGATCTCCAATAGAATAAGTCTATCATTGGGATACCTAGGGAGCTTTTTAGGGTTGATATTTGTACATGCTACCCTCAAATATGTAAATGTCCAAAACTAGATATAATAAGCTCTAACTAGTGATATTTGTGTAGCTACCTCCTCTTATATTTTCTTCACATAATACTCTTCTATGAGCTAGATTATTGCAAAGATGAAAGCATCATTCACTATCGTGTACTCCTTACTTTTCTCTGAAAGCTTTTTCTTTACTAGCTAAGGATATACCATGTATGGCCATGTATTGGCATCTTGCATATCGCCCCTTTTATACAATCATGGATAATCCATCACTCTGGCAACTAGCAAGTATACCAAATATGAAGTTATATAAAAATTTTGATTATTCTTTACTACCACTAGTTGCTCTCACTAAGAATGGAGGCCCATGTTGAGATAATGGGTGTTGCACACATTGCATAATATTGTTATATTATAATATTTATTTTATTATGTAATGTTGCACCTAGATGGATGTGCAACATGTAAAGATTCCCATGGGATATACTTGATGAGTTGTATTGTAACATTGTGATAATATTTCATGTAATTATTTAATATTGGAGAAAATAATTAAATTTTAAATATTAAATGTGGGGTCAATGGGTTAGGTAGCACATGGTTTATGTAAAACCACTTGCTGGTTTTGTGGGACTTGCTACTATATAAGTAGCCATGAGGGTAGTTTTTGGTGTGAGAAAGAGTGAGAAGATAGAAAGAAAAAAGGGAAAGAGTTGAGTGGGACAAGGCTTGATAGGTTAGCCAAGGGAGCATTTGTGAAGGTTGGAAGCATGGTATGGCATGTGTGGATTCATTCTTGTTTACATAGTTTTCTCAGTTGTGGCTATGGCTTTGAAGGCTTCTTTGGTTGTATTGCAATGGTATTTTTGTTGAATAATACATGGTGATGCATGCTTTTGGAGGTTGAGTTTTTCCCTCAATGAGGGTTTCCTAGGGTATATCTTGTGTCATAATTCTGTGGGTATGTTGTCTATTCTCTTGCATGTGGATTTTAATCCCTTATTTATTTTAGATCTATTATGGGTTATATAGAAATGGTTATATTATTTGTTGTAAGTCTCCTTACAGCCCAATCAAGTGGCATCTTTGTCATCTTGATGGTCTTGATAAAATGCACTAGCCAAATGTTCAAATGTCCTAATGTAAGAAAACCCATGACTCTGCTCAAAAGTATAATTGAATACCCAATGTCCTCCTTCATGTAGCCCTATGTCATATCCACTTAGCCAGCTTTCCATCCTGGGGGAGTCTTCTCAATAAGGTATGAAGACTGGATGATCTCAAAAGCCTCCTCCACATGTCTCTATATCATCTTTAGGCTTGGTGATAGGTTAGTTAGATAAATTGATCAGCCATTGGGAGATGGAACACTTCTTCAATGTTCTTGGGTCATAGATCAAGGATGATCTATCTAGTTATGCTTTTGATGACCCTTTCTTCAGTAACATAGTATTCTACGAGTGTCATAATCAGCTCTAAGGATTGCAATGACACTAGGTGTGATGTCACATTCACTAGTCTAGAACAAATTAGTACAAAAACCATCTAAGATCTCTCAATCATCTTATTACACAGTGTTAAGAATGCACCTAGATTAGTGTGACCTAGTTCAATGTCTCAAATCTCTAAATGATCATCTTGAAATCTTGATTTGGTCAGAACACCTTGGAACTTGAACACAATAGGCTTTGGAACCATTTCTCGGTGAGGGAGGATGATGAGGAAGCTATTGAATCTACACTAAGGGATGTCCATTAGTTCAAATTTTGAAGGAAATTTGATAAATTCAAATCCCAAACACTGACTCAAACAAAACTTAATAAACCCTAATCAAACCAAAAAAATCAAAACCTTGACTTTAAGACCCTAGAATGCAAAAAAAAATTGGTGCACCTAGCGCACTTGACTGATGTGCCTTTTGTTAGCAATTTATCATTATAATGAGGTGTACATCAGTGCACCTCCTAGGGTACACTAATGTGCACCTCATTTTGGACCTGGGCAAGTTTTCTTTTGTGTTGAGGGTGCGCACTAGTGCACCTAGTTAGGTGTGCTAGTGCGCACCTTCAAATGATGTTTTTTTTAAAAATGTTTTTAAAGTTTTTTAGAATGTTTTAAGGAAATGTTGTATGAAATAAGGTGTGCAGTAGTGCACCTTGATAGGTGCACTACTACACACCTCATTTTCTTGTGTTTTAACTTCACTTTAGTGTTTGTGTAGCTATAAAGGTGCGGAGTAGCACACCTCTTATGTTGCGGAGCTAGAGCTATGGGGAGCATGGAGAAGGAAAATAAAACAAAGTGAGGGAGGAGTGACCCCACACATTTTTGTGCTGCACAACTACTCATCACAAAATTGTGTCCCTTTCTTATTAGTTTGGCACACTAGCACACCTATTTAGATGTACTGGTGCACCTTTTTGTTTTGCAAAAAAAGAGACTCCATCCTAAAAAATCTTATTTTCATCACCTAGGTTTCTTAGTCGGGACCTAGACATGAAATAGGACACTAGATAAAATCTCAAAAGGACTCAAACCCCAAACTAGGGATCTAAAAAGCCAAAATATAAAAGTAAGGGGTCCCTATTTCTTGAGGAAATGGGTTGTGCGTTGTGAAACCACAACACATAACTCAACTAACAACCAACTGAGAGCTTGGGCCTCACAAGAACATGACAAGTGCATGCTTATGTGCTCATGTGTGGGCACACAAACTACATGATGATCATAAATAACAAGTGTTGAATGAGAAACAAAAAGACACAAGCAACAAATCACTCAATCGGCCTATATCTAGGAGTACAGATTCGGTATGAATCCCAATACAATAAGGAAATAAATAAATGATTGAAAAGATATCCCTATGAATAATCTAGATCCATAACCAACTACATTTTCAAGAAAAGTCAAGAAATCAGGGCAATATGTAAATCAAGGCAAAACCCAAAATGTCAAAAACTTCAAAATAAAACCCATTTTTTCCTTGGATACAAAAGCCTCAAACATCAAATAAAATATGGGTTTAGATTCTGTATGCAAAAATAGCTAGCATAACAATGCAAAACCACAAACCCTCCTCTTGAAATATAGGGAAATGATCATACCCACCCAACTGAATAGAGCTAGCAATCAAAAATGAAGGGAACACTAGTTCTAAACCTCCTAACAAACATCTACCAAAAATAGAAGTAGAAATGGAGCTGAAATAGTAAAACATGAGAGCCCTACCTAACTACCAAAAGAGAAATTATGGTAACCTGAGTAGTAAAATAAAAACCTTGCAGAAACTACCGAAAGTCATGGCAATCCAAGGTCTCCTCGAGCTAGATCCAATGAGACCAACCTTGCGAAAATCTATGCCCATGGCTTCTATAGCAAAAAAAATAGTATTTTCTCTTGAAGAGAATTTGGAATTTACTCTCATATTCCTATTCAAGAAGTTAGAAGTGAGGAATAAATTTTTTTAAAGATATATATTCACTTTTCAAGTGAATAAAAGGATTAGAGTAATTAACTAGACCACCTAGTTAAACCCTTAATCAACCCAAAGAAAAATAGGCTATTCCAAGTAATTAGAATTTGACTATGAAAAAGTTGCTAGGAATTAAATTAAATAAGATAAAGCCCAAAATTCCCTTTAACCAATAAATCACAATATTCCAAAATAACTTTTGCAATAGTTATGAACCTCTATATGCACAAATATACTCTCTAGTCTAATCACATAATACAAATGAGCTTGGATTTATTAAATCGCCAAAGAGTTTAATAAATCAATTAAACATGATATGTTGGCCATACAAGGATGACATTGGCTAGATAATAGTAGTTGAATCACTAACTCCATGTGCTACTACTAGGGGATATAAATCTTGCACATATAATAATAATATAGTCAAAGAAACAAATGCATTAAATCACATTAAATAACCATTTATTTAATCACATTTAAATCACTCACTATATCATAAAACATCTCAAAGCAAGAATGAAGTAAATAGTCATAGCAATAAATCAAAGTATCTAGAATCAAATAAGTTCATTATATAATCATAAACAGAGTATATGTCTAAATACAAAATAACTAGACATCATCATAAAGTAGCATGTCACATTAATAAGCATCATCATGCAGATATGATCAAACTAAATAGCATAGCATCTAATATCTATGATATTGGTAAATCAAAATAAAGTATCTAACCATCAACTCATCTCAAATGTCCTTAAACATGAGTATCAAAGTATCTCTTGAAACCAAAATAATAAGGTATCGATGCAAACATGGGAGGCATTATACCTTGCATGTGACTATAAATTTTTTGCTTCAACTCCTTCCTTACTTCAGGAGGGTCCTAAAGTAAGATCAAATGCACCAATTTGTAAAATATGTCATTCAACATAGTTGATGCAGGGCACTACTCTTGCTTCTCAAGTAGCTTTGGATAAGGGTATCACCCCTATTTTAGCTCTAAGATATTCATGTGCATCCTTAGGTAAGTCTTTTATGAATATATCATCTATATGTTCTTTTGTATTCACATATTCCATTCTCACTTCTTTGTCATGAACCAACTCTTTGAAGTAATGATACTTGATTGCAATGTGCTTTGTCTTTGTATGTGTCACAGGGTTACTTTGATATGTTTATAGTACTTGTGTTGTCATATTAGAGTACCATAGGTTCAATAATTTCCTCCTTTGTTTCTTTGAGTAACTATTTGATCCATACCACATTTGTGTAATTCACTACAATAGCCACATATTTAGCTTTAGCAGTAGATTGTCCTATATAATTTTATTTCTTGTTGGTTTAGGTAACCAATCTTTTTCCTAAGAAAAATGCTCCATCACTTGTGCTCTTTATGTCATCAATGTTTTCATCCCAATCAACATCTATATAGATCTCAATTCAAACTCGTCATTTTTCTTGTAGTATAGACCATACTCTTCTATTCCTTTCAAGTATCTCATGATCCTTTTAATGGCCATTAAATGATTATCCTTAGGATTTGTAGAAAACCTTGCAACAATCCCAATAGCTAATGCAATGTTAGGTCTTCTATAAATTACATATTGCAATTTACCAATCATAGACTTGTACAGTATTTGATTTACTTTAGTAGAATCATCAATTTTGGATAGTTTGTGTCCTATCAACATAGGAGTACTAATAGGTTTTGAATCCTCCATACCAAAAAAATCAATATTTCCTTCACATACTTGGACTAGGTGAAGTAAATACCATATTTCATCTGATATATTTGCAGTCCAACAAATAACTTTATTTATCCAAACATAGACATCTCAAATTATTTCTTCATTTCATTTGAAAATGTCTTACACAATGCATTTTGTCCTCCAAATATGATATCATCAACAAATATTTCATCTTTTAAAATTCTTTTACCTCCTATCTTCAAGTATAGATTGTTTTTCTCGCTAGTCTTCTCAAAACTAATCTTCACCAAATAGTTGTGAATCCTTTCATACCATACTCTAGGAGCTTTCTTCAAACCATATAAAGCTTTACACAATCTACACACCATGTTCTTTTTGTTTGGATCAAAAAATCCTTCTGGTTCTTCTATGTAAACCTCCTCTTCTAGTTTACCATTTAGAAATGTTGACTTCACATCCATTTGATAAACTTTAAAATCTTTGTATGCAGTGTAAGCAAGGAGAGCTCTTACTTCTTCCAATCTTGTAACTAGGGTAAATGTCTCTCCATAGTCAATTCCCTCTTCTTGTGCATACCCTTTGCAAACTAATCTTTCCTTATTCCTTATGACTTCATAATAATCATTCAGTTTGTTTCTATACACCCACTTGGTTCCAATCACATTCGTGTTCTCTTATCTGGGTACTAGAGTCCATGTTTTGTTCCTCTCAATCTGGTCAATCTCTTCTTTCATAGCTTTACTCCATTCTTAATTCTATAATGCATCCTTCACTATCTTAGGTTCATGCATTCTTAACAAACATGTATCATTTCTCAACCTATTCCTTTTCATTGGTACGTCTTCTTTTCTTTATCTCCAACAATTTGTCCAGTAGGGTGATGTCTTCTGACATAATTTGACAACCTTGGTTCAGCTCTTCTTTCTACAATGGGTCTATCAATTTTAGATTCATTATGCACTTCTCTATCAAATAACTTGGCATTCCTTTCATGTATACTGATCTCAGTATCAGAATTCACATTGGCTTTTGATTGCAACTTGGCTCCTGAATGCAACTCAACATCTATTGTATGTGATTCAACAGTCAATGGTTCTTGTTGATTAACAACTTGATTTGTAGGATTATGATCATCAATAAACATTTTTTCATAGTAGTACATAAAGGTTTTGTAATTTTTAGGTTCCTTCTTTGGTTTTGTTAAGGTTGTAACTTCTGTTAGATTGATTTTATCATGAGATATGTTGTTGATGGTAAATCATCTTTAAGATAAATATATTATATATTCTATATTATTATATACTTATATAATAATATATATTATATATTATTGTATAATAATATAATAACATATTACATGTCTCTTCATGAAACATATCTCCTCCTCTCATATTTATATGAGATCAAAATCTATATTTGGAAATTATCAATAACATTGGAAATGTTGCTACATTTGCAAAAAATTATCCATGTTACTTAAAATGGTATTAGAGTGAATTGTAAATGTAACTCTATCAAATGATAGATAGATATAGCGAAGGTGTAGAAAATGACATTATCCAAACTAGTTTTATTTGGAATTCATACTATGCAAAGATGATTAGCAAAAAAGTATAAATCATATCACGTAATTAATAGCTAGAAAATATGTAAATAATCCAAGAAGTGGGTCAGAAAAGTGTTGGAAATATAAGAGGAGTAACTAATAGGGGAGGGGTGAATTAATTACTACTAAAATAAACCCAAGATCCCTTAGATTTCAATACAAAATGAAGTTTGAAAACTAAATAATATTGATGTTCAGTAAACACACATAAAATGTTGTAACTTGGTAAGTACTAATTATGAAAATCTTTAAATGTTATCTATGATTACCCTTACTTTAACTTAGTTGCAAACACATACAATAAAATAGCATGAACACATTTGGCACTAGGATTTAATGTGGATACCCAATTTGAAAAAAACCACCAATTGTAACTAGTTACTATTTTCACTCCTCTAAAGTGAGCCCTATTAGGAGCCAACTATGTTAAAGGTTACAAAGCACACTATTAGGTGTGACCCTGTTAAAGGAGTGGCCTTGTTAGAGGTCTTAAGACAATTTAGTAGAACTACCACCTTGTTAGAGGATTTACAAATATTTGTTTAGCCCACTATGTTAAGAGATTTAGATCACTGCTACAATGGTTAGAGAGTAACAATGAGATGACTTGATTTGGATGCAACTAAATTTACTAATTATATATCTCTATTCTAGCTTGTACTTGATCCTTCTTGATCAAATATATCTTTTCTACTCCACTAGGATATTCTACTTATCCTTCAAATTTTCTTCCTCTCTTATTCATTAAATCTTCAATACATTCATAACATCTTCACACTTTCTTGAATCCACAACTTGACCTTATACTTATATCTTTCATATTGTCCAGTTGGATTATATACAACTTAGAATAATGAATATTCATCACTTAAGTCAGCTAGAACCAATGGATAAATAAATTAAACTTATTATCTCGAAACAAGAATATCCTTCATTAGCTGACCCAGCTTGGTAGATACTAACTTGGAAATGATTTTCCATGTTAACCAACAAAACTTAGTTAACACTGCAAACTTGCAATGATCCTTTGCAACTAAGTGAGCTTGGTTAACACTATTTCCATCAACTTTTCTTTATTAATCAAGTGAGCTTGGTTAACACTCATCTTCTGCAAACTTTCCTTCAACACTCGAGTGAACTTGATAGACACTGCCTTCAGAATTGGGAAAACACAAGAATGCTCGGTAGATAGAGAAAACTTTCTTCACTACTAGAGTGAACTCGACATACACTAACTAATAATGATATGACATTTGTGTAACATCAAAGACAATACATAATTAATCAATTGTATCCAACAACCTCCCTCTTAGATATTGATGCCAACACAACATGTCATAACACAATGAAATTTTGGAGCTCGATTAACACTCATCTTCTACAATGGACACTACCTTCAAAACTAAGAAAATACAAGAATGCTCAGTAGACATAGAAAATTGCCTTCACTACCTGAGTGAGCTCGGCATATACTGACTAATAATGATATGACATTTTTGTAACATTCAAATATAATACATAATTAATCAATTGTATCCAACAATCTCCCTTTTTGGCATTGATGCCAACACAACATGTCATAACACAATGAAATTTTCAAACAAGAATAAAGTAAGGAACATATCCTTAGTTTTATTCATGAGAACTCCCTCTATTATTATGAGATATTTCTTTTACTGGTTTCTCTCTATATCTGCAACAACTTCTACCAAGTTCATTCATAGATAATTCTTCATAAAGTTTCTATGATGATAGCAAACTTCTCCCTCTTATAACAAACTTCTCCTTCTTTGGAATGACAAAAAAATTATGAGATATGATAGTGAACTTATCCCTCTTTGAAAATACATGCCAAAGACAATAACTCTATTAATATTAGTGTACCTTAAGTACTAATTCATTTGCAATATGCCCTTGTTAATTCTACACCAACTGATTGATCTTCAACTTTCTCTTGTCGATGCATCACGAAACTTTATTTAGTGAGCTTTAGATAGGGGAATGACCCCTAGCTTACCTCTAAGATACAGAAATGAATCCTTAGGTAATGGCTTGGTGAATATGTCTACAATCTATTCTTTTGTATTTATAAATTCTAATTTGACTTCTTTATTCTACACCAATTCTGTTAAGAAATAATATTTTATAGCAATTTTTTTTTGTTTTGGTATGCATCACTAGATTCTTTGATATATTGATTGCACTAGTGTTATCACAGTATATGACTACTAGATCCTTGATCTCTATTTTCATTCCTTCCAACAATTATTTGAACCAAACAATGTTAAAATAATTAATTGTTGCTGCCACATATTCTGCCTCTATTGTGGATTGAGAGATGTAATTTTGTTTCTTTCTTGTCCAAGACACTAGTCTTTTACCAAGAAAGAATGCTCTACCACTAGTGTTTTTTTTGTCATCAAGACTTCCTACCCAATTAGCACCAGTAAATACCTTCAAGTCCAAATTTCCTTTGAGTTTGTACCATAAGCCATAATCTTCAATACCTTTCAGATATCTCATGATTCTCTTGATTGCCATCATTTGATTTTCTCTAGGATTTGTTGAGAATCTTGCCACCATTTCAACTGCTAGTGAAATATGAGGCCTTGTATGTACTACATACTACAATTTTCCAATCATTGATCTATATGTGGCCTGGTCTACTTCTTTGGAATCATAATTCTTGGAAAGCTTATGTCCAGTAGACATAGGGGTTCCAACTAGACTTGAATCTTCCATTCTGAACTTCTTTAGAATCATACTTAGATTGAGTGATGTAGATACCCTTTTTGTTCTATTGTATCTGCAACCCGAAAAAGAATTTTAACTCACCAACATGGACATCTCAAATTCTTTATTCATTTCTTTTAAAAATGCTTTGCACAAGTCATTATTTCTTGTGAATAAGGTATCATCAACAAATACTTTTGTAAACATAATCTTCTTATCTAGTCCTTTGATATACAAACTACTACTATCATTTGTTCTTTGAAAGCCAATCTGTGCCAAGTAATTATGAATCCTTTCATGCCAAACTCTAGGAGCTTGCTTGAGACCATATAATGCTTTATGTAACTTACAAACCATGTCTTTTTTTCTAGGATCTACAAAACTTTTTGGTTGTTCAACGTAGATTTTCTCATTAAGAATTCCATTCAAGAATGCATATTTAACATCCATTTGATATACTTTAAATCCTCTATGTGTTGCATATGCTAGTAAATTTCTAACACCTTCTAATCTTGCAATAGGAGAAAAAGTTTCACCATAATCAATACCTTCTTCTTGAGAATAACCTTTACATACTAGTCTTGCCTTGTTTCTGGAAACTTTTCCATCTTCATTTAGCTTATTTTTTAACACCCACTTTGTGCCAATTACATTTTTATCCTTAGGTTTAGGAACAAGAGTCCAAGTTTTTTTCTCTTCTCTCTGTTCTATCTCTTCATTCATTTCTTTGACCCAACTTTCATTTTCCAAAGAATCTTTAACATTTCTAGGTTGAAATTCAGCAAGTAAACATGTACCTTTTAATTTACTTCTTGTCATTGTTCCATCAAATTTGTCTCCAATGATCTGATCAAGTGCATGATGCCTTCTGACATATCTTGCTAACATAGGTTCTTTGTGTTTTGAATGAGTTTCATTATTTTTATCATGAACTTTAGTATCAATATCAGGTCCCACTGTTTATGACTCAGGTCTATCAAACTCAGTTTGAACTAGCTTGGTAGCTTCTGACTATGACTCAAATCCTTCAGAATGAGACTCAGGTTGCACTGTCTACAACTCGATAACTATTGGAGATTTTGGGGACTTAGGAGATGAAGCCTCCTTTCTTTCAGATAGGTTGGTAGGGTATCAAGTTCATAGTAAAAAAATCTTCTATAATCCTCTAGTTCCTTGTTGCTTTCTTCTTCACTCTTTCCTGCAAACTCATCAATTCTAACATGTGCAATTTCTATTATTTTATGAGTAGACATATTCAAATATTTATATGCTTTACTTATGTAGGAGTATCCTAGAAATATGTCATCATCACCTTTTACATCAAATTTTCTTTTTCTAGACTCTTTCAAGATATAACATTTGCTCCCAAATACTTTCAAGTAGCATACATTAGGTTTATAGCCATACCATAGTTGATAAAGAGTTTTGTTTGAATCTTTCTTCAACTATACTCTATTCAAGGTATGAACTATAGTTTTAATAGCTTCCTTATAGTATTTGATTGCAACATTCTTTTCAATCATCAAGATTCTTACACAATCCATGATGGATCTCTTTCTTCTTTCAACTATACCATTCTATTGTGGTGTACCAGGAGTTGATACTTGTCTTTTAATTCTTCTTTCAATGCAAAAATTATTGAATTCATTAAAGATGAATTCATCAACTCTATCTAGTCTTAAGCATTTCAACCTCTTTCTAGTCTCTTTTTCTACTCTTGCCAGATACCACTTGAATTTTTGAAAAGCTTCTAATTTTTCTTTTAGATACATTACAGTCATCATTCTAGAATAGTCATCAACAAAAAGAATGAAAAAATTTTCACCATTGTAACTCTCTATTCCAATAGGTCCACATAAGTCTATATGAACAATTTCTAAGACTTCTTCTAACTGATAGTTTTTACTTTTGAAACTAGTCTTTTCCATCTTACCAATTTGGCAATTCTTGCATAAACCCATATCAGGTTTCTTCAAACTAGGAATACCTCTTACTCTTCTATTTTTGCTTTTCTTAACTAGATTATCAACGTTTACATGACATAGTCTTTTTTTTCATAAGTAGCTTTCTTCTACTTGAGCAATAAAACATGAACATTCATTGAGATCAAGATAAAATAGATTACCTTTTGTTTGATTGCCAGGTCCAACCAAATTTCATTTTTCATCGAGAATTTTGGCCTATCCATTCATGAATTTTACCTTGAATCCAATGCTATTCAATTGTGCCACACATAGCTAATTATGCTTTAGCCCTTCAACCCAATAAGCATTATTACATACAAGTTCCTTAGTCAATGAAATACATCATTATCCTTTTATGTTACAAGGTTCATTGATTCTAAATTTCACACTACCTTCATTATAATATTCCATGTGCTCAAATTTTGTTTTATCTCTACTCATATGATGTGAACATCCACTACTAATAATCCATATATAACTTTTTCTAACATGAGAGATAAGTGCCATCTTATCTCCTTCATCAGTAGATTCATCTTTTATAGAAATATATACCATTTCATCTTCACTGTTATCAGAATCTTTAGCTATAAAACAAGATTTCTTATCTCTATCCATGTAGTTCTTGTAGTTCTTGGAATATTTATTGCCTTTGTGCTTATTTCTTTTCTTTTCATCTTTGATTTCTTTGTTTGGACATCTTACAACAATGTGACCAACTTCTTCATAGGAAAAATAGATCAGAACAACTTTACCTTTGTATTTTCCTCTGCCTTTGGAATACTTTCTTGCAAGTAGAGCTTCAACAACTTCAAGATCACTATCTAAACTTTATTTTTTTTCTTCTTCTTCACTTCTCAATTGATTGGGCTTTGATTTCTTACCCTTTTCTTTGAATGAGAGTTTAGCTTTAAAAGCAAACTCAATAATCTTTGAACTAGGAACATAGTTATCAAAGTTATCTAACTCAAAAGTTGTCAATCTTCCAACTAGAGCATCCAAAGATATTTTATTATTTGGATCACATATCATTTCTTGAATAAAAAACACTCTAATTGCATAAATAGGAAGAAGAGTTCTAACTACCTTGCTTACAATTGTTTTCTCTTCAATGTCTCCTCCAAATGACTTGATCGCACTTACACTTGCTTTTATTCTTTCCAAATATTTTGCAATATTCTCATCTTCTCTCATTTTCATCTGATCAAAATGACCTCTAATAATTTTAGCCTTAGCTCTTCTTACATTATCATCTCCTCCATATATATCGTTTAGTTTGGTCCACATCTCATGAGTTGTTTTGTAGTCTTTGACTTCATCAAATTTAGCATAACTAAAAGCACATGCAATATCAATCATCGCGATGTTATGATTCTTCTTTTCAACAATATCTTCAATAGATAATGTTCCAGCGGGAGTCTTGTATTCATTATCAAGGTATTTTCACCCTGAATCACTAATAGTAGCCAAATGCAACCTCATAAGTCCTTGTCATGCTGCAAGATTATCTTTGTTCAACTTGGGAATCTCTCTTCTATAAGACATCCTAATCTTTAGCTTAGGTCTTTGAAACCTTCTTTGAAATTACCAAAAGCTCTGATACCAATTGTTGGAAATATAAGAGGAGTTGCTGAGAGGGGAGGAGTGAATCAGTTACTACTAAAATAAATCCTAGATCCCTTAGATGTCAATACAAAATAAAGTATGAAAACTTAATAATATTGATGCTTGCTAAAAACACATAAAATGTTATAACTTAGTAAGTACTGATTATGCAAATCTTTAAATGTTAATTATGATTACTCTTACTTTAACTTAGTTGAAAACACGTAAAATAAAATAGCATGAACACATTTGACACTATGATTTAATGTGGAAACCCAATTTCGAAAAAACCACCAATTGCAACTAGTTACTATTTTCACTCTTCTAAAGTTAGTCTTGTTAGGATCCAACCCTGTTAAAGGTTACAAAACATACTGCTAGTGTGACCCTATTAAAGGGTTTTTATCACCCTATTAGGAGTGGCCTTGATAGAGGTCTTAAGACACTTCAATAGAACCGCCACATTGTTAAAGGATTTACAAGTAGTTGCTAATCCAACCCTATTAAGAGATTTAGATCACTGCTACAATAGTTAGAGAGTAACAATGAGATGAGCTGATTTGAATGCAACTGAATTTGTTGATTATAGATCTTTGTTTTCCTTGTACTTGATCCTTCTTGATCGAATATATTTTTTGTACTCCATAACCATATTCTAATTATTTTTCAAATATACTTCCTCTCTTCATCATTAAATCTTCAATGCATTCATAACATCTTCACACTTTCTTGAATCCACAACTTGACCTTATACTTATAACTTTTATATTATCAAGTTGGCTCATATACAACTCGGTAGATACTAACTCAGAAATGATTTGCTATGTTAACCAACAAAAGCTCAATTAACACTACAAACTTGTAAAGATCCTTTCTCAACCGAGTGAACTTTGTTAATATTGGTTCCATCCAATTTTTCTTCATTAACTGAGTGAGCTCGATTAACACTCATCTTTACCAAACTTTCCTTCAATGATTGAGTGAACTCAGTAGACACTGCCTTTAGAGCTAGGCAAACACAGGAATGCTTGGTAGACATAGAAAATTATCTTCACTACCCGAGTGAGCTCGGCATACACTGATTGATAATAATATGAAATTTTTGTAACATCAAAGACAATACATAATTAGTCAATTGTATCCAACAAAAAGAACCATTGATTATTAAGGAGATTGATCATTTTCAAGGTAGCACTACAAGGGAATATATTTAGCATCAATGACGAATGAGGTATCTATCAACAAGCAAGAGCCAAGAGAATGTAGAATTTTACAAATTAATGCTTTTACACCCACTACCGAATTACCTCCACCATGAGAGACGTGATTTAGAATCAAAGTTATTGGTTGCATGCATGATGGAAAGAGGAGGACAAGGAAAAATGAAATCTCCTTCATACATTTTGAGAAAGGTATATAAAACCAATACAACACAAAGTTGACTACACACATGGTGGTAGATGTTAGTTGACAATGAATACAAATGAACGCCACCATTTAGAGATAGAACAAACTAGGCCCAATCACCATTTAAGAAGACATGTGATTTGATTTGAGAGAACAACATTAAAATAAGGGAAGGAATTAAGTCACCCAACCCTCAAAGGATGTAAGAATATGAAGTATAGGTTGTGTAGATCTTAGGTGTCAACATGCATGTGCCACATGCAATAATTAAGGACATGCATAAGACACCAATCCCAAAATAGCTAATTGAGCACCAGAGCCCACATCATTTAAGGGACAAGCCAAGGAGAACTTTATCAATTACATTATTCCATCTTTAATTGTTCATGTTTTTCATCAATTTGGGACCCTGTATAAACATATCATTGAGTTACCTTAATCATAGGTAAGTCCCTCATTGGGATAAGAAATATAGTCCCACCTCAGATCAATCAACCATGAGTCAGAAAAATTGATAAGTTGGTGGACAGTATAAGAAAGAAGTAAAACCTTGATTTCCAAAGAGGAAAAAGGAATACTACCCAAAATAAACAAGTTCCTATTAATCATCTAACCCATAACATATGTCAACATGTTTTCAAAGGCCATCCCAACCATCACACAAATGACATTCCAGGTGATTAGCAAGACATGTCAATCGCTCCATAGATATAGCTTGCAATGTGTTTAAAGGTTGAGTGATTAGACATCAATGAGTTTTAATTTACCAAAAGACCTAAGGGCATTCACAAAGGGAAAGACTTGGGTGGTAATCTCATAGAAGAAGGTGAGACATATGCTATTGAAAGATACTTGAAAGAGGTAAGTACACGTCACAAGTATGTGAGAGACCCATCTATTGAGGTACTTTAATGTGATTTTAATATTATGACTATTATTTATAATTTATATTATTGAGACAATGAACATAAATGTAAAGATCTATTTACATTCTAATTCAGTGTGATATTAAATAAATACATACGAGAGAATCAGATAATATAATTTTTATTAGATATTTTGATTATTTAACTATATATTTATATAATATTAGAACTTTATGAATTCTCATTTGTAGATGTGAAATTATTTTCTCACAATTATAGACTATTGAATACAAATCTAGATCAAGTATATATATGAATTTATACAATTGACAATTATAATAATGTAATAATGAGATTTTTTTGTTGTTGTTAGGAATAGACATGAGTTAAACTACTAGTAGTCTTGTTTATATTATAAGAGCTATGTGACTTGATCTTTTCTTTCAAGAATGTTATTGTAGGAAGAGAGAGATTGAGATTCAAACGGAACCTGACATTTTATTAGAGGCAACCTTGAAAGGGAGGGAGTAAACTACATTGTGATAGATTCACTAATGATATAAATTTAGAATACACAGATGGCAAGACATGCATAATATATGTTTACTCAAAAAAATATCAAACAAATACCTTTGCATGAACAAAGGAAATTTTATTTTTTGTGAGACATTAATTAAGTTTTAAGAATTCATTTGGACCATCTACTACAAGTCTCTCTTTGATGAATAAAACTTGATGTATGAGTTGTATATTCATACATGTGGCACAATCATACTCAATCAAGATATTGGTGTATTATGAATGAGTTTAAGAAAATGGAAGAACATGTTTTCTTCTACTATTAAACTAAATGAATGTTTGGACCTTCAATGGACAAAAAGAGCAAGTTGGAACTTAGAAAGGAGTTGTCATATTTGATACAAAATTGTTCAACTATATAAGAATGAGTAGAAATTTTACATTGTGAGGAGAATAATAGTCAATGTTTTATTTCCACTTGAACCTTATTTAGAGGGGAGATGTTCCATTCTCAAATAATCTAAAAATACAATTTATGAATCTTCATGTGTAGATAAGTAGTATTCTTATCTTTTATATTTATCTATTCTTTGTAGTCTCTCTCTTATTTGTAATTCTATACGTACTATAAGGGTTATTTTCCTTGATCGTTTCCTTTATGTTTGAGGATATTCTTACAAGAAAAGAAGGGTGGTACTTTACATATGCTACCTAATATTGTGCAGACTCAATCTAATAATAGTGGCTCCAAAGATCATGATGATCAAGATAGATAAACTGAGGCTCTTAAAGCAAACATCTTTTGTGATTGAGATTATGAGATTTTTCTACATTAAGAGGGAGTATGACACTTCTTCTAAGGAAACATAGGAGCTTAAAAGATTGATACTCAAAGGGAGTCTAGAAATACATGTGGCTCACTACATGATGTAATAGTTCAATAGGCATCCTTGGGTGAAGAGAATTGTTGAGGAACTAGAGGACTTAACTTCCCAGGATCGATGTTTAGAGGGAGAAATTTTGAGATGCAATCCTTTGTGAATGATATCTTCTCTATGAGAAGAAGTTATATGTGAAATTCCTTGAAATGCATTCTTCTCTATGAGAGAGAATTGAGGTGAAAACATTTGCATCACTCTTTGACTTGGTTCATGGTGGTTATTATTTCACATATGATATGTAATGAAAGGTGATGATCTTTCATTGACATATATAAATAGAAGGTAACCATTATAATATGATGATCTTATAAATGGTAGACTTGCTATCATGATAGACTTCATTAAATTGTTGTCCCAAAGTGCTAGAAGTCATGATAACAAATAGACAAAAGGTAACCATTGTAAGGTGGTGATCTTATAAATGGTAGACCTGTTATCATAGTTCTTTGGGCTAGACTTTTTTGGACACTATGATAGCTAGCTCATCATGGTACTTTGCGCCAATTTTTTCAGACACCATGATAACCAACTTGTTATGGTTTTTTGGGTCAGATTTTGTTGGACACTATGACATAGTTTCTATTATAGACCACACTTAAGGTCGTGTTCAAGCTTATGTTAAAGTTATGGAAATTTCTTAAATTATGTGTTATGAATGTTAGGGTTAAGCTTAGATAGAAATAAAGTTACATGCAAATGTAACCAATATTAGAAGATATTGAATCATATAGAAGAGAACACAAAACACCAAGATTTACTGTGATTCACCCAATCCCTAGGCTATGTCCACCAATAGCAAGTCCAATATTATTATTATCTAGTGATTACAATCTAAAATCCCTTACATCTCAATACTTCTATAAGAAGCTACAATATCACCATTATATTATGAAATCCCTAACCCTAAGCCTTTATATAAGACCTTTTTACTGCTTACAAAATTAGGGCTAGAATAAGTCATCCAATAGGAAAAAAAGCAACCAACACCTTTTATAGTATAAGGTCATTTTTGGCTTTCAAGGTGCTGCCCCTAAAAACCCCCACTAGGGCATTGTCCCTCGACCCCACTCTATACTATGATAGGAAGCACACCTGGGGCACTGCCCTAGGACCCCACAGGGGTGCTGCCCCTTGAGCCCATCTTTGGGGCACTTCCCCCAAACCCCTGTAGAAATAATATGGAGAGAAAACCACACTAAATAAAACTCTAAGTCTAATTAGGCTCCACATCATAATAATCTCCCACTTGGAGACTGATCAGACTCCACAACAATAACCTCCCACTTGGAGACTAATCATAGCACTATTAAACCTGTAGCTCCCACTAGAATATCAAATCACCCTGGATTATATTGTTCTTTTATTCTATTTAGTCTAGGAGACTAACCAAAGCTAAAGAGGAGTTTAGCTTCTACCTTGTTACTACCTTGGTAAACATATCTATGAGATTATCTGTATGTATCTTCTCTAGCTTTAACTTTTCATCATCCAAAATTGACCGAATTAAATGGTACTACAACTGTAGGTGTTTTTTCTTTGAATGCAGAGCTAAATTCTTTGCAAGATGAGTGGTACTTTGGCTACCTATAAACAAATAATTATTCCTCTATGGGTGTTCCAACTCTTCCATGAAGAACTAAAGCATATCATCTCCTTGGCTACCTCTATAGCAGCAACATACTCTACATTTGTAGTGGGTAAATCATTAACCTTGTGCAACCTAGAAACCTAGCTCACTACTACTCCACCAATGATAAATACATAACTTGTACTACTCTGTCTGGTATCAATATCCCCTACCAAATCTAAGTCAACATAGCCCTGTAAATCAATAGTAGAGCCTCCGAAATGTAAACACTTATTGGATATTCCTTCCAAATATTTGAGAATCTATTTAACTATATTTTAATTTTCAATTCCTAAATGAGTCATATACCTACTATCAACTCCCACTGCATGTGCAATAACTAGCCTAGTGCATAACATATCATACATCAAGCCTCTTACAACTAAAGCATAAGGTACCTTGGACATCTTATCCTCCTCTTCTTGTGTCTTTGGACACATCTCCTTAGTCAACTTCAAATGACTAGGTAAAGGTGTGCTAATAGCTTTAGCATTCTCCATAGAGAACATTGCAACACCTTCACAATATAATCCAATTGAGATAATGTCAATTTCTTGTTCTTCCTATCTCTACAAATCTTCATACTAAGGATTTTTTTCCCCCCAAATCCTTTATAGAAAATGAACATGTTAACCATTCTTTTAACCCCTTAATATGATCCATGTTAAACCCAACTACAAGCATATCATCAACATATAAACATAAAATAATGTAGTTGTCATCATCCAACCTCTTAAAATAAACACAATGATCTAAATGACACCTACTATATCCATGCTCATACATAAACCTATCAAATTTCAGATACCATTGCCAAGGTGCTTTCTTCAAGCCATATAAACTTTTCTTCAATCTACACACTAAGTTCTCCTTACTGTTGACCTCAAATCCCTATGGTTGTGCTATATATATCTCTTCATATGAATCACTATTAAGGAAGGTTATTTTAAGATCAAGCTACTCCAAATGAAAATCTTTAGTAGCCACAATACTTAAAACAGTACGAATAGAAGTCATTTTAACAACAAGTGAAAATATCTCATCAAAATTAGTGCCTTTTCCTGTGCAAATTCATTTAATAGAACATGCATTTAAATATTTTCCTACCTCCGTCCTCTTCTTTCAACTTGTAAACTCACTTATTCTATAAAGCCCTTTTAACTATAGGCAACTCGCATAAATCCCAAGTCTTATTTTTCAGCAAAGAGTTCATTTCTTCTTTCATTGCAGACTCTCACTAAATCTTTGTATCCACTTGCATAGCTTCATCATAACATTTAGGTTCACCAGCATTAGTAAGTAAAATAGAATGGAAAGAAGGAGAAAATCTTTCTAGAGGTCTACTTAGCCTTGTTGACCATCTAACATTCATTGGGGTGTGTGGTATTTTTTGTTGTGGTTGTTGCACATGATGAAGAACTACTGGAACATTATCTTTTGGAATATCATCCAACACTACATAATCATTTTCTTTCTTCTCATACTACTACAATAAATCTTTGTACAACACTTTTTCATTGAGTATGACATCCCTACTTGTTACAATTTTATGATTTTCAAAATCCCAAAGCCTATAATCAAATTCATCTATGTCATATCCAAAAAATACACATTTCTTTGACTTAGCTTCTAGCTTGGTTTTATTTTTAGAATCTATATGAGAAAATGCTTCACAACCAAAGGTTTTGAGAAAAGAATAACTCACCTTCTTACTAGTCCATGCTTCCCCTAGAATGCCACAGCCCAAAGGAGTAGAGGGACCTCTATTAATCAAATATAAAATAGTATTAATAGCCTCTACCCACATGTTTAAGGGAAACCCTGCATGCAACCTCATGCTCCTTGCATGCTCCATTATAGTCTTGTTCATGTGATGGGGACACAACCCAAGACAAAAATGAATGCAACAAGAAAAGGGGAATATTATTATCATAAGTGATATGATATTACATCCAATACAACAAAAATAGACTACATGACATGCCCTATGGGCTTACAATGTTATCAAATTCTGGAGAAAACCCTTCTCACAGTACCTTCTCCCAAACTCCACCAAAAAATTACCTTTACAATGCCAAAAATGTCCTTAACTAAACCAAATTATGTTTAGAGTTAGGAATACATTTTAGAATATGCCATTTGGCATCCACTACCAAAATAAAAGGTTCTAGAAAATATGTCAGAAGTTGATGTAAAATTAGAAGAATCTAGAAATGGTAGTCCAACTTCTGAGAGGCATAACTTTTGATATGGGACTCAGATTGACAAACTGTTTACATTTCTAAAAAGTTCTCCAAGCACTCTATAGCCCTATGGACCATCTTTTCTCATCCCCCATTTTTTGGGCTCGTACAAGGCCATTTAGTGCCTCAAATCTAACTTTGAAGTATTCTTAGGAGGTCTCCAAGAAATTTAAAACTACAATAACTTTCAAACCGTAAAGCCTTTTGACCTGATTCTTTTTTTGGAGTACTTTAAATTATACGTATAAGCATCCCTCAAACTTACACCTTCTTACTCATTATAATTATGGATCAATTACAAAATAACCTATTTTCTACATTGGCATGTATCCCAAGGTGCTCAAAAAATCTAACCCAGAAAACTAATAGTGGAACTATGAATTGGAATATTAATTTGACCCAAATGGGTATCTAGAAATCAAAACACTTTAAACATAAGCTAACACTAAGCATATTTTTGGGTGATACAAGATTGCCCTTACATCACTAGATGCTCATGCATCATCATGTGTTTAGCCACTCCATTTTCCTATGGAGTCCTTGGAATAGTTTTTTGTCTATAAATACCATTAGTGGAGAAATAATCTTCAAATTCATGACTAAAATACTCACCACCATTAGTAGTTCTAAGATATTTTAATTTCTTTCTAGTCTCATTTTCAACCAATCATTTCCATTTCTTAAAAGTTTGAAATACATCAGATTTATGTCTAAGAAAATAAAATCATATTTTTCTAGTTTCATCATCAATAAATGTAACATAATAATGAGATCCACCAAGGGAAGATACCTGAGCTAGTCCCCATACATCTATATGCACAAGCTCTAATATGTCACTTTTCTTTTTCTTCCTAGTCTTCACAAAACTCACTCTCTTTTGTTTTTTATGCACACAACTTTCATAGAAATCCATATTAATACATTTTAGACTTGGTAAAATTTTCTTTGAATGAAGTACTTGCATACATCTCTCACTCATATGCCCAATTCTGTGGTGTGATAGCATTGTATCAGAATCTACAATAGTTGTTTGTTTTCCCTGCTCAACTACAACAACTATTCCTGAACATTCACCTTTCTCTAAAATAATCAAATTAGAAGGAACAATATGACCTGTACAAAGATATAAGGTGCCTACTTTCACACCTTTGGCTACTACAAGGGAACCTTTTGAAACCTTTCTATTTTTATCATTAACAGTAACTACACAAACCTCATCACTGAGTTGCCCTACTGAAATTAAAT